>JAKSZT010053770.1:10565138-10733377 GCA_026826555.1 Tolypeutes matacus
CCATGACACCTTCCTCCTCTCAATCCCCATTGTCTCCCAATTTTTCATTTAATTTTCAAAGAAGTTTTAGGTCACAGCAAAGTCACACACGGAGTGCCGGAGACTCCCAGATACCAAACCATCCCCCCTTCCCCACCCCATATTAACTCCCCCCCTTTTTTTTTTGGTTGTTAGCATTGTTATAACTGTTATGCAGATAGCAAAATATAGCAACTAAACATTGTCAGTGATTTACAGTAGAGTTTACAATTTAGATGATACAGTTTAATAATTTTGATGATATTTACCATGTCCTGTGTCCATTACTGTAAGGTAATGAAAAACCTTCCCCATGACCACCAAACAACCCATTAGATCTTGACTGTTCCCTTCTCCCCAGCCCCCCAGGGCCCGTGATACCCCCTCTCCCAACCCATGGAATGTCAAGATTCACAGTTACATGCCCTGGTGATTTGACCCAGCCCTTCCTAATCCATCCACTTTTAACACACCCACCTTTTGCTGTTTCTGTGTCCATTTGCTGGGCAACTATCTGTGTCTGTTTCCTGCCCTCTCTTCTCATCCTTCTTCTCCTGTCATGCAGCAAGATGATGACATAATAGGAGACCGACGCAAAGGAGAGCTAAGATGTGACACACCGAAAAACTGGGAACTATGGTGGCGCAGGTGGTAGGATGCCTCTCTCCCACATTGGAGATTCTGAGGATTGAATCCCAGTGAAGACAGGAAGAGAAGAATGTTCTTTATGTCTGGTTTAAGCACAAAACTCAGTCCCTGGCAGTGGCCATAAAATGAGCTCTCTCTCACAGCCACTTTCTAAGACCTCTGCAAATTAGGCTGAAAGAAGGGTCCCTAGTCAGTCCCTTTCTTAGGGAGGAAGTCTGGCTTGTAAGCTTCAGTCTGGAAACAGAACCCAGACATCTCCCAAGGTCCCTAAGGCCCTGGAAATGCCCAGCAAGCATGGGTCCTGATCCCCAGAACATTGGGAAGGCGACCAAGGCTCCCAACCCTCAGTACACTAGGGCGGTAAGCAATTTCTCTTCGGTCAGATCTAGGAGTGGGATGCCACTAAGACTGACCAATGTGTTTATCCTTCCCTAGGATAATGGGTGGCTTCTCCAGCACTCTAGCAGACTCCTTATTGGAGTGCCTCTTCAGGAATTGGGACAACCTACCTACTGATGGTCAAAAAAGGAAGAGGTTAATCTTTTCCTGCCATACCACATAGCCACAGCACAAATTAGAGGATGGCCAAGAGTGGCCTCTGAATGGGACCCTGAAATCCAGTTAAACTTCCTATTTCTTAATAAACTTTAAGAATGAAGGTGGGGACAGGCAGATCTGAGGGCCAGAGACCATGTGGCCACATGTCTCCTCAAATGGATGAGAAAGTGTACTACCAAACTGGTCAATTATAATAAGCTTAAGGAAATTACTTAGAGGAAGAACTTAGAAGCCCAGCCTTATTTCAAGGAAAGCTGGTAGAGGCAATAAAAATACTCTCTGGTAGATCCTGACTCTAGAGAAGAACAGATCCTCCTAGGAACTCACAAGACACAAGTTTGGGCAGCTGAAAAACTTTCTCTGGATCACCAACCTTCCATTAACTCCCTTTTAGCAACAGCCTTCACAGTTTTCAACAATCAAGACTGTTCCACTGAGGAGAAACAAGTAAGGAGAGGCAGGCACAGGGCCCACCTGGCTCACATTTTAACTGCCACCATTAAAGGCAGTCTGTCACCTTGAGGCCACCTGAATCAGGTCTTCACATCAGCAGGTACCTGCTCTAAGGGTGGAGAGGAAGGTCCTTGGCCCCAGACTGCTCATGGCAGGGACTCACCAGGGCCTTGCCGCAGGGGAGGACAGAGGGGCCAAAGCCAGGTGTGGCTTCCTGATCAACACTGAGAACCATAAACCAGATGAAGCCTTGGGTGACCCTTAATGTGGTAGGTAAGATTGTTAATTTCTTTATTAACATGGAAGCCACTTACTGACTTGCCACTCTGGACCTCTCTCACCTCAGTTGTGCCTATAAGGGGAGTGAATGTGGAATCAAGATCTAGGCCATTTATTAAACCTTTCCCCTCTAGACTAGTAAACCTCCTCATAAACCATCAATTAAACAGTATCCCCTCAATGAAGAAACTGTTAAAGGCCTCCAGCCCATGACTAAAAAGTTCCTGGAGAATGGCCTCCTAGTTCCTTGCCAATCCCCTTGCAACTTTCCAGTCCTTCTAATGGAAAAGCCCATAGCACTTTACTCCTTGCAAGAGGTAGCTAATGGGGATGCAGCCCTAGAACAGCCCTGATTCATATCTTATCAGCCACAGGGCTTCCCTGAATCCCTCAATTCTGTGCCTAGCAGCTGCCCAGGGATTTCCATGGAGGAATGAAGCTGAAGGTTTCTGGTCGAGGTTTCTGCTGTGGGCATACACTTGGCATTTTGTATGAAGGTGATTCTAAAGTCAGGTCTTTCCCTACATTAAGTAAGTGTGTAAAATTCTTCTGTTATAATCTGTGCTTACTTTAATTTTGCCACCCTGCCCATGCCTAGGAGCTTGTAAATCAGATTCAGGTTCACCTGTTACAAATTGGATAAGGTGAAAGGTAACCTAAAAATGAGACTTTAAATTTCAATATTATTTTGCAATTGGATTTGAAGTATAAAAGAAAGCACAAATGGAATTTGTTCAACTGCTGTAAAAGCAGAAAAACTTAGCAACATTAATGTTTCTGGAACAGGTAGGTATTAATTATGAATTCCAAAAAGAGATATTGATTATGTTTGTAAACTATTCTGTTCCTCTGGGTGTGATACCTTTTGATTGTATTAAATTTAAAGAGTTCATGTTAAAAAAATAAATAAATAAAGGGTTTATGTTTACTTGATTATGTTAAGATTAGGACTTTGATTCGACCACATAATTAGGGTGTGCAGGGTTGAGTCCCCGTCCCCTTGGTGGGCTATATAAATGGACACTCAGTCAAGGAGAAGAGGTAGATAAACAGAAGATACACCGAGGAAGGAAGTCCATAGACATGGAAAAGTATCCCATGTTCCTAGGAAGAGAGATGAGCCATTTGCCTGATAGTTTACAGCTGACCTTGTGAAGAGAACAGAGCAGCTGAGCCCAGAAAGAAATGAGCCCTCCAGTCTACAGCTGATATCAGAAGGAGCTGGGGTCATGAAGCCTTAGGAGGAAAGAGGAAAGCTGAACCCACACAGATATCATCTGCCATCTTGTTTCAACATGTGGCAACAGACTTTGGTGAGGAAGTAACCTTGACTTGGACTCTTTAGGGCCTTGTAACTATAAGCTGCTACCCCAAATAAATACCCTTTTTTAAAAGCCAACAAATTTCTGGTACTTTGCACCAGGACCCCTTTGGCTGACTAATATATTTTCTAATAAAATACTTTTAGTTGCTTAGTTAATAAACAAAAGTACCCAATTTATTTTGAAGTGAATATTTCCTAGAAACTGTAAGAGTTAAGACAAAATCATTATATAGATGCCTTTATATTACAAAACAGCAAAAGGCTAATATCTGAAATTGCTGAAAATGGTTGGATTTACCCTATACTTACTATTTTAAATTAAATTTTCCTTTGCTAATGGTCATGGTCATTTCAAAACTAGCCTTGCCCTTATATTTACTATTGTGATGATAATTCTAAATTAAATTTACCTTTGTTTATAGTTACTTCAAGTCTAGCCCTCACACACCTGTATGCATGCTATTATAATGGTAATTCTAAACGGAGCTTGCTCTTTGCTTACAGTTGTTTCAGGACTGGCCTCACCACTCTATTGTACACTCTATTGTAACTACTCTATTCTCCCATTTGAATCCATGGCAACTTCTGATCCCCATGGCTCAGAGAAAGGCAAATTTGAGACACCCCTGTCTTTCCACTGGCTTTAATAACCCTGTTTTCTCTCATGACTATCCAGGTGTGGACTCATTTACCTACACCTGGCAAGAGCCCAGAGGGACCCCACAACCTTTGAGGTGATCACTGCTTAGTGGAATCCTCAACCCTTGGGGCTGGACATCCATTCTTCCAGTCCAGTGACTGCCAAAGTCCTGTTATCTCTGAGGACTGGGGGATGGGGGACCTCCCACCTTGAGTATCAAGGATCCTGAAAGCAGCAGGTGATGAGAGAAACCTGTTTTCCTTGAATGTCAATGACCTCAGTGATATGATATATACTGGAATTGATGCTTCTCATCCGAGTTCTGTCAGAGTTAAAGTGAAAAATAAACAAAAATCTGAAGTAAGGGAAACTGTTGTAGATTGTATTTTAAAGCCTTGGGAACAACTTGACCTTGGGATGCTACTATCAAATTAAAAAATGAAAATTCTTAAAAGAGATAATTCTAAATTGTTAAACAATTCAAATTCAAATTGTCAAATATTACATAAATGCTTATACTTGTACATGAATATTCCTGGAGCCCAAATTAGAGACACTAAGCAGGATGAAAAAGTCATATAGAAATCTGAATATAGGAACTATTTAGAGAAGAAAAAAGTTTTTCCTAAGCTCCTTCACCTACCCAGCCCCCCAGGGCTTCCTTATCTTTGCAAGAGCTTTGGAGGAAGGGCTAGGTGTGGTAAAATAGGGAAATGTAACGTTACCTTAAAACTCTGTCTACTACGCTGGAAAATTAAAAGTCATAGTTTGTCCTATAATTTCCCAATTTAAATCTTTTAACAGCCATAAAATAAGGGTAATTAATAATCCAATTACCAAATGTTCCAACCCAACTCCTGAAGGACATGAATTGGCACAGCCAAAAGACCAAAGAACACATCTGGCATTTAGTTAGCCATAAGCTTTATTGGGACTTACAGACAGGAGAGAATCTCTGATGGTTGCAATTCAGAGAATGAAGGTAGCACTCTGCAAAGAGATGAGAAAATGAGAGGTGATACCTAAGGGGTTTCAGAACAAGGCCATTCCCTACGCTATGAGAACAGAGTTTCTGCTAGGGTCACGTGAAGCGTATATGGGGTCTGGTGATGTTTACACTACACTCATAGGACGAATGTTTACCAAGGATGTTTACTGCTCTTGGAAGATTATAGTTTATGGTAACATCTATACAATCTCTACCCTCTGGGGAGTGTTGTTAACTTTTAACTTATGTGTAGGTCGTGCAGGAGGCTGTATGCCAAGGACTTGGGGGGCCTTGGGTACCCACAATCCAACCCTACATAATGGCCTATATTTACTATAGGACAAGCATTGCATCCACATTCCACAGCAACAGTATAAAAGAAAGACAACAGCTAAAGCTGTTATGTGTTTTTCAGTGACAATTGCTGTTCCACCTGGCACAAAACGAGGCAATGGGTAGAGCCACCAGGGGGCTCACTTTATTTTATATCTAGCCTTGATAGTAAAATTACACAACCCAGTGGGTAACGACCCCACATCATGGATTCCCTCTTGTCGTTCCATGCAGACAGAGGCAATGCGATCTAGGGTGACAGACTCAGCCATTAACCATTCTAAACCATTATATACAGCATATCCTAATAAAGGCCTGGGCTTATTCACCTGTTCCCTTAGAAGGGGGGAAATATAATTATGAGTCTTTTTGAAAGATAGCAGCTGAATCTCAGTCTTAAATGAGGTCTTTTTCCAAATTTGTTGATGGGTCATATTCTGCCATGCCATCAAAATGTTCCACAGGAGTTATGGTCCAAGGAAGGCCAGTAGCACTGAAGATGGTAAATCTGTGCAATATTGGGTTCAATTGTGGGAATGGGTTACTTCCAAAGCGCATTGTAGATAGATATTGGCAAGGGCACTATGGGAGAAAAGAAAGATGTTTATGGGGAAAAATAAGGGGCAGATCATGCTGGTCTAACAGTATACAAGCAATATTTCCATTAATGGATAACAAAGTACCAGGTAGGGAAGTCCTATGAGATGGTTTCTAATACCATACATTTTCCCCTTTTACATTTTCTGAGTTTTCCATGGTGAACTCATAAACTATTTTAGGAATAAGGACAGTCCACATAGACACACATAGGTCCCAAGACATTTGCTGTCCTGACTGGTTGCCTTTCTTCCTTCACCTGTGAGCTTTCAGGGAACCAATGGGGAAGCCTTTCTGTTTGGAGTTATCTAGGACTTCAAGTCCAGGACTTTCAAATTGGACCTTGTGACCAGGTTCTTTGGTGGGCTTTATTCTGACCAGCCACCTTCCCTTGTTCCATATATTAACCTGCCTCAACACCCCCCCAGAGACTTTACACTCTTATTCTTAAGGGGTGGCTGAAGGACAATGGCCATTCTTCTATAGCTGATTCCTGCTGGCTAGGGACAGAAGTTTCCTGTCTGACAAGGTGTGAAACTCTCTGGCTATTCTATCGAGGTTGAGAGAAGGTGGGTCCAGAATGAAACTGGAACTGGATGAAATCCCCACATGACTAATACCTTGTTCTGGAAGGCATTGATTCTGAAAGAAATAAACTTAGAATTTTGAAGATACTGAAAGGATAAATAAAATGGTAGTAAGTGACCCCCCAAAGAGGGCCCACCATGATGTATTGGACCATGGGAAAGAGAAAGAACTGGTGTCTCCAGAGGCTACATCCTCCTAAAGCTGATGAGCTTGATCTTGTAAGTTTCAAATGCAATCTAGGAAACTGCCACCCTCAGTTTACACAGTGGTGGTTACGCCTAGGCCAGCTAGAAGAGGGATGAGGAGAGGCACTGCCCTAGACATAAATTCACAAAGACAATATAGGCAACAATGAGATAAGCATATGGCAAGCAAAATAAAGACAGTACTTAAGAGAACACATCACTATCTTATAGGCACATCACTAATTGCTTAGAAGATGAATTAAGTTTACAAAGACTTTTAACATGGTCAATATCCTTCTGCATGTGATCTAAAATAGAAAAGATATTATTATATTAATCAGGTATGCAGGTAAAACACTTAATACTAATCAATGCACAAGTTACTCTTTGAGCTTCAGTTAATAGATCTAAGATTCAGGTTTGCAATCCCATGCATGTTGCCTCTCCATGACAGCAAGTCATAATGTCAATTGTGTCTGTTTAGGTTCTACTCATTACTCTGGTAATTATTGCTCCCCTTGGTATATTCTTCACACAGACAGCATGCTGCAGCACCAGTGGTCCTAGAAAGAGGCTCCAGTGTTTTACTGGCCTGGTGCATAGCATCCTTTGACACTTTGAAATAAAGCCATTTTGGAGGCAAAGTCCATTGTAAATCTGGCCATATCAAGCCATTGCCAGCGGCTGCAGGAGTCAAAAACTGCAATGCATTTTCCACCCACTTCAGGAGCCATGTCCAGAGATGCAGTAGATCATTTTATTATTTTAGGGGTCATGGTGACCACCCTAGCCAATAGCTCAAATGGAGAGGCCTGGTTTGAATGCAAAAAAGTTTGACAATACTGAAGTCTATCTCTTAATTTTTTATACACTTTCTAAATACTTCCAATGAAGTTTATAACATATTAAATGAACTTAACAATTTTTAGGACTTTACTTTTTACTTTTACACTTTTACCATGATTACATTAATTAACAAGTATTTTACTTTAGCAGTACAAGAAAAACTACTTTCTCCATTATTTTATGAAAACCTAAGATTCCCAGTGGAATCAAGGTTATCTTCCCCCTACCACTATTTTAACATGCAGATGAGGTGGCCTCTGACAGTTTTCTCTGTTATGAAGTTACTTTTTGTTATCATCATCACTTCAGTTTCTACTTAATGTCTTTTGAAATTAACCATTTAAATATTTCAGTTTAGAAAATGCTTTTATGAATTTCCCATAATTATCCATAACCACATAGACTATAGATACTTCATCTCAAGACAAATTTCACCCGTACCAAACACATTCCATTACTTAATATGCGACCTTCGACAATGCCCTCTACAACTTTCTAAATTCATTCAAGCCTTATCTTACATATTTCTACCTTGATTTCATGAAAACCAGCCATCTTAGGACAAAACACATTCCCTCAAATAAACTTATCAAATTTTAGTCAGCATTGACTGTGAATTCACTTCCACAAACCTTTTACTTCTTTCTATTTACATTTAAGTCTCATATCCTTCATTCTGCTCTGTGAAGAAAAAAAAAACTATTCATATCAATTTAAGCAAAAACATTTTTTAAAAGGTTTGTAATAATTTCATTAGCCAAAAACTTACTATTTTCATCATCTTATATATTTAACACATATAATGTTAATTTATTTCATTAATATCCTATAAACCTAGGGAGATTACACCCAAGTCAAATAAAATTGAAACCATTATAATTTATGCAAGAAATGTTCTTTTTTCTTCTTTCCTCCACAGGAGGCTAAAACCTCTTTTTTTCTTAATAAAATTTTAAAATTGTGAATAACCTTAAAAGCATACTGACTGCCAGGTTCTGGAATAATTATAATTGTTTAATTGGTTAATTTAGAAAAGATCTTTTTATAGCATTCAATGACTTCCTTTACTTACTGAAATTTGGCCATTGGATTATTACTGTCATGTCAAAAGTTGTTAAAATTTAATTGGGGAATTACAGGACAGACTATACAAAACAAGGTTTATTCTGCAATTCCCCTCTGTCCCTATTATTTTAATTTCCAGGCCTAGTAGACAGAATTCTAGGCTAAACTCACATCTCCCCTATCTTTTCATGCCCAGCCCATCCCCTTAGTTTTCTCAGCTGGTTTTAATGAGTCACTGGAATTCAGTCAAGGTTAGGAGAAGACCATGGGGACATGACAGGCTATAGAAATATTATGGGATAATTCATGACAAACGTTTAGTTTCTTTCCTTTAAATAGTTTCCTTATTCAGATTTTATGTGACATTTTATCCTGTTTGACTTCTCCAATTTTGGCTTCAGGAGTACTCATTTACCTATATAAACACCCATTTAATTTTTAGCAATTTGAATAGAGCTCTTTTAAGAATTTTCATTTGTCAATTTAATATTACTATCCAGAGGTAAGAAAATATACACTGAAAAATGAGACAAACAGAAAAAGAGTTAAGGCACTCCAACAGAAACATACAACTCACTAATTTGACTCATAATTCTCACTCCTTTGGTATGGCTGTGTCTAAGCACTCCATCGTTTCATATATCTGATTTTTTCTGCTTTTAAGATATCCTCTGGAATCAATGTTGCCTATAATATGCAAACTCATTCGTGGAAACACTTTTGTTCATAACCAGCAACCAATTAGGAATACTTGAGCAGTATAAACACAATTAAGCACTAAATTAGCAGTTTAGACAAACATTTAACACATATATTGTGGATTACTCTTCAGTAGTACACTTAGACAGACTCAAAGTTCAGGAGTATGCTATGGATTTGAAACTGAAAGTTCTTTTTAACACCTTGATAAAAATTCTGATCAAAATAAAATGTGAATAAAACTTAAAACAAAATAACATCCCATTAAACTCTTCCAGTTTACATGGTATTGTAATATAACTGATCATCAAATGAGCACAGGTTATCAGTTAAGGAATCTTTCATCTCTGCCTATGCCAAACACATATCCCTTAACTTTCCTTCTAAGTGGTGCACAGAGGTCTTTACCACTTGTCCTGTCTCTGTAACCACCCATAAGTCTCCTAAGAGGGGCTATACCATAGCTGCCACTATCTGGCAGTCTCCCTTTTCCTTATTTATGTGCAGTTGCTCTGCTATGTGCTGTAGCACAGCCACAATACATGCTGGAGTATTTTGGGCATCCCCATATTCTCTTTGTGGTCTCCACTTATCCTGGAGGCCAGCTGCCCTTCCCCACATGGATATAGTAAGCCAACCCGGGATTTCCGTCACAGATTCTCCTTTCCCTGAGCTCATGCACACTATTGCCAGTGGTCCTTCAGTCTCCTGTCTCATAGCTTGCCAATTGTTTCAAACCAACTCCTGAAGGGCACAAGTTGATGTGGCCACAAGACCAAAGAACACACCTTGCATTTAGTCAGGCATAAGCTTTATTGGGACTTACACACAGGAGAGAACCTCTTATGGTGGAGGTTCAGAGAAAGAAGACAGCACTCTGCAAAGAGATGAGAAAATGAAGGGTGATACATAAGGGGTTTCAGAAAAAGGACATTCCATAGAATATGAGAACAGAATTTCTGCTTAAGGTTACTTGAAGCATACATATGGGGCCTGTTGATATTTTCACTATGCTTGTAGGAAGGACCTTTATCAAGGACGTTTACTGCTATGGGAAGATTATAGTTTATGATAACATCTGTATTAGTCAGTCAAAGGGGTGCTGATGCAAAATATTAGAAATTGGTTGATTTTTATAAAGGGTATTTATTTGGGGGTAGAAGTCCACAGTTACCAGGCCATAAAGGATAAGTTTATTCCCTCACCAAAGTCCATTGCCACATGTTGGAACAAGACAGCTGCCAACGTTTGGCAGGGTTCAGGCTTCTTGGGTTCCTCTCTTCCCAGAGCCCTGTTTCTCTCTGGGATCAGCTCCTGTTTCCTCCACAAGGCCAGCTGTAGACTATCAGGTGGATGGCTTGTCTCTCTCCAGGGACCTTCTTTCCTTCCTTACGACCAAGCCCCTCTGTCTGCTCTCCTCCCCGGGTTCCAGCATCAAAACTCCAACATCAAAACTACTCCAACTCTGTCCCTTGCCATGCCTTTTATATTTGATTCCCCACCCACCAAGGAGTGGGGCTCAATGACCTACTGATGTGGCCCAGTCAACACCTAATCATAACTTAATCATGCCCAGATTAACAGACCAGTTTACAAGCACAATCCAATATCTATTTCTGGAATTCATAACTATATCAAACTGCCAAACTGCTACAACATCTATACATTCTCTTTCCTCTAGGGAGGATTTTTAACCTTTAATTTATGTCTAGGTCATGCAGGCAGTGAAGTTCTGAGGACTTTGGGGTGGGGTCTGGTTCCGCACACCAAATTTCAGTAAGTAAAGAACTCCTTGAAAGCCATGGAAAGGTTTTTCTAAATTATAATTAAAACTAATTAAACAATTATAATATATTACAGAACCCATCAGCCAGTATGCTTTTAAGGTTATTCACAATTTGAGACTTAAAAAAGAGGTTTTAGCCTCCAGTAAAGGAGAAAAAAACAAAAAAAAATTCTTGCATAAACTATAATTGCTTCAATTTTATTTGACTTGGGTGTAATCTTCCTAGGTTTACAGGATCCTAATAAAATAAATTTATGTATTAAATCTTTAAGCATTTATGTATTAAATCTTTAAGATGAAAATTGTAAGTTCATATTTAATGAAGTTAAGTTAAAGAAGAAAATATAGATCTGTCTGTAGCAGTTTAGCAGTTTGATATAGTTGTGAATTCCAAAAATAGATATTGGATTATGCTTGTAATCTGCTCTGTTCATTTAGGCATGATTAAGTTATGATTGGGGATTTGATTGGGTCACATAATTGGGGTGTGGAGCCCTGCCTCTTGGTGGGTGGGGTCTCAAAGATAAAAGACATGGCAAAGGACAGAGCTGGAGTGGTTTTTGAGTTGGAGTTCTGATGTGGAGTCTTGAGCTGGAGCCCTGGGAAGCATGCATACAGAGGAGCTTGGTCGTGAGGAAGGGGAGAAGGCCCTGAGAAAAGAGACAAGCCATTCACCTGACAGTTCACAGCTCGCCTTGTGGAGAGAGGCAAAGCCTAGAGAGCCTCATAGTCTACAGCTGTCCTTATGGAGGAAACAGAGGAGCTGAGCCTGGAAAGAAACAGAGCCCCAGGAAGAGAGGAACCCAAGAAGCCCTAAGTCTGGCAACTTCAGCAGCTGTCATGCTCCAACACATGGCAACAGACTTTGGTGAAGGAAGAAACTTATGATTTTTGGCCTGGTAATGGTAAGCTTCTACCCCAAATAAATATCCTTTATAAAGACCAACAGATTTCTGGTACTTTGCATCAGCACCCCTTTGGCTGACTAATACACTATCCTAAAGTGAAATGACTAGTTTTCACAGAACACAACCAGGAATGTATTAATAAGATAAGACTTAAATGGATAAAAGTAAATTTCATTGGTTGCTAATTTAATAAGCTTATTTAAATGTGAAAGTAACCAGTCTATGTAGTTCTGGTTAGTTATAGGAAGTTAGAAAAATAATTTTCTAAACTGAAATACTTAAATGACTAATTCCAGGAAGCCATTATTAAATAGAAACATAAATTGATATTAATAACAAAAAGTAATTTCACAACAGAGAAATCTGTCAGAGTCCACCTCAATCTGCATATTAAAGTGGTTGTAGGTGAAAGATAATCTTGATTCCATTGCAAACCTTAGGTTTTCCTAAAGTAATGGAGAAAGATATTTTTTCATATACTGCTAAAGTAAAATACATATTAATTTACATAATCACGGTAAAGATGTAAAAGTAAAGAGTGAAGTACTAAAAATAATTAGGCTCATTTGATATGTTATAAACTGCATTGTAAGAATTTAGAAACTAAATAAAAATAAAAGAGATAGACTTCAGTATTGTCAAACTCTTTTGTGCATTCAAAACAGGCCCCCAGTAGCCTGTATGGTGCCTCTCCATTTGAGTTATTGGCTAGATAGGTCACTATGACCCCTAACACAATAGAAGTATCAGTCACATCTTTGGTTTGCTCCTGAAGTAGATGGAAAGTATATTGCTGTTTTGGACTCCTACAGCAGCCGGCCATGGTGATAGCTTGATATTGTTAGATTTCCAATAGACATTGCCTCCAGACCAGGTCTGTTTCATTGTGCTGAAGGGCGCTATGCACAGGCCGCTGAAATATTGGGTCTCCCTCCAGGACCAGTGATGCTGCAACATGCTGGCTGTGTGAAGTATATACCAAGTGGAGCAATAAGTACCAGAGTAATGTGAGTAGAACTTAAACAGACATATTTGGTATTATGGCCTGCTCCCTTGGAGAGACAACATATGGCATTGCAAACCTGGAGCTTAGAACTATTAACTCCAGCTCAACAAGGAACTTGTACTTTGATTAGTATTAAATACTGTACCTCTATACCTGATGAATATGATAATATCTCTTCTATTCTACATCATAAGAAGAGGGCTATTGAACATGTTAAAAGTCTTAGAAAACTTAATTCATTTTCTAAGTAGTTGATGAACATGACTATAAGATAAAAGAATGACTCTCTCAAGTACCGTCTCTATTTTTCTTCTCATATGCTTGTCTTGTTGTTGCTTATATTGTCTTTGTGAGTTTAAGTCTAGGGCAGTCCCTCTCTTCATCTCTCTCCTAACTGTCCTAGGCATAACCACCACTGTGGAAACTGGGGCTGGCAGTTTATACCAAACCCAGAAGGTCTACCACACAATTTTTGTCTAGAGTTAACCAATAGCATAGAAGAAACTAGCTGTACCTTAGAAGCCCTTAGACAACAAATATACTCCCTTACCACCATGGAGCTGGAAAATCACAGAGTTGTAAACATTCTAACAGTGACACAGGGAGGAACCCGCCTATTCCTCTAGGAGGAATGCTGTTTCTATGTATATCACTCCAGAACAGTCCTAGACAGCATTCAAAACCTATAAGATGAAGCCCATCAACTTTGGGAAGATGTAGCCTCTGGAGGCACCTGGACTTTCTCACTGCTATGGTCCAGTATGTCATGGCTGGCCCCATTTGGGGATCATTTACCACCATCTTCTTTATCCTTTTAGGAGGACCATGTATCTTCAAAATTCTAACTAAGTTTATTCCAGAGTCAATGCCTTCCAGAACAAGGTATCAACCACACAAAGATTTAATCCAGTTCCAAACACAGTGCTGCACCTGCCTTCCCCCAACCTCAAAAGAATAACCAGAGAGTTTCACACCCTATCAGGCAAGGACCACTGCCCTGAATCAGCAGGAAGCAGCTACAGAAGAATGGCCATTGCCCTTCAGCTCTCCCTTAAGAATAACGGTGTAAATTCTCTGATGGGGTGTTGCAGCAGGTTAGTATAGGAAACAAGAAAAGGTGGCTGGTCAGAATAAAGCCATAACATCTGGGACCCCCCTGGTCAGAACATAGCCACAAGAACTGGCTAGGAAACCCCCTTAGGGGAAGTAGATGCTTGAGAGCAAAGCCATAACCATTACAGCCAAAAAGCCCACCAAGACCCTGACAATGAGGTCTCATTTGAAACTCCTGGGCTCAAAAGATAACTCCTAACAGAGGGACCTTCCTATTAGTTTCCTGAAAACTAACAGGTGAAGGTAGAAAGGCAACCAATAATGACAGCAAATAGATTAGATCCCTTCTTAATGTGGAGAAGAAGGAGGAGGAAAGGCCCTAAAAAATCCTACCGCAGGACCCCACACGTGTGTCTCATCCTGTAGCATGCATGCATCCATGTCTTGTGTGTGTACTTTTTCATTTCCTTGTTTCTTGATAAACTCTTGTTACTGGCCTCATTAAACTGGAACACCTCTGAATTCTTTCTGGAGATGAAGCCAAGAAACTAGAAAACCAGAACCCAGCATGTTCCACTAACAGTACCTTAAAATAGGGAAAAGTCACAGGTATCATTCAACGTTCATCAAGAAGTTCTTGTCATAGCAACAAGATATTTTTAAAAAGAACACAATATATTGTGCATGTGGGAGGAAAATGGCATCGAATTAGGCAGATAAGGCTCGGATCTCTCACAAAAACAATGGAGAAATAGCCAAAAGCTGCCTGAGGAACCTGCTTGGGGGTCAGCAAACCGGGATAATGCTTCATAACTCCAAGGAGAATGAGGGACAGAGAGACAAAGAAGATGAAACAATAAAACCTCCCGGCTGCTGGGAAGAACTCCCCTCCCCAAACCCCAAAATATTCAGCAGGGGTAAAACCAGTGACTCATTTGATCTGACTGAAAAGGGAGCAGATGTCTTCCTCCCTGTCAACTGTTACAAGGGGAAAAGGAGGGGGAGTGAGGGGGCTTTTCTTCAGTGAACTTGGCCAGTGAAGTCCTCTTTGAATCTCTGCTCTGGCCAGATGAAAACAAAGGAAAACCAAGAAATACATTTCTGTGGAAATGTATGCCAACATATGCCATCTGCTGGCTAGTCTGGCAATTACATGGACAAAAATGGCTTTTAGATCTCTCTTTACCCCACCCCTGGGAGGAAGTCTGAACCTCATTAGTGAGTCCCTGGCATGATTTTGATAACTTAAGCTGGGCAATTTTAAAGACTTAGGATAAATTGAATCATATATTAAAGAAGAGCTGTGAAAACATAAAAACAATAGGCAAGAGAAAGAAATTGGCTATCAGAGTAAATTCACCAACGTATCAGATGCCTAGACATCAGCAAAAAATTACACCATGCTAGGAAACAGGAATAGATGGCCCAGCCAAAGGAAAAAAACAAATATCATGAAAAGATGAGGATTTAAGACAATTAATCAAAAATAATCACACAACTCTCCTAAATCAATTTAAACAAGTGAAAGAAAATATGACTAAAGAGATGAAGGACATTAGGAAGACACTAGATGAGCATAAAGAACAACTTGAAAATCTGCAAGGAAAAGTAACAGATCTTATGGAAATGAAAGACATGATGGATGAGATTAAAAATATACTTGAGGCACATAAGAGCAGATTTGAATTGCTTCAAGACAGAAGTAGTGATTTCGAAGACCGAACATTTGAACTGGAAAGACAGAACAAAAAGAGAAGAGAATGGAAAAAAATGGAACAGGGTCTCAGGGAATAGAATGACAAGATGAAACACAAAAATATAGGCATATCAGTGTTTGAGAAAGAGAAGAAAATGGAAGGGGCAGAAAGAATATTTGAGAAAATAATGACTGAAAATTTCTCTATCCTTATGAAAGACATAAATAATATCCAAGAAGGGCAACACACCCCAAACAGAATAAACATGAATAGAACTACCCTACTACTCAGAATGACAAATATTAGAGATAAAGAGAGGATTTTGAAAGCAGCAAGAAGAAAGCAAAGCGTCACATACAAGGGAAATTTAATAAGATTAAGTGCCGACCTCTCATCAGAAACCATGGAGAAGAGAAGAAAGTGGTATGATGTATTTAAGGCATTGAAAGAAAAAAACTATCAGGCAAGAATTTTGTATCTGGTAAAGCTGACCTTCATCAATTAAGAGGAGTTCAAAGTCTTCACAGACAAACAAAAAATGATAGAATATGTTACCAAAAGACAAGATATACAAAAGGTAGTGCCGCAGCCTGAAAGGAAAAAAGAAGGGCAAAAGACTTGGAGAACAGTGTTGGAATGAAGATTATTAAAAGGGTAAAAAAGACAGACAATAGTGCGATATGACAACAGAAAGCCAAAGATTAAAATAGATGAAGTAAGTAATGCCTTTACAGTTATAACATTGAATGTTAATGGCCTGGATTCCCCAATCATAAGACACAGACTGATGGAATGGATAAAAAATATGAGCCATCTATATGTTGTCTACAAGAGACTCACCTCAGACATAAGGACACAATTAGGTTAAAAGTGAAAGTTTAGAAAAAGATATTCCACCCAAACAGTAACCAAAAAAGAGTTGGAGTCATGAAAATATCAGGCAAAATAGATTTTAAGTGCAAAACTGTTATAAGGGATGAAGAAAGTCATTAATTAATACTAGAGGCAATTCAACAAGAAGAAATAACTATTCTAAATATTTATGCACCTAACCTCATTGCCCCAAGACACAAGAGGCAGACACTGGAAAACCTGAAGGGTAAATAGAATAGATGCATATACAATAATAGCTGGAGACTTCAATGCAACACTCTCAGTATTGGCTAGAACATCTGGACAGAGGCTAAATAAAGAAACACAGAACTTGAATAATATGGTAAATTAACTAGACCTAACAGACATCTGTAGAGCATTGCACCCCAAAACAGTAGGGTATACATTCTTTTCAAGTGTTCATGAATCCTTCTCCAAGATAGAACAATGTTAGGTCACAAGACAACTCTCAATAAATTAAAAAAGAAAATAATTATAAAAAACATTTCCTCTTATCATAAAAAAGCTGGAAATCAATAATGGAAGGAAAAAAGGGAAATTCATAAATATATGACTATTAAACAACGCACTCTTAAACAATCCATGGGTCAAGGGAGAAATTGCAAGAGAATTCAGCAAATATTTGAAATGAATGAAAACGAGAACACAACATATCAGAACTTATGGGATTATTTCTCTCAGACCAGAAAGGCAGCTGAAAGAAAAATTTATCACCCTCCATGCTTACATTAAAAAAGAAGAAAGAGCTATTGATGATCTAAATGCACAGCTGGAAGAACTAGAAAAAAGAACAGCAAACAAATCCAAATCCAAGCTGAAGGAAAGAAATAGTAAAGATCAGAGCAGAAATAAATGAAGTTGAGAACCAAAAAATAGAGAGAATCAACAAAACCAAATATTGGTTCTTTGAGAAGACCAACAAAATTGACAAACCCTTAGCTAGACTGACAAAGAAAAAAAGAGACAAGACACAAATAAATAAAATAAAAAATTAGAGGGGGACATTACCACTGACCCCGAAGAAATGAGAGAGTTCATAAGAAGATACAATGAACAAACTGTATGCCAAAAAACTGGAATATGTAGATGAGATAGGCAAATTCCTAGAAACACATGAACCATCTACCCTGACTTTAGAAGAAATAGAAGACTTCAACAAACCAATCACAAGTGATGAGATTGAAACAGTCATCAAAAATCTCCCAATGATGAAAAGCCCAGGACCAGGTGGCTTCACAGGTGAATTCTACCAATTAAAGATGAATTAATACCGATTATGTTCAAGCTCTTCAAACAAATCAAACAGGAAAAAATGCTACCAAACTCATTCTATGAAGCCAATATCACCCTAATACAAAAAACAGATAAATATACTATGAAAAAAGAAATTTACAGACCAATATTTCTAATGAATAAGGATGCAAAAATCCTCAACAAAATACTTCCAAACAGAATCCAAAAGCACATTAAAAGAACTATACACTACAATCAAGTAAGTTTTATCCCAGATGTTCAAGGGTGGTACAACACAAGAAAATCAATTAGTATAATAAACCGCATTGATAAATTGAAGAAGAAAAATCACATGATCCTATTAATTGATAAAGAAAAGGCATTTGACAAAATACAGCACATTTTCTTGATAAAAACACACCAAAATACAGGAATAGCAGGAAGCTTTCTAAATATGGTAAAGTGCATATATGAAAAACCTACAGTTAGCATCGTATTCAATGGTGAAAGACTTAAAGCTTTCCTGCTGAGATCAGGAACAAGACAAGAACGCCCACTGACACCATTATTATTCAATATTGTGTTAAAAGTTCTAGCTAGAGCAATTAGGCTAGAAAAAGAAATAAAAGGCACCCAAATAGGAAAGGAAGAAGTAAAACTTTCACTATTCACTGATGACATGATCCTTTATCTAGAAAATCCTGAAAAATACACAACAAAGCTACTAGAATTAATAGATGAGTTCAGGAAAGTGGTGGGATACAAAGTTAATATAAAAAATCAATAGCGTTTCTATAGACTACTGGTGTGCAATCTGAGGAGGAAATTAGAAAAAAGTTCCATTTATAATAGCGACTAAACCAATCACATATTTAGTAATAAAATCAACCAAGGACATAAAGGACCTGTATTCAGAAAACTATTAAACATTGCTAAAAGAAACCAAAGAAGACTTAAATAAATGGAAGGACATTCCATGTTCATGGAATGGAAGACTAAATATCATTAAGATGTCAATTCTACCCAAACTGATTTACAGATTCAATGCAATCCCAATAAATATCCCTACAGCCTTTTTTTGCAGAAGTCAAAAAGCCAAAAACCAAATTTATTTGGAACAGTAAGAGGCCCCGAATAGCCAAAATTCTCTTAAAAAAGAAGAACAGTGCTCGCTTCGGCAACACATATATTAAAATTGGAACGATACAGAGAAGATTAGCATGGCCCCTGCAAAAGGATGACAGGCAAAATCGTGAAGCGTTCCATATTATTTAAAAAAGAATTAAAAACAAAAAAATAAATAAATAAAATTTTAAAAAAGAAGAACAAAGTTGGAGGATTCTCATTTCCTGATTTTAAAGCATATTAATTAGCTACAGTGATAAAAACAGCATGGTACTAGCATAAGGACAGACAGCTTGACCAATGGAACTGAATCGAGAACTCAAAAATTGACTCTCACATCTACAGTCAAGTGATTTTTGACAAGGCTGTTAAGCCCACTCAGTCTATTCAACAAGTGATGCTGGGATAACTGGATAGCCATACCCAAAAGAAAGAAGGTAGACACCTATCACAAACCTTATCCAAAAATTAAATCAAAATGGATCAAAGACTTAAATATAAAAACAAACACCATAAAACTCCTAGAAGAAAATAGGAAAACATCTTCAAGATCTTGTGTGGTAGGTGGTAGTTTCTTAAACCTTATGCCCAATGCATGAGCAACAAAAGAAAAAATACATAAATGGGACCTCCTCAAAATTTGATACTTTTGCACCTCAAAAGACTTTGTCAAAAGGGTGAAAAGGCAGCCAAGTCAATGGGAGAAAATATTTTGCAATCACATATCTGATAAGGGTTTAATATCCATGATATATAAGGAGATCCTACAATTCAACAATAAAAAGATAAAGTATCCAATTAAAAAATAGGTAAAAGACTTGAAAAAACAACTATACAAAGAAGAAATACAAATGGCAAAGGAACACATGAAAAAATGTTCAACATCGCTAGCGATTAGGAAAATGCAAATCAAAACTACAATGCGATATCATTTCATACCTATTAGACTCGCTGCTATTAAAAAGTCTGAAAACTGTATATGTTGGAGAGGATGTGGAGAGATAGGAATGCTTAGTCACCGTTGGTAGGAATGTAGGGAGTGTAGAATGGTACAGCCACTGTGGAGGACAGTATGGCAGTTCCTAAGGAAGTTGAATATAGACTAGCCATGGGTCCCGGCAATACCATTGCTAGCTATATAACCCAGAAGAACTGGGAGCAGTGATACGAATAGATATCTGCACATTGATGTTCATAGCAGCATTATTCATGATAGCCAACTGATGAATGTATAAACAAACTGTGGAATATACACATGATGAAATATTATGCAGTGGTAAGAAGAAATGGAGTCATGAAACATATGACAACATGAATGAACCTGGAGGACATTATGTTGAGTGAAGCAAGCCACACACAAAAGGACAAATACTGTATGATTGCCCTATTATGAATTCGAAATACATTATGTGAAATATAAATATATTATGTGAAGTATGAATATGGGTAAAAATGCATATATAAGACTGTTTTGCTTTGAAGTTGAACAACTGTAAATTAATACTACAAAATATTAAGATCAGACAAAAATTATGCTAAGTGAAGGAGATCAGACACAGAGTACTACATATTATATGATTCTATTTATATAAAATGTAAATATTAATCAATTTATAAAGATGAAATGAAATTAGTGGTTATGCAGATCTGAGGAAGGAATGCTAAGGGGTGTGGAGCCTTTCTTTTTGGGGTAATGAAATTGTTCTAAAAATTTTCAGATGGTGAATGTACAACATTGATTGTACACTTTGGATCCAATAGCCAGAAGCACCAGCTATGTACAGTGGGGGAAGCATACAGAGATTGAGAGCTGAGGAATTTTCTTGTTTGTTTGCCTGTTTATTATTATTATTATTGAAATAATGAAAATGCTCTAATACAAATTGAAGTGATGGATGCACAACTATGCGATTATAGTAAATACCATTGATTGTATACTTCGGATGAATTGTATGATTTGTTAATATGTATCAATAAAACTGATTTGTTAAAAAAAAAAAAAGGAACACAATATGAATATTGGGATGTAAGAAATTTCTGGCAATATTATTATTTCCTAGGGAATCTAAGAGGATGAACTGAAAATCTATTACACCTATTAAGAAACCACAAGAAAGTAATAAAAAAATTAGTAAAATTAGATTTTCAGGACTTCCACTTTCAGGCAAGATGGACCAACCAGGACAGAATTTACCTGCCTACTTGAAGCAACTGAAAAATGGACACAATATATTAAATAATGATTCAAGACACTATTTATCAGGTAATACGGAACAGTGATCCCTGAGGCATGGGAAAGAAAAGAATAAACCCAAAAGTTTTTCTTACACTTCTTGGCATATTCCTCAGACCAGATCTTGTTTCTCCTTAAAATTTGGGGTAGATGGATTTTGTTGGTGCTGTATATTTGTTTGTTTGGATTTATTTTTTGTTCTTTTGCATTCTGACAGGTAAATTTAATAATAATTTCTCACACATCTCACAAATTTTAATGTTTTACTTTCCTCTTCTATGAGAGAAAAAAAAGATCACAGCACATTAGAGTGGTTAATTCATATTTATAAAGATTTTTCTTAAGTGTTAATTAGAACATCTAAGTTTATAGCAATTGAGTAACATCTAACTATAGTTAGTAAATTGTTTTAATATCTACTATACAATTTCCAACCTGTTTATTCATTTAACAGATGTTACTGTCATGGTGAAGGGATAGTAAAATATAAAAGTAGTAGTTGTAAAAATCTGTTGAAAAACTTCAGGCATTATCCAGTGCATCCATTTCATTCAGCTTAAATTCACAACACAGATAAAGCAGAATTTCTAGCCAAAAGAATTGAAAATAGATATTGATCTCAAGAATGTATATATTAAAGAATATTTTTTGTTGGAATAAAATGCATAACTTACAAATTGCTTTAATGTGGTATTTGGTAAAGCAAATTCTGATTAGCTGACTAATAACTGTACTAAAAATAACACAAAAGCCACTTAAACTCAAATTAATTTTTATAGTGCTTAAAACTGTTTGAGGAACTTCTGGGAAAAATGGCAGAGTAGGGAGTGGCAGGTCTCAGCCCTTCCACCAAACAACAATTAAACAGGCATGAACTGTCTGTCACAACCATTTCAAAACTCCAAAGGCCAGAAGAACACTGGACAGCATCTAAGAAGAGTGGAAGGAAAAAGCTGATAAATTACAGTAAATAACTAAATTGCTCTCTCCATGTGGCAACTACAGGGCCCATCTCCCAATATCTTGACAGGCTACCCTGAGGTCAAACCCCTGACCAGGTGCTAACCTAAATGGATATAAAAATCCCCTTCCCCAAGAACAGGTATGTGCATGGCTAATCACTGCTCACAGCTTTTAATTAGCAAATTTCAATAGCTGGGTCCCAGGATTGAGGGCAGCCATTGTTTCAAATGTTCCCATATACAGCAGAGATGGTGGAGATTTAAAGACACAGGGCTTACTCAGGGCTGCAGGGGAAAGTTAACTGAAGGTCTGCATTTGCTGAGCAGGCATGGAAAGCTCAGTGGAGAACCATGTGAGAAGTTTTTGTCATGCTTCCTGGCCTCCTTCACAGAGCATTTTGATGCCCCCTTTGTGGTCCTTAGATGTGTTTTGGCTGGAAAAGAGAGAATTGGGGAAGTCCTCCCCAGGGTGACCTTCCTTCCAGAATTTGACCTCCAGGCAAAATCAACTTGAGACAATGAAAGGAGCATAAAAAAATTAAAGATGCAGACAGTCTGGAACAAAACCATGCAGTCTTCAAATGAGAGGAAGGTCTGCCTCCTAGGAAACAGAATGGTCAACCAAACTCCAGTAAACAGAAGACCTCCAAAACAGCTAATTAGCTAAAGCCCAGGACAAGGCAGAGACCCAGTAAGAAAGAGAAAACCCTGCACGGTGCATTTGCCTTTGGCAGACCTTCCTGATAGGAGGACTGGAGCTCAGGAAAATCTCTGTCTTATCACAAGCTGGTTACAAAACCAGGAAACAAACATCTCTGGGAGTAAATATTTTAAAATATTATAATGTGCAGTGTGCAAAAAAAGACAAACAAAGAAACAGGGATTGATGGCCCATCCAAAGGAAGATGGTAAAAATTACAGAAAACAACAATGAAGAAGATGAGAATGTGGACAAGCCTTTCAAAATGGTCTTAAAAATGCTTAAAGATGGGAAGCAGATGTAGCTCAAGTGATTGAGCTCCCACCTACCACATGGGAGGTCCTGGGTTCAGTTCTTGGTGCCTCTTAAAGAAGATGAGAAAGACAGCAAACTGATGGTATGGGCTGCTGAGATGGGCTGGTGTGACGGGCTGATGCAACAAGATGACACAACAAGAGACACAAGGAGGAAAACATAATGAGAGCACTACAAAGCAGGTAGCAGAGGTGGCTCAAGTGATTTCGCGCCTTCCTCCTACATGGGAGGTCCCAGCTTTGGTTCCCAGTGGCTCCAAAAAAGGATGATAAGCGCACAATGAAATGATACAGCAAGTGCAAACACTGAGGGGGTGGTGAGAAATAAATAAATAAAAGAAATCTTTTTTTAAAAAATGCTTAAAGAACTAAAGAAAAGTACAGAGAAAGAACTACAGGATAGCAGGGAAACATTGAATGGACAATATGAGTGTCTAAGTAAACAGAAAGAAATTTTAAAAAGGAACCAAACATAACTACTGGAGTTAAAGAATACAATAACTGAAATGAAAAATACCCAGGAAGGTTTCAAGAGCTGAATGGGGCTGACAGAATAAAGAATCAATGAATTTGAAGATAAGACACTTGAAATAAGTCAGACTGAGGAACAGAAAGAGAAAAATATTAAAAGCAAACATAGCCTAAGACAGCTATGGAAAACTATCAAGCACACCAATATACACCTTATGGGTATCTGAGAGGTAGCAGAAAGAGAGTAAAGGGCATAAGGAATAAAGTAATAATGGCTGAGAATGCCCCAGATTTAGCAAAGTATGAAAATATGCACATCCAAGAAGCTCAGAGAACACCAAATAGGATAAACATGAAAAAAAATACACCCTGTCATATACTAATTACACCATCAAATGCAAAAAACAAGGAAAAAGTTCTGAAAGGTGCAAGAGAAAAGCCATGTGTTACATACAATGGGGTCCCAATAAGAGTGAGTGCCTATTTCTCATCAGAAACCACTGAAGAAAGGAGGCCGAGGGTTTAAAGACTTAAATTGATTAAGAAAAACATTTGCCAGCCAAGAATTTTACATCTAGTGAGAATATCTTTCAAAAATGAGGGGAAGATTAAGACATTGTCAGAAAAACAAGCACAAGCAGTGCTAAAGGGAGTTCTTGAGACTGAAAGGAAAGGACACTAGCCAGTGCTTCACAGCAGCATAAAGGAGTAAAGACCTGCAATAGTAATAACTATTTGGTTAATTACAAATACCAGTATTCTTGTATTGTATTATTTGGTATGTAACTCCACTTCTTACCACAGGTGTTAATATGCAAATGCATATAAAAGTAATGATAAATCTACATTTTGGGCCATGCAATGTAGAAAGACATATGCAGTAACAAGTATGAAAAAAAAACTGGGGGGCAGAAGGGTCTCAGAGAAGTATATGTGTATGCCATTAAAGTTTAGTTGGAATCAAACCAAATATAATTATTATATATTTATGATGTTAAATGTTAACCCTATTGCAACCACAAGGAAAAGAGATGAAAATATATATTCAGATAGAAATGAGAAAACACTCAATATGGTACAATACAGAAAAACAAATAAATATAAAAGCAGGCTTCAATCTAAATGAGGGACAAAGAGTTATAAGACTTACAAAGGCTAAATAGTAAAATGACAGAAAGAAGTCCTGTATTATCGGCAGTGACTTTAAATGAAAATGGATTAAATTCTTCATTTAAAAGGCAGAACAGAGATTGGCAGAACAGATTTTAAAAAACATGACCAAACTATATGCTGTCTGCAAGAATCACCTTAAAGTCAAAGATACAAGTAGGTTAGGTGAAAGGATGGAAAAAATATACCCCGCAAATAGTAATCAAAAGATAGCTGTGTTGGATAAAATATACTTTAAGACAAACACAGTTACAAGGGATAAAGATGTTTGTTACATAATGATAAAAGGGTCAATTCGATAGGAAGATGTAATCATTATAAATACACCTATCAGCAGAGCCCAAAAATATATGAAGCAAGTACTGACAGTTTTGAAGGGAGAAAATGATGGTTCTATATTAATAGCAGGAGACTTTAACACTCCATTCTCAATAATGGATAGAACATCTATTCAGAAGGTCAATAAGGGAGTACAAGACTTCTTCAGGATAGACCATATGTTGGGTCTCAATATGGATCTCAATAAATTAAAAAATATTGAAATCATACAATGTCTATTCTCCAACCACAATGGAATGAAGCCCGAAATCAATAATAGAGGGAGAAAGGGAAAACTCATAAATATGTGGAAATTAAACTACATACTCTTAAAAAATACCAATGGGTTAATAAGGAAATCAAGGATGGACCATAGTTCATATTGTAGTCTACACTCTTTCCCACACAGCTCTGCATGTTATGTTATGATATAAAATGGCCTATATCTGTCGTTGCAACAATCATGTCGTTGTCGGATGATTTCCAAGTCCCCAGGATGTGTTATCAATTGCAATGAAGGTTCCACACTAATGAAGGATGTTCATGTGGGAGGGTGTGGGAGGTGTGGGGAGGGGGACATATGGGAACCCCTATATCTTTTATGTAACATTTATGTAATCTAAGTATCTTTAAAAAAATTTTTTTTTTAATGAAATCAAAAGTGAAATTAGGAAATATCTTGAGGTGAATGAAAATGAAAATACAACATAACAAAACTTATGGGATTAGGTTTTGGCAGTGCTGAGAGGTAAATTTACAGCTCTTAATGCTTACCTTAAAAAACAAGAAAAACTTCAAATTAGAGACCTAACCTCAAAACTGGAAGGACAAACTAAACACAATGCAAGCTGAAGAAAGGAAATAACAAATATTATAATTGAGATGATATAGAAAACAAAACAAACAAAAACAATAGAGAGAATCAACAAAACAAAAAGTTGGTGCTTTGAAAAGATCAATAAAATCAACAAACCTTTAGCTAGACTGACAAAGAAAAAAAGAGAAGATACAAATAATGAAAATCAGAAATGAGAAGGGGGTATTACTACAGATAAAGCTGAAACCTAGGCAAAATGGACACTTTCTTAGAAACACACAAAGTACCTACATTGACACATGAAGAAAGAGAATACCTCAACAAACCAAGTACTAGCAAACCTCTGAACAAAGAAAAGCCCAGGACTAGATGACTTCACAGGGGAATTCTACCAAACATTCCATAAGCCGTAACTCTACTCAAAAACTCCTGAAAAATTGAAGGGTAGTAAATATACCCTAATCATTATATGAAGTCAACATCACTCTCATACGAAAGCTGGAAAAGATACCACAAGACAAGAAAACTACAGACCATAACCCTTTATGAATATAGGTGCAAAAATCCTCAACAAAATATTAGCAAGCAAAATCCAATAGCATATTTAAAGGCTTAAACATGATAAAATGGGATTTATTGCTGGTACGCAAGGTTGGTTAAACATAAGAATATAATATCAATAAAATGTAATAAACCACATTAACAGAATGAAGGAAAAAAACATATGATCATCTAAATCGACAAAGAATAAGTGTCTGAGAAATATAACACCATTTCTTGATAAAGACACTTAAAACACTAGGAATAGAAGGAAGGTGTTCAACATGATAAAGGGCATATATGAACAGCTTATAACTCACCTCCTCCTTAATGATGAAAGAGTGAAAAATTTCCCTCTAAGATCAGGAATAAGATAAGGGTGCCCACTGTCACCACTGTTGTTCAATATTCTATTGGAGGTTCTTGTCAGAGCAATTAGACAAGAAAAGGAAATAAAAGGCATTCACATTAAAAAAAGAAGTAAAATTTTTCCTCTTTGCAGATGATATGATCCAAAATAAAAAAGTCCTGAAAAACCCAAAGCAAAGCTCCTAGAGCTAATAAATGAATTCAGCAAAGTGTTGGAGTACAAGATTGGCACTCAAAAATCAGTAATGTTTCTAGCCACAAGCAATGAAGAAATCAAGGAAAAAATTCTATTCACAATAGCAACTAGAATAATCAAATATATAGGAATAACTCTAACCACAGATGTAAAGGACTTGTACACAGAAAACTACAAAGTATTCCTAAAATAAATTAAAGAATTTAATTTAAAGAATTAAAATCTAAGGGAATTCCATGTTCATTGTTAGGGGGTCAATACTACCCAAAGAAATTTCTAGATTTAATAAAATCCCAATCAAAATTCCAATAACTGTTTTGCAGAAAAGGAAAAGACAATCATCAAATTTATATGGAAGGATAAGGGGCTCAGAATAGCCAAAGTCATTTTGAAAAAGAAAAATGAATTGCAGGAAGAATCATACTTCCTGATCTTAAAACTTATCACAAAGCCACAGTAATCAAAATAGCATATACTGGCACAAGGACAGCCATATAGATAAATGGAATTGGGAGTACAAAAATCAGCCCCCACAATTATGGCCAACTGATTTTTGACAAGATGGCAAAGATCACTCAATTGGGAAAAAATAATTTCTTCAACAAATGGTGCTGGAAAAACTGTATCTACATTTGTGAAAATAAAAAGGTGGATCCCTACCTTACACCATATACAAAAATCAACTCAAAATGGATCAAAGACCTAAATATATGTGCTAGGACTATCAAACTGCTAGAAGAAAACTTGAGGAAGTATCTTCAGGAACTCGTGTTAAACAATGATTTCTTAGATCTTACACTCATAGCACAAGCAACAAAAGAAAACATAGATAAATGGGACCTTATTAAAACAAAAACAAAAATAAAAAAACACCACTTTTGTTTCTCAAAGGACTTTATCATAAAAGTAAAAAGACAACCTATGTAACAGGAGAAAATATTTGGAAACTACATATCTGATAAAAGATTAATATCCAGTATATATAAAGAAGCCCTTCAACTTAACAACTAAAAGACAAACAACCCAATTAAAATATGTGCGAAAGATTTGAACATACACCTCCCCCTGCAAATTTATAAAAATGGCCAGAAAACCCATGTAAAGATGCTCAATATCATTATTCATCAGGGAAATGCAAATCAAAACCACAAAGACATAACACTCCATACCCACTAGAATGGCTACTTTTTTAAAAATGGAAAATAACAAGTATTGGAAAGGATGCAGAGAACTAGGAACACTCATTAACTGGTGTTGGCAATGTAAAATGGTGCAGCTCTTGTGAAAGACAGTTTGACAGTTCCTCAGAAAGCTAAGTTTAGAATTACCATGTGACTCCACCACCCCACTACTAGGTATATACCCAAAATAATTGAAAGCAGGTGCTCAAACAAGTATTTGCACATTGATGTGCCAAAGATGGAAACAACCCAAGTATCTATCAACCAATGAAAAAAAATGTGATATGTACATACAATGGAAAATTATTCAGCTGTTAAAAGGAAGTAAGTCCTGTTACATAAGACAACATGGATAAACCTTGAAGTCATGTTGATGATAATAAGCCAGACACAAAAGGCAAAATATTGTATCATCTCATTGATTTGTAAAAAATTAGAATAAGCAAACTCATAGAGTCTGAATCTAGAATGTAGGTTACCAGGGGACAAGATATGGATAGGGAATAGGAATTTAAGGCTTAGGAATGTACAGGGTTCCTATTTGGAATGATGGAGGTGTTTTGGTAATGGATGGTGATAGCAGCACAACATTGTGAACACAATTAGCAGCACTGAAATATGTCTGAATATGATTAAAAGTGGAAAGATTAGATTTTATATATGGTAACAGAATGAAAATTTAAAATAAAACCATGAAACTACAGTACACAAACAGTGAAACCTAACTTAAATCCTGGACTTTAGTTAATAGTACAATTACAAAAATGTGCCATCATAAATTTTTACAAATACTCCACACTAATACAAGGTGTTGGTGGTGGATTGGTATATGGGAATCCTATATTTTATACATGATTTTTCAGTAAACCCATAGCATCTCTAATAACAGGGGGGAAAGTGTTTGAGTATCTCATAACCAAAAAAATCTTTAAGGACAGCATTATACCTTCAACTGCAAAACAGTGAAATTTCCCAAATGTCCATGATCTCTAAATGAGATTTTAACCATATAAAAATTTCCTTTTATTCCATTATTAAATAAAGATGTATAAAACCCACAGAATGAATAGTAATTTTTCACTTGGGCTAAAAAATAATATTTTGCTACTCTGAAATTGTCCTTAACCATAATTAAATTCTCCTCCTTTTACATGGTGATTTTCCCATGTCAGGGATATGAAAAAATACATATAATTTCTATTATAAACTTGAGAGTTGATAAATGATACAATTTTGTTCTGTGTCTCAGAAAACATGAAACGGATAAGAGAGAATAATTGGGAACAATAGGAATCTCTTGACACTTGTAATTCAGGGATCCATTCACATATGGCCATCAGTAAACTTGGACTGACTCAGAAAAGAGCAGTGAGGGTACAGAGATTTCAATCAGAATGGATTATTCAACTACTAGCAGTATTTCCCTCCTGAAATATCTTCATTTGATAATATTCATGAACTTTCCACTAAAAAAAACAAAGGGTGAGAGAAAATAAATAATAATACTATATACTTAACTTGCTAGAAGAACCTCATCTTTCTAATGATAAGTTTTTTACATATTTACCATACACATCTGCAAAAAAAAGCTGTTTCTTATGTGCAACATCAAATAATGACTGTCAGGTCTTTATGATGTTTAAATGTGTAACTTTGTAACTTGAGAAGAAAATAATCATAATTTAACTGGAAAATACTTAGCATGCCAAAACATGGCACAGTCACTTAAGTTTTCCACCCATGTGAGAAGGGGTCAGGCAAGAGCTGCATACCTAAGGACGTTCAGTACATAAAGGTATACATTCAGACAGTTGTTTATTTGAAAATATTTTCCCATACTTTTATGTATTATTTTCTGTACATTCATAACATATTGCAATGAAGTAAAGGAGATTGTGGTCAAAAGAATATATTCAGCAAAATAATCATCATACATTTTCCTCTAACTTCTGCAGACAACTTGTTACTAAGGGATGGGTACTGTTTAATTTGGGTCCATTCCAAATGTGTATATCAAGTTTTTTTCATAGATGAGAAAAATAGGAATGTCTCTTTAGGGTAAAAACAAAAGTCCCTATAGAAGGGACATAAGTTTAATCATTCTGGTTATGGAATCATATTCTCTCCCTGAACAAATTAATCTCTTAATTATGGCCTATTAATTCCATAATGAAACACAGAGGAAGTACACTGATATATTTAACTTAATAACAAGGAAGAATATATCTGGAAATGTAAACTTCAGTTGATTGCTTTAATTGCTAAGAATACCAGACACTATGATCCAGGTCTAAACATCAGGAATTTCAGACACAGTTAGGAAGGATAGTAATGATAATTATAAGAATCCTATAAAATCTGAAAGATTCCTAACATGTAGTCAGGGCAGAGACTTATCAAACTTGGAAAAAGGTCATGGAGAAAAGCTATTAAACAGAGGAAAAGGAACCCCTATACTGCACCCAGAAGTCCAGGCTGCATTGAGAGTTGCGGCTAACCAGCAGGATTATCAATTAGTCATTGCTAGTCCACAGTAGAAAACTGAAAGATAGTTACATCTAAATAGAAAAACAACTCAATTTATAATATAAAATATACTTGGGAAGATGGTTATTTTATAGAAAAGTAAATGATATTTTTAAAAGTAAAAATAAGAAATATAAAATTGATTCTAAACATGTATTTTAAGAAGAAAAACAGATATTCCCACTGAATCCCAAAGATTTTAGAATTTTACTCTGAAATCTGTTCTCTTTCTGTCTACCATAGATTGATTTCCCAAGTATTCTTAGGTTGGCTCTTGCAGTAGCTCTTAACTGTCCTCCCTGCCTCTATTTTCTCTCTCCTCCATTCATCTTCCTCAATGCCCACAGAGGGATTTTTTTTACATACTTAAATCATATTGTATGCTCTCTGCCACCCTTCTACCAGGTTTAATTCTTATTTGTGATTCCACTTTAAGCTCATAGTGGAAATTCCTCTCTGTGGTGGCAGTGGCCCTCTTCTTCCCAGTCTTGCTTCACCTCTTATGGCCTCCTCCCATCATGCATTCTACTCTGCTCAAACACCAAGCACATCTGTGGTTTCCATGTTATCTGCCTTTGTATGGTCTCTCTGCATAGGGAACCATCCTTCCCAAGACATCCTCACGATAGCTATGGACCTCTATTTCCCCCTTTTTGAAGCACCTATTTGAATTCAAGTTTGTAAGACTAAAATTAAAATACAAATTTGGAGATCATGTAAAAAAAGCCTGGCATATGAGTCAGGTTATCAGGATTCTTATCCTACCCAGGAGCAACAGATATTAACAGTAGCAGCCTCTCAGCACCCCATTTTCCTCATTCATAGAGTTATGTGAGTAGATTAAACAATGCAAAAATTGAATTCCCTTCTAAAAATTGTGCTCTCTTCTGTAAAGTGGGCAGATATTGTATCAGGTCATTATCATGTATTACATTATTTTTAATTAAATTTGTTTGTTTGTTTGTTTGTTTGTTTGAGAGAATCTCTGTGCCAGCACATGAACTCAGTGAGCTATAACTATGGAGAGGTAATGAGTGAACATTTGAATACAATGAGGAACAACTGAAAGGATGAGGGAGATGACAATTGCAATGGAAATGTGCTAAAATACTCACATTCCTGTCTGGATTCTATGCAGGAAGATAATCACTTTTTTATGAAGGTAGGAAAAGAGCAATGTAGAAGGACACACTGGAGATAGAAACTGTAGTACAATATCCTTATGCCTTCTCAGCTAAGCAGGAAAAAGCAAGCCAAGGAAAGTGCTTCTCTCAGCCAACCATCAAACCCACACTGTTACCTTTAAATCCACCCAGAGATTGTGGATGCACATGTAGTGTGACTTCTAGAATGAAATAGTCATTTTGTAGTGGGTCAGAAGCCACCCTCCAACAAACTATTTCCATGAACGGTCTGAAAAGAGTCAATGAAAGGTATACGGTAACTGTGGATTGGCAACTCAGGAAATGATGTGGGTTTTAGAAGAACATAGGAGCCTTAAGCATTTAGACAAAAAAGGGGTGATATTCAGGAGCAACAAGAAGGGGACTAAAAGAGAAGGAGAGAATATAATAAAGGGATATCACCTAATTGTTTTTTCTGGACTAAACTTCATGGCTTTATATGCTATAACTAACATGTGATGTTTATAGTCTTTTTTTGTTTATAAACACTACCATTTACATTCTATCAATTATATTAAACTCAAAAGTATCCCAAGTTTTTATTTCCATAGGAAAAAGCTAACGTGATAGAATTCCTTAGGTAATCTACTTTCAAAGCTTTCAGAAACAATCTTAGATTCAGTATCAGTGTAGACTTTCATTGCCAAAGTCTTTAGGATTAAGCGTTACATTTCATTTGTCAGCAATAACATTTTAGAATTTGACAATACAGATGAAAGTATAGTTTCATCATTCTTTTTCACTTTAAGCAGCTACATCTAAATTCCTATTCATATGTAATATATATGGAATCAACCTAGACTAACCCAAATCCTGGACAAAATTAATATCTAGGAAAGAGACTTAGTAGGTTGTTTATATACATGTGTTTTCTTTGACTGCCACAATGTCTAATCAGGCACTTAAAATGATGCTTGAAGATTGTATTACATTAAATAATTTTATATAAGACATGCATGTGGCATTAATGACCCAAATAACTTTTTGGAGATGCCACTTCCTTTAACTGAGTGTCCTCAGATAAATCCAATATAAAACACTGTGACCACAAGATGCCAAAGGAATGAAAATACAATTATAGAAGTAAAAGCCACAGGGTTGGATACAATTACAATAGCCAATGCCAGTACTTTATGTTTTCTTTATCCCTTATAATTTCTGACCAACTTTTGTTTTCTTGCACTTCTCTGGCTGTGCTGGCCTGAACAATGTTGGGATGTATTGTACTTCTTTTCTGCATCATAGAAGCCTGGTGCTATCTCAGACACACTGATTATTTAGCCAGTGATCTAACTAATTAAGGAAAACATACAGTCCTGCCTTAGAAGTGCTAAATCAAAGGATTCTTGACCAAATGTTACTCCTCATTCAATTCTGTAGAGCCAAAGTTAAGCACAAGCAGCACAGGGATAAGAGAAACTCAGCTGAATAGGTTCTTTCTCCTGATGATTCATCTGATAAAAATTGAAAAATGATCACCAGTTATTACTGCTGTTGATAAATCTGCTTTCAAGCCCTTTTTTAAATTAGGATAAACTATGTTTCACCACATTCCTGATATTCCTTTTTAGGAAAATTTCTGGAATGTTTCTTCCTAAAACTGTACCTTGAGTCTCTCAAAATTGTCATGATAACCCAATTCTTTTTTGATTTAATCCTATGAAGGCCTAGAATGCATTTTGAAAATTAAGTACCAAAATGTCTCAGTAAATTCCCCAGTGCTATTTGCATGAAGGAGAAGTAGTAAGTGAATTTGAAAGAGCACAGTATTTAGAGTCAAGCCACCTGAGTCACAGGCTCAATTCTGCCACAATCAGGTTTGTGACTTGGACAAAGCCTTCTGCATTTCTTATATTCTATGTTTTGAATGCATGTACTAGAATTTTTAAAATATAATTTCAAAGAACATCAAATTTAAACTTCTGCATAAATCCTTCTTAATGGAATCATAATAAAACCATCTTCATATTAGGTTTCAGGATTGATTGTGTGTGTGTTTCAGAGGAAACATTGCAATTCTTTCTCACGGGTCTTTGTTTACTTGTAAGTAACTATATTAATAGCATTCAAAATCTATATATTTTTGAGGTAATATGTTTAAACATTAACAGATGTAATTTCACATTTGGAAACTTACAACTGAAGACTTTTGCAAGTGAAAACAAGTGTTTTTCCACCTGTATCCTGTTGAAAACTATTATCAACATCTTTTTAGTAAAGTTGCTGTACTTGCCAATAACATTCCCAGAAGATCTAATTTTAAAAGAAAATAGTATTTTCAAAGACTTTGGGGAAGATGGCATTGGAGTAGTTTGGCAGGGCTCAATTCTTTTACAAAAACAATGGGGGAAGGGAAAAAAGTTCTCTGAAGGAGCTCTGTTGGGCATTTGCAGATCAGGAGAGTTCTGTGCATCATCCAGGAGGGCAAGTGACAGAGAAACTAAGTAACCAAAATGAAAACCATGATTTATTAACCCCCACAGCCAGGAATGGCAACTTTTCCCCACTTTCAAGGTGAACAGCCTGGATAAAATACGTTGCTCACTGCAGCCAACTAAGAGGGGAAGAAGGAAGGTGTAGCAGAAGGTGGAGAGAGGTTTCTCTTCAGTGAGTTTGGCCATCAGAGCCCACTTTGAATCTCAGCCTTTGTCAGAATCACAGGCAAATGGAGGTGGAAAGAGACATATCTGGATAAGATTTACCAAAGACCACCAATTGCTGGCAGACCAGGAAATGGCAAGGAAAATAAACAATTTTGGAGCCTCTAGTCCCAGATCCCTTGGGCAGATATGTGCTCCAGTAGTGGGCCCCTGGTCCTAGTTTGATAACTTAAGCTGTGCAATTTTAAAGACTCAGAATAAGTTGAACCAAAAATCAAAGAAAAGCCATGACACAAAACCAATAGGTCAGAGAGAGAATTGACTGTCAGAGTAAATTCACTAGCATAATCAGATGCCTAGAAATCACCAAAAAATTACAAGCCACACTAAAAAAAAGGAAGAGAAGGCCCATCCAAATAAACAAACCAAAAATTCTGATGAAATACAGGATTTGAGACAATTAATCAATGATAATCACACAAATCTCCTAAATCAATTCAAGGACTTGACAGAAATATGACAAAAGAGATAAAGGATATTAAGTAGAGACCATGTGAGAATAAAGAAAAACTTGAGAGCCTCCAAAAAAAGTAACAGAGCTTATGGGAATGAAAGACACAATGGATGAGATTAAAAATACATTAAAGGCATATAACAGCAGTTTTGAAATGGGAGAAGGATGAATAAATGAAATCGAGGACAGAAAATCTGAATTTGGAAAGACAGGAGAACAGATGGAAAAAAAAATAATGGAAAAGATTAAACTGGGTAGCAGGGAATAGAATGAAAACAAGAAACACAAACATGCGCATTATTGGTGCCCCAGAAGGAGAAGAAAATGGAAAAGGGGCAGAGAGAATATTGGAGAAAATAATGACCCAAAATTTCCCAGCCCTTATGAAATCCAGGGAGAATAATGCACCGCAAATAAAATAAATCAGAATAGATGTGTTTTGAGAAACCTGCTATTCAGAATGACAAATATCACAGATAAAAAGAGGATTCTGAAAGCAACAAAAGAAAATAAATGCATCACATACAAGAGAAGCTTAATAACTAAGTGCCAATCTCTCATCAGAAACTATGGAGGAGAGAGGAATGAGGTATGATATATTTAAAGGTACTGAAAGAGAAAAACTGCCAGCCATGAATTATTTATCCAAAAAAACTGTCCTTCAAAAATGGGGGTGAGTGCAAAGTCTTCAAAGACAAACAAAAACTGAGAGAGAATGCTAACAAAAGATGGGATTTACAAGAGATTTGAAATGGAGTGCTGCAGCCTGGAAGGGAAAGACAAGGGTGAGAGACTTGAACAAGAGTGTAGAAATGAAGATTATTAGTAAGGGTAACTTAAAGGGTAAAAAGACAGACAATAGTAAGATGTGACAATTGAAAACTAAAGAATAGAATGGATGAAGTAAATAATGCCTTTACAACAATAACATTGAAGGTTAATGGATTGAACTCCCCAGTCAAAAGATATACTGACTTAATGAATAAAAAATATGAGCCATCTATATGCTGTCTACAACATACTCAGTTCAGATGTAAGGACACAATCAGATTGAAAGTGAAATGTTGGAAAAAGATATTCCATGAAAATAGTAACCTAAAAAGCACTGGAGTAGCAATAATAATTTTGTACAAAATAGATTTTAAATGCAAAAATGTTTAAGAGATGAAGAAGGTAATTACATATTAATAAAAGGGGCACTTTACCAAGAAGAAATAAATGTGATAAATATTTGTGCATCTAACCTGAGTGCCCCAAGATACATGAGAAATAGGTGTCTCTACAATATTTGTAGATTTCAATACACCACTCTCAGTATTGGATAGAACATCTAGACAGTAAGCTTGAATAACATGATACATTATAAATGAACAAGAACTAACAGACATCTATAGAGCATTATACCCCAAAACAGCAGTACTCAAGGATCCTTATCCAGCATAGACCATATGTTGAGTCACAAAACAGGTCTCAATAAATTAAAAAATGAAACTGAAATTATATAAAACACTTTCTCTGATCACAGGGGAATGAAGCTGGAAAACAATAACGATAGAAAAGGGGAAAACTCACTAATATTTGGAGAATAAACACTCTTAAGTAATTACTGGATCAAAGAAGAAATTGCAAGATAAATCAGTAAATATCTTGAGATGAATGAAGATGAGAACACAACATATCAAAACCTATGGGATACAGAAAAGACACTGCTGAGAGGAAAATTTATAGTCCTAAATGCTTACATTAAAAAAGAAGAATGAGCTAAAATAGAAGGCCTAACTATACACCTGGGAGAACTAGAAAAAGAATAGCAAACTAATCCCCAACCAAGTCAAAGGAAAGAAATATAAAGATCAGAGTCAAAATAAATGAAATTGAGAAAAAAAAATAGAGAGAATCAACAAAACCAAAAGTTGGGCCTTTGAGAAGATCTACAACATTGACAAATCCTTAGCTAGACAGACAAAGTAAAAAAGAGATATGATTAAAATAAATGAAAACAGAAATGAGAAAAGGGACATTACACTGACCCTGCAGAAATAAGAGAGATCGTAAGAGGATACTATGAATAACTCTACACCTACAAACTAGACAATGTACATGAATGGGACAAATTCTTAGAAATACACAAGCAACCTACACTGACCCTAGATGAAATTGAAGACCTCACCAAATTAATCACAAGAGATTGAATTAGTCATAAAAAGCTAATGACTAGATGGCTTCAGAGTTGAATTCTGCCAGTCATTCAAGGATGATCTAATACAAATCTTTCCTGAACTCTTCCAAAGAACTGAACATGAAAGAATGCTTGCAACTCATTCTATGAAGCCAACATCACCATAACACCAAACCAGATAAAGGTACTACAAAAAAAGAAAATTACAGACCAATTCCTCTAACAAATGCAGATTTTAAAAAATCATTCACAAAATACTTGGCGACTGAATCCAAAGCACATTACAAAAATTATACACCATGATCAAATGAGTTTTATCCCAGTATGGAAGGGGTTTTACAACACAAGAAAATCAAGTAATGTAATAATTCACATTAATAAATTGAAGAAGAAAAATCACATGATCCTCTTGATTGATGCAAAAAGGCATTTGACAAAATACAGCATCCTTTCCAAAAGATAGGAATAGAAGGAAGCTTTATCAACATGGTAAAGAGCACATATGAAAACTCCACTGTTAACATTGTACTAAATGGTTATAGACTGAAAGCTTTTCTGTTGAGATAAGGAACAAGACAAGGATGCCCACTGTCACCACTGTTATTCAATATTGTGCTAGAAGTTCTAGCTAAAGCAACTAGGCAAGAAAAAGAAATAAATTCACCCAAATAGGAAAGGAAGAAGTAAAACTTTCACTGCACACGGATATGATCCTATATCTAAAAAGTTCCACAAACATCCACAATAAAGCTACTAGGACTCATTTGACAAGTTCAGCAAAGTGGTGGAATGCAAGATTAACATGTAAAAATTAGTAGCATTTTTATACACTATTGATGAGCAATCTGAGGAGCAAATCAGAAAATAAAATAAATTCCATTTATAAAAGCACCTAAAAGAATCAAATATTTAGGAAGAAAACTTAACCAAGAACATAAAAGATCTGTATTCAGAAAACTACAAAACATTGGTAAAAGAAACCAAACCAAAGAAAACCTAAATAAATGGAAGGACATTCTGTGTTCATGGATTGGGTAACTAAATATATTTAAGATGTCAATTCTACCCAAACTGATTTACAGATTTGACACAATCCCAATAAAAGTCCCAACAGCTAATTTGCAGAAAGGGAAAAGCCAAACATCTTTGGAAGGGTAAAGGGCCGCAAATAGCCAAAAATGTCTTAACAAAGAAGAAAAAAGTTGAAGGTCTCTCACTTCCTGACTTTAGGGCATGTTATTTAGCTACAGTGATAAGAAAAATCACACATTATGGATATAAGCCCCCTCTCACTTGGAGGTGGATGGACATCACCATCCCAGACTCCTCAGGATTGAGGGAAGAGCTATGGACTAGAGTGGACTTACTGGTATTCTGTTGTAGACATATTGTAATTCAAGCAATGGAAGAAATTACAACATTGATGTGGAGTTAGAGGCCACTGGATGCTTTGGGGGCAGGGAGAGGGAAAAGCAGTTGTAATACTGCTTTTTGGGGACTTGGGAATTATCCTGAGTGACATTACAATGACAGATATAGGCCATTTTACATCAGCATATACCATGCAGAACTGTGTGGGAGAGAGTGTGCTCTACAATGTGAACTATGGTCCATGTTTAGGGGCAAAGCACCAGGATGTGCATATCCATTGCTGGTGATGTGCCACACTAATGAAAGATGTTTATGTGGAAGGTTGTGGGAGGTGTGGGAGGTGGGGAACATGGGAATCCCTATAGTTTTTGTGTAACATTTATGTGATCTAGGCATCTTTTAAAAAATTAAAAAAATAAAAAAGTAAAAAAAGAAGATATGAGGAGAGTAGAGAAGCAGTACTTATGCTCAATGTATGTAGAAGTTTTATTTAACTTGTCTGTAAAAATGTGGAAACGGATAGAGTTAATGGTAACACATTATAGTGAGTAGAACTAATGCAGCTGGTTAATAAATGGGATTGTCACTGAAAAGGGTATTCTAGGGATGTAAATGTCAATTCAAAGATAGCTAGAGAATAATCTAGGGATTGAATAACATAGTGAATCCAGAGGTGGATGAGATTTGTGGTTAATAGTACAAATACAAGAATGTCCTTCTATGAACTACAGCAAATGTGCAGCATTGTTTCAAGGTGTTAAGCATGTAGAGAAGAATGGTAAAACAAAATTAATGTAACCCATGGCCTATAGTTAACATCAGTACTGGAATATTCTTGCAGCAATGCCAAAGATGTACTATGTTAATAATAGGGAGATATGGGGAAAATATACCAAATGTATGCTATAGACTATAGTTAGTGGTAATAGTCTCATTATATCATCTCATAATCTGTAACAAATGTTCCACAACAATGTAGTGTGTTGGAGGAGGGAGGTTGTATGGGAATTTCATGCATGTGCATGGTTGTTTTATAAGTTCACAATATCTCTAACAAAATATATTTAAAACTTTAAAAAAAAATTGCTAATATTTAAAAAAAAAAAAAAAAAGAAAAATCACATTATGGTACTGGCATAAGGATATACAAATTGCTCAATGGAACAGAATTGAGAACCCAGAAATAGATCTCACATCTATGGTCAAGTGATTTTTGACAAGGCTGTCAAGCCCATCCAGCTGGGCTAGAACAGTCTATTCAACAAAAGGTACTGGGAGAACTGGATATCCACATCCAAAAATTATACAAAAATTAACTCGAAATGAATCAGGGATCTAAAACTACAACCATAAAAGTCCTAGAAGAAAATGTAGGGAAATATCTTCAAGATCTTCTGGTATGTGGTCGTTTCTTAAACCTTACACCCAAAGCATGAGCAATGAAAGAAAAAGTAGATAAATTAAACACATTTGCTCTTCAAAAGACTTTGTCAAGAAAGTAAAAACTCAGGCTACTCAATAGAGGGAAATATTTGGAACCCCATATCTGATAAGGATTTGATATCCATGTTATATAAAGAGTTCATACAACTCAATGATAAAAAGACAAGCAACCCAATTAAAAATGGGTAAAAGACTTCAACAGACATTTTTCCAAAGAGGAAATACAAATGGCTAAAAACGCACATGAAAATATGTTCAACATCACTAGCTATTAGGGAAATGCAGATCAAAACGACAATGACACCATTTCACACATTATAGAGCAGCCATTATTTTTTAAAAAATAGAAAACTACAAGCGATGGAGAGGATGTGGAGAAACGGGAACATTCCTTCTCTGTTGGTGGAAATGTAGAGCATCTGTGGAAGACAGCTTGATGGTACTTCAAGAAACTGAATATAAAACTGCTATATGCCCCTTCGTTCCCCTTCCTTAAAAAAAAAAAAAAAACTGCTATATGATCCAACAATCTTGTTACTAGGAATATATTCAGAAGAACTGAAAGCAAGTATGCTAACTAACTTTTGCATACTGATGTTCATAGCAACATTATTCACAATTGCTAAAATATGGAAACGGCCCAAGTGTCTATCAACTAATGAATGGATAAACAATATATGGAATAAACACAACAGAATACTCTTCAGCTGTAAGAAGGAAAGAAATTGGGATGCATATAACAACAGGGATGAACTTTGAGGACATTATATTGAGTGAAATAAGTCAGAGAAAAGGACAAATATCCTTTTGGTCTTACTAATATGAACTAAATATGATTAGTAAACACAGAGGTAAACTCTTGAGTATAGGTTAATAGGAGATAAAATGTGGCTTGAGAATGGGAGCTGATGCTTAATGTATATAGATTTTTAATGTGGCTTATTGTAAAAGTGTGGAAATCAATAGAGTTGATGACAACACATTATAGTGAGTATAACACTGCTGATTTAGAAATGTGATTGTGGCTGAAAGGGTAGTCTGTGCACGCAAATGTCAATTGAAAGGAAGCTAGAGAATAATCTAGGGAATGTGAAACAGTGATTTCCATGGTGGATGAAGGTTGTGTTTAATAGTTTAAATATAAGAATGTTCTTCTTTTACAAAGTGTTAAGAATATGGTGATACACGGGAAAATTACAACTAATGTAACTTAGGGATGATAGTTTTTTTTTTGCAGCAAAGGCAAAGAAGATATTATATGAATTCTAAGGAACAATAGGACGTATAAGAGGGTATGGGTTTTTCCTTTTGGAGCAATGAACACATTCTAAAATTGAGCAAGGCAATGACAGCACAACTCTGTGGTGAAAATGAGAGCCACTGAGTGTACACTTTGAATGGATTGTACAAGGATCCTGTGGTGGAAGATGGATTGTGGTTAACTAAACAAATATGAGAACATTCTATCATGAACTATTATATATAATACTAATACAAGGTGTTAATAATCAGGTGGGTTTGGGGAAAATACACCAAATGTAAGATATGGGCCATAGTTAGTAGTAATATGTTGATGATGCTCTTTCATAATTTGTAAAAATATTTCACAACAATGCAAGGTGTTGGTGGTGTGGTGATGTGTGGGAGCCCTGTATGATATGTGTGTTTGTTTTATAAGTTCACAACTTTTAATATACAATAATTGCTTATGTATGTTCTTGTAGGAACAATATACTTCAATAAAATTTTTAAATGAAAAAAAAAAGGATGTATTTTCAAGAAAAGTTTTTATTAAAATATTTACTTAACAAATGTATCACTAAATTGTCCTTACTTAAATGTTCTTAGAATGTTAGGAATTGTGATGAGAAAAATAATGTTCAGAAAAATCCTCAAATGCAGGTTTAATGTAATTACGTCTTTTTCTATTAAAGGATTTGAGAAACCCAGGTTTAATAGTACTATAGATCTGCAGCCAATTAAGCCGAACGTCTCCCTATCCCCGTGGGGGTCCGGTGTGCAGTGGCTGCGGACAGCAGTCTCCCTGGTAGTGTACCCGGCCTGTTGCTTGTACAGGTTGCCCTAAGGGACCTTAGGGCTATTGATGGTCCTGTCTGACCTCGTGCCATCCCCCAATCTAGGCTCCAGACAGGTATGCGAGGTGCCTTTGGAAAGCCTCATGGGACGGTGGCCCGGGTCCACATCGGCCAAGTCATCGTGTCCATCCGCACCAAGCTTCAGAACAAGGAGCATGTGATTGAGGCTCTGTGCAGGGCCAAGTTCAAGTTCTCTGGTCGCCAGAAAATCCAAATCTCCAAGAAGTGGGGCTTCACCAAGTTTAATGCTGACGAATTCGAAGACATGGTGGCCGAGAAGCGCCTCATCCCGGGTGGCTGTGGGGTGAAATACATCCCCAATCGTGGCCCCTTGGACAAGTGGCGTGCGCTGCACTCATGAGGGCTTTGCCAGCACTGCCCTCACCCGACCTGTGCCCTCCAATAAATGACTTCCTAACCAAAAAATAAAAATTAAAGTGTAGAGACAACAGAAACATTTTAGGTACTTGTTTTTCCTGTTCTACTCATAACTTCAAATAATTGACAATAAAATGTGTTCTAAAAGACATTTAGAACTGGCATATACAATAAAAACCTATACAACTATACATACAATCACACACAGAGTACAAGCAGATATAATTTAATTTTCCTTTTATAAGGAAAAGTAAAAATATCAGGCATAAAATATAAAATTATTAACTCTTCTACAAAAATGAGAAATATAAAATATGAAAGAATCATTACATGTATTTAAATATAGGATTGGTGTATACTATCTGTACTTATTCCAATGGAATATTTGGGAGTCATTTACATACAGCAAAAATCAACCAGTAAGAGAAATTTTATTTCCCCTCAATGACCTTCTCAAAAACAATTGAAAGCTTAAGATGAGAGTTTTATAATTCTTATTTCAGTATGGCTCTGGAAATGTTACAGGCCTTTGACTTTTCTCTTCGATTTGCCATAAGCTGTACAAAAAGGCCCTTTAGCCCTGATTCCTGAGATATAAGACAGAACGTTATAAGCCAGAAGCACGAAAAGTATTATACAATATGCTTATTAGATGGTTAACCTTGGAAGAAGGCAGCAAAGACTGAACCTGATAAGAATGTTAGTCAAAGGATGCTTTGTTACAGTGCTAAAATTGGTCTCCATTTCCTAAACTCTTCAATTATTTATTACCACATTATTAAATTACCAAATTAACTTCTTGAATCATTTTACAATCCACAATTTTCCTTAACTGTATATTTTTTCTCAATTGTCACAATTGGAAGAAACCATGCATTAGGTTGATTATAATTGCTAAATATTTTGTAAGGCCTCCACTTCTCATTATTTTAAATCACTTCCTTGTTATCTACTTATAGTTCTAAATAATGGTAAAGAGTTTTAAATTCAGTGTGTTCTTTCCTATTGGCATTCTATACCCAGATCAAATGGTGCATTGCTAGCAAACTGGGTACTGCAAAAGATACCACTTTTTATTATGTATATAAAGCTGAAAGAAATGTGTGTAGAAATCCTGACTATTTATTATGATGAAAAAGTGGCTAACACACATTCTAGTCTCAAATAGGCAGAAGTATTCTGAGAATCTTGACTTTCTGAAGAGATTGAAGATGACCACAATCAGTCAGTCTTTTTCTATAATCACCTTAAAGTCAATAACATTTGAAAAGTAATAGATTTCCACTTCCTGCTATGATGGAATGCCTCATAGACTAAACAGCTACCTAAGAATAAATGTAAAAGCTGGGTAAAACACCAAAATGATAAAAAAAAAAAATGTGTACAAAAATAAGACTTTTGAGACTTCAAAGAGTAATAAAGTCATCCAAAATCTGAAGGGCCAAGATACCAGAGAGAAGCAAAATATTGGGAAACACTGTGGAGATCTGGACTGCAAAGCACAGATTTAATTTTTCCTTCTTTAATCAGATGATATTTTTATAAGAAAAAGTAGCATAGTAGATATATTTAACACAGTCATAAAGAAAGTTTAAAAAATTGCCTATCTTTTGGAATAAAGACTTTTGGGAAATAACTTTTCAAAAGTATGCCTTTTATATGATAAGAGGCATGTATGAAAAACCCACAGCCAACATCATACTCAATGGGGAAAGGTTGAAAGCTTTCCCTCTAAGATTGGGAACAAGACAAGGATGCCCACTGTCACCATTGTTATTCAACATTGTACTAGAAGTTCTAGCTAGGGCAATTAGACAAGAAAAAAAATTAAAGCATCCAAATAGGAAAAGAGGAAGTAAAACTCTCACTGTTTGTAGATGACATGATCCTGTACTTAGAAAATCCTGAAGTATCCACAACAAAGCTACTTGAACTAATAAATGAGTTCAGCAAAGTGGCAGGATGCAAGATCAACACGCAAAAATCAGTAATGTTTTTGTACACTAGTACTGAACAACCTGAGGAGGAAATCAGGGGGAAAATTCCATTTTCAATAGCAACAAAAAGACTCAAATACCTAGGAGTTAATTTAGCCAAAGAAGTACAGGACCTATATGCAGAAAACTACAAAACAATGCTAAAAGAAATTTAAAAAGACCTAAACAAATGGAAAGACATTCCGTGTTCATGAATTGGAAGAATAAATATCATAAAGATGTCAATCTTGTCCAAACTGATTTATAGATTCAACGCAATCCAATCAAAATACCAACAGCTTACTTTGCAGAATTAGAAAGGCAATTACTAAATTCATCTGGAACGATAAGTGTACCCAAATAGGCAAAAGCATTCAAAAAAAGAAGAGCAATGTGGGAGGAATTTCACTGCCTGACCTTGAAACATATTACAAAGCTACAGCGATCAAAACAGCATGGTACAGGCATAAAGATAGACTCATCGATCAGTGGAATAGAATTGAGAACCCAGAAATATACCCTCACCTAAACAGTCAACTGGTTTTTGACAAACCAACCAAGCCCATGCTAATGGGAAAAACAGTCTCTTCAACAAATGGTGTTGGGAGAACTGGATATCTATAACCAAAAGAATGAAAGAGGACCCCTATCTCACCCCCTATACAAGAATCAACTCAAAATAGATCAAAGATCTAAATATAAAAGCCAGGACCATAAAACTACTAGAAGAAAATGTAGGGAAACATCTTCAACACCTTGTAGTAGGTGGTGGTTTCTTGGACTTCACACCCAAAGCACGTGCAACAAAAGAAAAAGTAGATAAATGGGACCTCCTCAAAATTAAACACTTTTGCACCTCACAGGACTTCGTTAGAAGGGTTAAAGGTAGCCAACTCAATGGGAAAAAATATTTGGAAATCACATATCTGATAAGGGTTTAATATCTAGGATATATAAAGAGATGTTACAACTCAACAATAAAAAGACAAACGACCCAATTTAAAAATGGACAAAAGACTTGAATAGACGTTTCTCCAAAGAAGAAATACAAATGGCAAAAAAACACATGAAGAAATTCTCAACATCACTCATGATTAGGGAAATGCAAATCAAAACTACAATGAGATATCATTTCACGCCTATCATAATGGCCACCATTAAAAAGACAGAGAACTGTAATTGTGGGAGAGGATGTGAAGAGATAGGAACACTTCTTCACTGTTGGTGGGAATGCAGAATGGTACAGCCACTGTGGAGGACTGTTTGGCAGTTCCTAAAGAAGTTGAATATAGACTTGCCACATGACCCTGCAATACCACTACTGGGTATATACCCAGAAGAAATTAGAACAGTGACACAAACACACATCTGCACACCGATGTTCACAGCAACATTATTCATTGCCAAAAGTTGGAAACAACCCAGGTGTCCATCAACAGACGAATGGATAAACAAACTGTGATCTATTCAAACAATGGACTATTATGCAGCTGCAAAAAGAAATGAAGTCGTAAAGCATATGACAACATGGATGAACACGGAGGACACTATGCTGAGCGAAGCAAGCCAGACACAAAAGGACAAATACTGTATGAATGTGTTACTGTGAACCAAATATACTGTGTGACATATTGTTTGATTAAAAATTTTTTATATGTATCCATTACATTTAATTGAGAAATGTATAAAAAAAAAAAAAAAAGGAAAAATATATACCAAATGTAATCTATGGACCATAGTTAGTAGTAATTTATGATGATGTTCTTTTATTTGTAATAAATGTTCCACAACAACGCAAGGTGTCAGTGGAGCGGTGATGTATAGGAATTCTGCACATTATTCATGATTTTTTTGTAAGCTCACAACTTTTCTAATAAATATATACATATATTAAAAAATTAAAACTACGACAAATATAAAATTTAAAGAAATTTAAAAAGTATGCCTTTTTAGGAATTTTTAAAAAGGATCATTTTTATTAGTAGATTAATTTTTTCAATTAGAAAATTCAATCTTAAATGCTAGAGAAGTCCTACTTAGGTACATGCTTTAAATTTTTATCTTTTGGGGAAATCTGATTTCCCTGTAAGTAATACAAACTAATCTATAATGCTAACATTTTGAATTTTCCTACAATTTTATCAATTTTCTGGTACTAAAAATCTGATTGCCATCTCTCCAGCATTAATTGTTAAACTAAAAGTTGCATTGATTTATTTGACTTTCTGTTCTTTAAAAGATATAATAGAACAGTACATTTATTTATGGACATATTCACATCAAACACACATGCACACACATATAAATATAAACAGCATATTTACATATGAACATATTAACAAAGAAAACATCTAAGCTATGTTTGTGTGCATTTCTCTTTAATAAAGAATTGTCCCTTTAAAACATTATGCCCCAATTTCATATCTTCATAGAAAGAAATTGCCATGATACAGAATATCACCAAAGCATTTTTCCAGAACTAAATGACTTTCCATACAAATTAGAGAAACTACAATAAATAAGAGTACAATACAAAACTTTTAACAAACGTGTTAACAATAGATCTAAAAGAAATTTTGCTGTTAGTTACATGTCAGCTTATTCTAGAGTAAGAAAAAGATCAAATTCCAAAGTCCACGGAATCCATTAAATACAGGCAATAAAGCAACTGATGAAGATCTTAATATACATTATGATCTGCAGAGTGAAATTGTGGTGACATTAATGGTTAGAGACCTTCTCAGCCTCACTTCAGTTTGTGGGCTTCCAGCCTGACAGAGCAGGAAGTTGATTCATGTTGTTCGCCAAAAAAAAAATGTTAATGTGTTTTCCTTGTGTGATGAATAAAGAACATTACTGAGCTGACACCATAACAAGAAAGGTACACAGGGATGTTTGTGAGCTAATGCACAAACTCAAATCAGGAATTGACTTTTCTCATTAGAGAACATCAGATATAAGTTTGCTTCGTGGCACTGTGGAGTTTGGGCACTGTAAGAAGGCACCCTGCAAAGGTGATAAATTGGGGTGGGAAGTGTCGGAGTTCTACTGCCAAGCAGTATAACCTACTGCAGAGCTGGATCCAGAAAGAGCAAGGACACCCTATGGGGTTGCATCTGCCCAGAGAGGGTATCTTTTGGACTCACCAGCACAGAGGTTCTATGAGGCTAAGAGGTGGGCATGGGAGGCTATCTGCTCACTGCAACGAACACAGGATGCTGAATGAGGTGACATCAGAAAGGACTCAAATGCATTAGACATCACAAACAATTCAAAAAGTGTTCCAAGGGAGGAGGATGTGGCTCAAGCAATTGAGCTCCTGCCTACCACACAGGAGGTCCTGGGTTCAGCTCCTGGTGCCTCCTGGAGAAGATGAGCAAGACAGAGAGCTGGCGTGACAGGCAGGCATGGCGAGCTGATGCAACAAGATGACGCAACAAAGAGACACAAAGAGGAAACACAACGTGAGACACAACAAACCAGGGAGCTGAGGTGGCTCAAGTGATTGAGCACCCTCTCTCACATGGGAGGTCCCAGGTTCTGTTCCTGGGGACCTCCTAAAGAGAAGACGAACAGACACAGAGAGCACACAACAGATGGACACAGAGAGCAGACAGCAAGCACAAACAATGAGGGGGGGAGGGGAATAAATAAGTAAAAATAAATCTTAAAAAAAAAAAAAAGTGTTCCAAGTGTTCATGATCCTAGACCTAAGGGGCTATGGGAGAGGAAAATACATAATAGAAGCCTAATCTGTGTTGAAGTTCACAGTGCTTTGTGACTACAATTACAGAGAATGCTTTTCATCTTCCTGAAGTCTTTGAGGCAAGGCAATGCCAAGTATGGCTACCTACTCATACCGGAGAGAAGGGAAAACCATAGGATAAGCAGAGCAGCACCCAGCAGCTGCACTCTGAAATCCATTGCAGTATATATGCTGAGACCAAGCTTCCCATGGGCTGCTCCTAGCAGGGAGTGAACAAAACAGGAAACTAAAGTAGGCCCCTTCCTAGGAGACCTGGGACTCCCCTGCCAGTCAACTTTGGTGAAGACTTCCCAATTGCTGAACTTTCCTTAGACTCCATGGCAGTGTAGGAAGCCTCCACCCAACTTTACTCTCTCTTCCATTCTGGATTACACATGCTACCTAGTCTGATGGCACTCCCCAGCCCTTCCTGCTTCTCTCATCTTTTCATCTCCAAGGCATTTGCTTCTTAGGGCCTGACTAACGTGCATTCTCAAGCTAATATTTTAATAGGTTAGCCTTTTACACATGGTTTACAATATATCTTTAATGCACCATTTCTGCCAGTTTGTAAATGCAGATATAATCATTGCAATTTACAGTTCTCAGTGCTCTAACTACTGACTTGTTTGGATATTGGAAGGTCAGTTTTTGATACAAAATCCTAACCATTTGTATGCCTGTGTTAACAAATCACAACAGATTTTCCTGACTTAAAATAGTGATGATAGGGTTCCAGAGGGCTATTTCAAACCTGGAATTCCAGTTTCATCTTCTGTGTTGCCACCACCATGACAATGGTTACCAGTCAATCTAGAAATCCATTACATCCAAAGTTGACTATAGTGACACTCTTGCCACCTTCACTCTGGCTGTGGCTAATAAAGCTGGAAATGATTGCTCTTTACAATGAAGGTGAATGTTCTTTCTGTGTTACATTCAATATATTTAAAGAGGAGGTCTCTACACATGCTTGAGATCCAGATTATTCTGGTGATTACCAATACAGCTCTTGTACTGGTTGGTCCCACTGGAAATTCATAGCCAGGGCAAGGACACTCCTGTGAAGAGACACTGCCCTTGCAGAGCAGCCTCCTTTTTCTAGCCCCAGTACCACAATCATCACTGCAACATTGCCTCAGCAAAGATTTCCAAGTTTTCTAAGAATTATAGCTTTCCCAATTCACTATTACATATTTGGTAATGTAGCGGTTTCAGGAAAAGCACAATATCAGTTACTTAGCAGTAGGTAAACTTATACTCCCCTGGAACCTCAAACCCCATTACTGGGTCTGGCTCATTTTGCTTGACTTACTTTCACTTTTTTTTGCCCCTCTGGCATCTCCTCCACCAGATTTTCTGAACCCCAGAGTAAACGTTGTCAAGACTTTTCCTCCCAGAGCTCCATGACCTCTATGCACATTAGGAGATGCAAATAGATAATTGGGATTGGGTGCCACCCAAGCCCACTTGCTGAATGAATCCAGTCCCCACAATAAATCCTCACACCAGAAGCCTTTGAACCTCATAGAGCTCTGATTTAAAGAAACTCTCCAAGTATTGTTAAATGGGAAAACTGTTTAGTTAGAGGTATAGTTAGTGCCTGCATTATTTTCCTAGGACTGCCTTAAAGTACTACAAACTTGGTAGCTTAAACAACAGAAAACTCTCGTCTCACAGTTCTGGAAGCTGGAAGTCTGAAATCAAGGTATGCAGGGCCATGCTCCCTCTGAAAACTGTAGGGGAGGGTCCTTCCTTTCTCCTTTGTATCTTCTGGTGGTTTCCATGGCATTCCTTGTCAGCTGCAGCTCTTCAATCTTTGCTTTGATCATCACATGGCATTCTATTCTCCTGAATCTCTATCTCTTCTTATAAGGACACCAGTCACACTGGATTAAGGGCCCACTCTATGTAAATTAACTAATTCCATCTGCAAGGACCTTGTTTCCAAATAAGGTCAATTTCTGCATTACTGGGAGTTAGTTCTTCAATATATCTTTTTCTGGGACCCTATTCAACCCATAAAAGTGCCCAGTGTAGAACAATTTAGAAACACATATTCCCGAAGGCAATTTTAATGACCTTTTTTTTTAAGTCTAGATTTCTGGTTATGTGTGATTTGCCTCACATCACTCAACCACTAATCATGGAAATAGCTCCACCCTTCTCATACCACTGGCATTATAATTGCTCCAATTTGTCAGCTTAAGAACTGACATCCAGATATCTAAGATTAATAGGAACATAACAATTAACTTGATCTCTTTGATGTTCTCAAATATAGGTTGTCCACTAATGCCAATACTATTTTATTGATCTCAGCACTGAATCATTCTATACACACTCCTATTCACTTAGCTGATGTGTTTGTTAGTAAAACGGTGCTAGTCTCAAGATATAGCAGGGCTGGAGATTTATGAGACAATTCTCAGAGTTGATAGGATATGCTGAGCTCAGCAGTGGTTAAACAAAAAGAAATATAATATTAGGGCAGCATTTTTTTCTATCCAAAGTATCCAAGCATAATTCCCTGTTGTGTAAATTTGCTTGTAGAAATTATTTTCCACAGATAAATGAACAGCAAATGTTTCTGCAATATGCTACTAAAGTCCCTTCCAGTGCAGAGAAGATGAAAACCATGTTTTCATAAATAAAAAGCAGCAGACCATGACATTATCCTCATCGGGCTCTAACTCCTCTCCCCATGAGACAGAAAGAGAGAAAAAAATGCCTGTATATTTATGTGTGGGGTTGGGTGGGAGAGAGGTTCCCATTCACCCTAGGCAGTGAAATTGAATATTAATAGAATTTCCTCTTTGTGGGTGGTCTATTTCAGAACAGAACACAAAGATCATGCCCACTCTAAATTAAGCAGGTTTAGTTTGATTTGGCCATTATTAATATAGTGACAATATTTATGATTATAACTATGTAAGAATCGCTCTAGTGGAAATATACATATAGATATTATTAAATCTATTGATTTCTCAACTCTGTTCTCTCTGGTGCTAGAATTAGTGCTGGAAGCAATAACACTCTGGGAGAATTATGTAAATTCTTTGGTGCATCATTTACACTTTAAAATGACTTAGCATAGCTTACTTATTTTAAAAATCTATATATTATTAAATCATTTGTAAATGTGTTTGATTAAAATTTATAGATAATAGCAAATTAAAAGTAAAGGCTATGTCAAAGTAGTTGAGGCAAGATTCTGTAAGTGACACCAATTTTACCCTATATTTCCTACATGGCCTGAGCACTGAGTAAGATTCTCTAGGATTCTTTTAACTATGCCATCACTTGTGGATATTGGTTTGATTTTCAGACTGGTTTTGCCAACAGCAACCTAAACGAATTATCAACAGCAACCTAAACTACACAGTTCCTTCCTCAAATCAAGGAAAAAGAGAGTTCTTCCCCACAGAAGGAAATAGAGATCTGATCTTCAAACTGATTGGAACCCCCTTGAACAGATCCTTCCAGCCAGGGGACAATTACTGTAGAAAGGTGAATGAGATTATTAGATCTATCGTTGTCCTCCTCTAGAGATAGGAATGGAGTCAATGTCACCCACACTATTTGCCCATTTTAGGGTGGAGGCAAGATGGCTTCCTGAAAGAAAATATGTGCTAATTTAAGAGGGAAATGGGGAATTTAATATTGGTCAAACAATTAATAAATGTCCACCACATATTTTCTTTTGGTGCTTGTGGACTAATTTTTTAAACTCAGATTTATTGATGTATAATTTGCATGAAATAAAACTCACTCTTTTTATGTGGACAGTTGTATAAGCTTTGACAATTGTACCCAATTGTTCATCCATACCACAAACAACACATGGAACAGTGCCATAATCCCATAAAATCCAATGTGTATTAATTTTAAGGAAATAGAGACATTTTTAAATTTGGAAGGTGATAGAAAAACGTTTGGAATTTAGCTTTCCAAAGGTACTTGCTTGAATATAAAAGTTGTTGAAGTCCATATGCATTTAGTCTGTTCTGAATGGAGTTTATAGGTTTCTTGAATTTTTAAATCATATAAAATTTAATATACACATGCATTTTTTTGAGGAGACAAATGATAAAGGTCATCATATTTCAAAAGGGATTCTTGACCCAAATGAAAATAGAAACCACTATGTATCCAAAGGAAATTTGGACTCTGGAACTGAAAATCCTAAATCCTAATCTCTATTCCATTTCTTACAAGTATCACATTGTATCATCAAATATCACTAGGAACACATCTGTAGCCAAATAAAGTAAGCTATGTTTAGCTTACTCCAGCAAAGGGAAATGAAATATGATGTGTCATAGAGAGAGAGTTGAGAGGAGCCTCTCAAATTGCTTGGACTTATTCCAGATGATTTAAAGGTCATTTAGAGACCCTTTTGCACTGGGTGTTGTTAAGAAGCAGGGACACTTTGGAAGTTCTGCATCACAGTGATTCTTTTTTTTTTTTTATTGTGGGTAAAAATCAAAATTTTCACAATACATACCAACATTTGCAAAATGATATATAAATGTATATGCATATATGTGCATTTGCTTACAAAAATGTTATTTATGTATATATATAATTATATTTTAAGAGGTGCTTAGGTACCCAAAATATTACACGGAACCCACTGGGATTCACATGTTGCCCACCTCCCACACCTCCCACCACATCCCACACAAACATCTCCCACAAGTGTGGCCCACCACCCTCAATGGACTTACACATCCTGGGCCTTGCCACTAACCATAGACCACAGTTCACCCCGTAGACAACACTCTCTCCCACACAGTTCTTAGTGGTATGTGTTATTTTAAAATGGCCTACATCCGTTGCCACAAAGGTACTCAGGACAACCTCCAAATCCCAAAGAAGCCCCTGTATTTCAACTGCTCATCCCCTCCCTGCCCCAAAAGTATCTAGTGGCCACTGGCTCCACCTCATTGTTATAATTTCTTCCATTGCTAGAATCACCATATGTGAACAACAGAATACCATCAAGTCCATTCTAGTTCATAGTTCTTCCCCCAATCCTGAGGGGACGGGGATGGTGATGTCCACTCCACCTCCAAGTGAGAGAGGGCTTATATTCCATGGATATGATGGGTGGGATGATCCTGCCTGCAGATGCAGGCCCTCTCTATTCCCTGGGATGGCCATTGCCCATCGTTGTCTCCTCGCCAGGTGACTTGGATGAGTCCATTGAGCTGTAGGGTAGGAGTTGCAGCTCCACCGAGATTCCATGCACACCTGGCACATAGGTAGGCCAGAGGCTCCAGTCTCTGGAAGTATACCTAAAAACTTCTGCATCACATAGAGGTTTGAATAGAAGGGACTGATGAACCATGTGCAGGGAGAACATATTTGAGTCCAATTCTGTCACTCTCAGGAGCACAGATTCCAAAATAGAACCCACTGATAAGGCACCGGTCTCTGGGTCTAACCCCACTTATATAGGACCTGGGTGTCTCCAGAGCTCTCAGGAGCCCCTCTATGTGGGGTAATAGGCACTTAGATGTTCTATGAGCTCCTACTGAGGTGTGCGTAAGAGTCACCTCTGGGATGACCTCCCGACTCTCTTTGAAGTCTCTTAGCCACTATTACTCATTTGTCTTTATCTTTTCCCCCTTTAATTCAAGGTCTTTTTCCAGTTGTGTTGCCAGTTGGCACTTGGTATTAATCCCTCGTTGCCAGGGAGGCTCATTCCCGGGAGTCATGTCCCACGTTGGGGGGAAGGTAATGCGATCATATGCTGAGTTTGGCTTAGAGAGAGGCCACATTTGAGCAACAAGGAGGCTCCCAGGTGGCAACCTTTAGGCACCCCACAACTGCAGGCTAAGTCTCAGTTACAAGAGCAAAGACTCAAAAGCGTAGTCATCAATAAAGAGAACACATCAGTAGTTCATCCTCTTTTGACAGACACTGTCCCTGTACTCAGACGACTATTGCTGCTCCCTTGGAGACTGTGGCAGAGCTCTCCAGGCTAGGAATTCAGATTCACTCATTTATTGTGTGATTGTCCACCCATCGTGACCATGCCCCATCTTTTGATCTTTTGATCGATTTTGAATATCTTTCATGTATATTCAGATGAACTAATTCCCATGAAACCCTCCTCCCAGACACCCCCCACCAATAATCCCCTGCAGTATCCATTATAACCCTTCTGTGATCCAAATCCTCCATGAACATGTAGTCCATAAAATAATCAAATACACTTACTAGGAAAAATAAACAAGTATGATAAGCTTACATGCAAGAAGCAAACATAAGGAAACTAAGGTGAAAAAAAAAAAAGAAAAGAAAAGGAAAAAAAAACAAATAATCAAACAAAAAACAAAACGATATAAAATATAATTAGCGGATTGGGACATTCAGAAAATGGGTAAAAAGGCAAAGGAAATGCCTTTAAAAAAACAAAACAAACAAACAAATAAAAAATATATATATATATTCATTCTTTTTTCCTTTCACTCCTTTTTTTCTTTCCTTCCTTTTATCACTGTGTTATCGGATGTCTGGTGTGCCGTGATACCTTCCCCCTCTCAATCCCCATTGTCTCCCAATTTTTCATTTGATTTTCAATGAAGTTTTAGGTAACAGCAAAGTCACACATACGGAGTGCTGGAGACTCCCAGATACTAAACCACCCCAACTTCCCCATCCCATATTGACACCCCCCTTTTTTTTAATGTTAGCATTGTTATAACTGTTATACAGATAGCAAAATTCAGCATCTAAACATTGTCAATGATTTACAGTATAGTTCCCATTTTAGATGATACAGTTTAATAATTTTGATGATATTTACCATGTCCTGTGTCCATTACTGCAAGGTAATGAAAAACCTTCCCCATAACCACCAAACACCCCATTAGATCTTCACTGTTCCCTTCCCCCCAGCCCCCCAGGGCCCATGATACCACCCTCTCCCAACCCATGGAATGTCAAGATTCACAGTTACATGCCCTGGGGATTTGAACCTGCCCTTCCTAATCCATCCACCCCCCAGTGCTGCACCTGCAAACCCAGGAACACCACCACTCATCTGCCCCATCCCCCAACATGCAACCACACTCTATCCCTTTACCATAGATTATGTCCATATGGGTGATGGCTCAAAGCCTACTCTTCTCTTACTCTCCTTTGTTAACTTATCTTTCAGACAATGGTTCTCAGAGACTGCTCACTTTCCTCAGTTCAGATCAGTGAGGTCATATACTGTTCATCCTTCAGTGCCTGGCTTGCTTCACTCAACATAAGGTCTTCAAGATTCATCCACGTTATTCCATGTGTTAGCACTTTGTTCCTTCTTACAGCTGAGTAATATTCCATTGTATGTATGTACCACATTTTGCTTATACATGCGTCTGTTGATGGGCACCGGGGCTGATTCCAACTTTTGGCAATGGTGAACAATGCCGCTATGAACATTGGTGTGCATATATCTGTTTGTGTTTTTGTTTTCAGTTCTTCTGGGTATATACCCAGCAGTGGAATTGCTGGATCATACCGAAGATCTATTGCTAGTTTTCTGAGGAACTGCCAAACTGTCCTCCACAGTGGCTGGACCATACCGCAGTCCCACCAGCAGTGGATGAGGGTTCCTATTCCTCCACATCCTATCCAACATTTAGTGTCTCCTGTTTTTTTAATAGCTGCCATTCTGATGGGTGTAAGATGGTATCTCGTTGTAGTTTTGATTTGCATTTACCTGATAGCAAGTGATGTTGAGCATTTTTTCATGTGCTTTTTAGCCATTTGTATTTCTTCCTTGGAGAAGTGTCTTTTCAGGTCACTTGCCCATTTTTTAAATGGGTTGTTTGTCCTTTTATTTTCAAGGTGTAGAATTTCTTTATATATGCAGGATATTAGGCTCCTATCAGATATATGGTTGCCGAATATTTTTTCCCATTGGTAAGGCTGCCATTTTATTTTCTTAATAACATCCATTGAAATGCAGAAATTTTTAATTTTGAGGAGATCCCATTTATCAACTTTTTCTCTTGCTGCTCGTGCTTTGCCTGTGAAGTTCATGAAACCATTTCCTATTACAAGTTCCTGTAGATGCTTCCCTACATCATCTTCCAAGGTTTTTATGGTTTTGGCTCTTATATTTAGATCTTTGATCCATCTTGAGTTGATTTTTGTATAAGGTGTGAGATGGTATTCTTCTCTCATTCTTTTGGATATAGATATCCAGTTCCCCAAGCACCACTTGTTAAAGAGGCCACTCTCTCCCAACTGAGTGGGCTTCGTGGCCTTGTCAAATATCAGATGACTGTATATGCGAGGATCTATATCAGAACTCTCAATTCGGTTCCATTGGTCAGTAGGTCTATCCTTGTGCCAATACCACGCAGTTTTGATCACTGTAGCATGTAGTATGTTTTAAAGTCAGGTAATGTGATACCTCCAACTTCATTTTTCTTTTTCAATGTATCTTTGGAAATTCGGGGCCTCTTGCCTCTCCAAATATATTTTGTGGTTAGTTTTTCCAGTTCCTTAAAAAATATAGTGTTGACTTATATTGGGATTGCATTAAATCTGTAGATTAGTTTGGGTAGGATAGACATCTTGATGATGTTCAGTCTTCCTATCCATGAACAGGGAATATTTTTCCATTTATTTAAGTCTTCTTTGATTTCCTTTAACAGTGTTGTGTAGTTTTCTGTATATAAGTCTTTTACATCTTTAGTTCAATTTATTCCTAGGTATTTGATTCTTTTATTTACTATTGTAAATGGTATTTTTTTCCTGATTTCCTCCTCAGTTTGCTCGTTATTGGTGTACAGAAATTCTACTGATTTTTGAGCGTTGATCTTATAGCCTGCAACATTACTGAACTCCTTTATAAGTTCTAGAAGCCTTGTTGTAGATTTCTCAGGGCTTTCTATGCATAGGATCATGTCATCTGCAAATAATGAAAATTTTACTTCTTCTTTTCCAATCTGGATGCCTTTTATGTCCTTTTCTTTTCTCAGTGCTCGTGCAAGTACTTCTAAGACAATGTTAAATAGGAGTGGTGATAGTGGGCATCCTTGTCATATTCCCAATCTCAAATGGAAGGTTTTAGGATTTCACAGTTGAAAATGATGTTAGCTTTGGGTTTTTCATATATACCCTTTATCATTTTCAGAAAGTTTCCATCTATTCCTATCTTTTGTAGTGTTTTTATGAGGAAAGAGTGCTGTATTTGGTCAAATGCTTTTTCTGCATCTATAGAGATGATCATGTGATTTTTTTCTTTCAATCTGTTTATGTGGTGTATTACATTGATTGATTTTATTATATTGAAACATCCTTGCATACCCGGGATGAAACCCACTTGGTCATGGTGTATAATCCTTTTGATATGTTGTTGAATGCGATTAGCAAGTATTTTGTTAAGGATTTTAGCATCTAGGTTCATTAGAGAAATTGGTCTGTAATCTTCCTTTCTTGTGGTATCTTTATTTGGTTTTGGTATTAGGGTAATGTTGGCATCATAGAATGAGTTAGGTAATATTCCTTCTACTTCTATTTTTTGGAAGAGCTTAAATAGAATTGGTGTTAGCTCTTTCCAGAATGTTTGGTAGAATTCACCTGTGAAGCCATCTGGTCCTGGACTCTTCTTAGTTGGGAGGTTTTTAATGACTGAGTCTATCTCTTTACTTGTAATTGGACTGTTGAGTTCATCTATTTTTTTCTTTCATCAATGTCGGCTGTTTGTGGGTTTCTAGAAACTTGTCCATGTCCTCTAAATTGTCATTCTTGTTGGCATAAATTTTTCAAAGTATCCTCTTATGATACTCTTTATTTCTGTGGGGTCAGTAGTGTTATCACTTCGCTCATTCCTTATTTTATGTATTTGCATCTGTTTTCTCTTTTTCTTTGTTACTCTGGCTAAGGGTTTGTCTATTTTGTTGATATTCTCGATGTACCAGCTTTTGGTTTTGTTTATAGTTTCCAGTGCTTTCTTATTCTCTATTTTATTTAGTTCTGCTCTAATCTTTGTTATTTCCTGCTTTCTACTTCCTTTAGGTTTAGTTTGTTGTTGTTTTTCCAGTTCCTCCAAGTGTGCAGTTAGGTCTTCAATTTTAGCTCTTTCTTCTTTTTTTATATATGAATTTATGGCTATGAACTTCCCTCTCAGGACTGCTTTCGCTGCATCCCATAGGTTTTGATATGTTATGTTTCGTTTTCCTTAGTTTCAAGGTAGTTAATGATTTCTTTTGAAATTTCCTCTTTGACCCACTGTTTGTCTAAGAGTGTGTTGTTTAACTTCCATATCCTTGTGCCTAACCTGTTTCTCTGGCCCTTAGTGATTTCCAACTTCATTCCGTTGTGGTCAGAGAAATTACTTTGTATAATCTCAATCTTTCTGAATTCATTGAGTGTTGTTATGTGGCCTAGCATATGGTCTATTTTGGAATATATTCCATGTGCACTGGAGAAGAATGTAAACCCTGCTGTATTTGGGTGTAGTTTTCTGTATATGTCTATTAAGTCCAAATCTTCTAATGTATTGTTGAATGCCTTAGTTTCTTTATTGATTCTCTGCCCAGATGTTCTTTCTAATGATGATAGTGGTGTGTTGAAGTCCCCTACTATAATTGTAGAGGAATTTATTTCTCCTCTTAGTTTTTCCAGAGTTTGCCGCACGTATTTTGAGGCACCTCGATTAGGTGCGTAAATGTTGATGATTGTTCTCTCTTCTTGAGAGATTACTCCTTTTACTAAAATTTAGTGTCCATCTTTGTCTCTTACAATAGTTTTGCATTTAAAGTCTACTTTGTCTGATATTAGAATTGCTACTCCTGCCCTTTTTTGGCTATTGTTAGCTTGTAAAATGGTTTTCCAACCATTCACTTTCAGCCTCCTTGAATCCTTGGGTCGAAGGTGGGTTACTTGTAGACAGCATAGAGGTGGATCATATTTTCTTATCCATTCTGCCAATCTGTCTTTTGATTGGTGAATTTAATCCATTAACATTCAGTGTTATTAGTTGTAACGAATTTCTTACTTTAGCCAATTTTCTTTGGGTTAATGTATGTCATATGTTGTTTTGTTTCTCTTTTTGACTTTTCAGTTGTTTTTAAACTCTCCTCCAACTCTCTCTCCTTTGTTTTTTCCTTTCAACTTGTAGAGATTCCTTTAGTATTTCTTGAAGTGCTGGTTTCTTCTTGACATACTCTCTTAATTGCTGTTTATCTGTGAATATTTTGAACTCTCCATCATTTTTGAATGCCAATTTTGCTGGATAGAGAATTCGTGGCTGGAAGTTTTTTACTTTTAGTGTTTTGACTATGTCATACCACTGTCTTCTTGCCTCCATGGTTTCAGCTGAGAAATCAGCACTTAATCTTATTGTGCTTCCCTTTTATGTGATGGTTCTCTTTTCTCTTGCTGCCTTGAGTATTTTCTCTTTGTTTTGAGCATTGGACATTTTGACAAGTATATGTCTTGGAGTTGGCCTGTTGGGATTTATATTATGTGGGATGTGCTGTGCTTCCTGGATCTGCGCATCCATCTCTCTCAATAGGTTTGGGAAGTTTTCAGCCATTATTTCCTTCAACACTCCTTCTGTTCCCTTTCCCTTCTCTTCTCCTTCTGGGATGCCCATAATGCGTATGTTTGTGCGTTTTGTATTATCGGTTAATTCCCTGAGACCATGCTGGATTTTTTCTATCTTTTAGTCTATCTGTTCTACAATCTCTTTGATTTCAACTGTATTGTCTTCCATATCACTAATTCTTTCCTCTGCCTGTTCAAATCTGCTGCCATGTAAGTCCAGCGTCTTTTTCATTTCTTGGCTTGTGCCTTTGTTCACCATCATATCCATTACCTTTTTAGGCGTGTTAGCTATTTTTTCACTATGTTCTTCCAGTGTCTTCTTTATATCCTTAATCTCTTCCTTCATTTCTTTAAGTTGGTCAGTGATATTTGTTTGGATAGCTTTGATTAGTTGTTCAATGTTCTGCATTGCTTCCTGGTTTTAATTTTGTGCACTGGACTGGTCCATGTTTTCCAGTTTCTCAGAGTCATTTGTATTTTTCTGTTGCCCTCTTGTCATCATATTATCTTGATGGGTTTGTTCAGTTGATTAGGTTTTCTCTATGCTCTAGAATTTTATTTAGCTGTTGGTTCTGCATGTGAGTTAAGTTTTCTCTGGCAGTTTTTCTTCTTATTTTATTTCCTTGCTTCTTTCTATGTTCCCTTGAAGGCAAAAGGTTAGGGCCAGAGGAATCAAAAGATGTAAGGAAGGCAGAAGGATAATAGAAATATTGATAAAAGTTAGAAGAGGGGCAAAGTGAGACTTAATGAGATGAATATTTAACTTGTGTAGGCAGTGTAGAGTACTAGGAAAAAATATGGAGTTCCTACAATGGACTGGGAAAACAAATGGAGGAATATATATATATAGTGATTTAGAAGGCTAGAATTATGAGGAGGGAGAGGAATAGTAAAGAAAGGTCTGAAAGGATAAAGTTAATACTAATGAAAAAAAAAGAAGAAGAAAACAAAATAGATAGAATAGAAATTGACACCCTTAAGTTGTGGGCCTATGAGAAAATGTTGTCTCTAAGAGCCACAACAGAAAACAGAAGGCAGAAAGATGCAGGAAGGATAAGCGATAGTTTGTAATACAGAATCAATATATACAGCGAGTGGGAAATTACTGTAAAAGGAGCCCAGCAAAGAAGCGACAAGCTGGCAACACCTTTAAAAAATAAATAAAAAAAAAAAAAATAGAAGGAAAAAGGAAGGAGGGAGGAAAGAGGAAATAATAGCAAGAGGCCAGAAATAAACAGAGAGAAACGGAAGATCCACACAGGCAAGCAGTCATACAGAGCTAAGGGGGGTCAATGATTCCCCTAGGGTCCACATGGATCCTTCCTGCCTACTTGTGTTCATCAATCAATTTCCCCACAGGGTTCTATATGCAGGTCCTGAAGCAGCTTTTAGCTATTAAACTAAATTAAAAAGAATTTATTTTTCATTTGTTGAGGTGACCTCACTTTTTTTTTTTTAATTTTAATTATTATTTTTTTAGCCAAATGCAGGACCCAAAATAATTCCTCCTCTAGACCATCCCCCTTACGGAAGGGACCCTAGCTGGGCCCGTGGAAATTAATCAAGCACGTCCCACTTTCTGGACCCCCCAGGTTAGCTGTAGCTCTGTTGTTAGTCAGTGAGGAGTGCTAAAGACGGCAGATTCCGCCCCTTCTGGAGCCGAGCTCCGGCGTCACCGGGCTGCTCAGTAAATCAGTTTGAGTGCAGATTTGCGTCTGCTCTCAGCCTAATGCTGCTTCAGGTCGGCTTATGTGCTCCCCAAAGCTATGGGGTGGTACAGGCAGCCAGATCGATGTCTAAAAATATAAAATACCCTTCCCTGTCGTCCAACAGAACCCTCCCTTTTTTGGGAAGTGTCCCTTCTTCCTGGCTCCGCAGCGGCCCGGGTCTTATCCCTGGGTGGCTAGGGAAATCAGCTCCGTTCCCCGACCAAAATCCCCCCTCCGGTTCACCGGGTGCTGATTAGCTCATTTGTTCTGTTCACACAAGGTCCAGGGGGCGCCAGGCAGCCAGATCCCCAGAAAATAAAACTTTTTCGCCCTGCTTGCAGCTCCAGATGGCCCTTTTATTTTATTTTATTTTTCCTCCCTAACCGCGGGTCTCAGCCGTCTGTGCCAAACACCACCGGGAGCCTTAAAACTCACGAATCTCTACCGTTCCATCCACGCCGTTGATCCACGCAGATATATGTCCCAAGCTTCTCACTCCACGCGTGCACAGCCCAGACCCCTGGGCAGGACCCCGTCCACAATCTGCCTTGCTCTGTGAGCTTGCAGTGTGTGCCCTCCTACACTAACACTCTCACAGTGATTCTTTTAAGAGGAATATTCATAGAACACTGTCTTAGCCAAAGGGGTGCTGATGCAAAATACCAGAAATCTGTTGGTTTTTATAAATGGTATTTATCTGGGCGTAGAAGCTTACAGTTACCAGGCCGTAAAGCATAAGTAACTTCCCTCATGAAAGTCAGCTGTCTTGTGTTGGAGCAAGATGGCTGCCAATGTCTGCAAGGGTCCTGTCTTCCTCTTCCTCTTAAGGCTCTGTGGTCTCAGCTTCTTCCAATATGAGCTATAGGCTGAGATAAGTCTCATTTCTCTCCTGGGGATCGTTTCTCTCCAGGCACAGCTTCTCTGGTCTCTCCATAAGATCAGCTGTAGACTATCAGTCTCTCTGTCTTCCTGGGGCCTCTGCCGTGTCTGTGGAGCCATCTCTATTCCTCTATGTTCTTCTCCTGTGTGCTTACTTCCCTAGGCTTCAGCAAAAACTCCAACTAACTCCTCTGCCCTGTAGTTTTCTCTGTGAGTCCCTGTCCACCAAGGGGGCAGGGACTCAACATCCTCCTGATGTGGCCCAATCAAAGCCTTAATCATTATTTAATCAGGTAAAAGTGAAACCTCTGAATTTAATACAATCTAGTACTCCCAGAGGAATAGACCAGTTTACAAGCATAATCCAATATCTATTTTCAAAATTCATGAATAATACCAAACTGCTACAGACACTAATGAGGTAAGGGAAATAATTTTGAATGATAATTCAGTCTACCACAGTTGGATATGTTCCTATCTACAGTCTAAATATCATTTTTTAAGCCTTATGCTGAGATTGTCATACCCTCAACTTATAATTCTCTAGTTTTGAACATGTGCCAAAGGAGTAAAAAGGAGGTAAAAACTTTAAAAATACTAACAAAATTTTAAAATATAAAAATTAAGATTTTAGATCTTTCCTGGCTCTCTGCAGGCAGCTCCAGCCAGTGCTTTGTCTGGGTGACTTCGTGCACTTGGTCAAAAGCCTTTGAGAGCTCCCAGGATCCAGCAGGTGGTGGCCCTCCCTGGGGACCCTCCAGTGGGCCCAGGGGGACAAAAGTGGCTCTAAATCCATCACATACACATTGACGCCAGTTAAAGGATTTAATATGAATCCCAGAAGCAGGTAATGCCAAACAGCAAGCAGTTGTTGGTACACATTTCTGGAAAAGCAGGGTCCCTGTTGTTATGTACACCTCCAAAAAAGTTCAGATCTGTAGGAGCATTGTTGTGTAAAGTAAGCTGAACTATAGGGTAGCAGTATTTTAACAGCTATTGTAGACACTTATTTACTGTATTACAAATGAGTAAAAGAACAAGCAGTGACACACCACTAGGAAGGGTGTGTGGGGCAGCGTTTCCTTCTCCCACTGCTGCTGAGATGGTAGAAATTAGTCAAATTCAGTATGAAATGAAATACGCTGAAGGTATTAGTCAGCGAATGAGGGTTCTGGAAAAATTAAAGGTAGCACCACCAAATGCTGACATGGAGTAAGGATTCGAAGAACGAGTTCCAAATGCAGGTTCCAGAGAGGGTTGTTGTAGCAGGAAATAATGAAGATGTTCGATTTTCAAGACCAGCAGATGCTTGACCTTATTCAGGCAAATCCCTTTAAACCTCTGGCACTAAAAACACCATCTCCTGTACTTATGCTAAGTGAAAGACCACTAGATTTTTCTGGATTTAGAAAGACCTCCTCCAACTCCTCAAATGAAGAAATCCATACAGTTGGCAGGCTGAAAATAGAGCGCTCTATGAGTGAAAATGCTGTTGGCCAAAATGGACAAGTGTTCAGAAATGATACCATACCTGTGTTGTGTGGTGGGTCTGCTGCAGCTACTTGTAGCCCCCATCATGACAATGTCAGATATGGTACTTCAAATATAGATACATCACCTGAAGGAACTTCAGATGACATGACTGTTGTAGATGCAGCTTCATTAAGTTGGCAGATAAACTAAATAGAGATCTACAACTTCTAGGAAAGAACAAAGAATGTGCTAAAAGAGAAATGGTCAGCTTTCAAAAATATTTGTCTCAACAGCTGGAAATATAAAGAATTTTCAAACTTCAAAAAAATTAAGACATTAAAGGAAACAATTTAAAAGTTAACATTTTTATTAAAATGTCAACAATTCTAGGACACGGATCCTAATCATAAAGGTCATTAGGATATCAAAATCAAACAGCATTTATTTATGAGTTTCATTTAGGAAGTGAATTTATATTAGTCAGCCAAAGGGGTGCTAATGTGAAATACTAAAAATGGGTTGGTCTTTATAAAGGGTATTTATTTGGGGTAGAAGTCCACAGATTCCAGGCCATAAAGCGTTAAGTTTCTTCTCTCACCAAAGTCCGTTGACATGTGTTGAAGCAAGACAGCTGCAGAAGTTTGCCAGGGTTCAGGCTTCTTCGTTTCTTCTCTTCCCCGGGCTGTGTTTCTCTCCTGGCTTAGCTCTTCTGGTTCCTCCACAAGTTCAGCTATAGACTATCAGGCAAATGGCTCACTTCTCTTCTCCTGGGGCCTTCTCTCCAACATCAAAACTCCAACATCAAAACTGCTTCTCAAAAACTGCTGCTACTCTGTTCTTTGTGATGCCCTTTATATTTTCTTCCCCCACCCACCAAGGTGTGGGGCTCAGTGCCCTACTGATGTGGCCCAGTCAATGCCCTAATCATAACTTAATCATGCCCAGATTAACAGATCAGTTTACAAGCATGATCCAATTATATTTTTGGAATTCATAGTTATATCAAATTGCCCAATGTCTACAGAATTGAATATATTCAGTTCATCAGTAATGAAATAAAACATAGCTGTATTTTAGTTACATAAATATTGAAAACATCAAAATAATGATTCCTATCCCTTCTTAGAGCCAGAATTTTGAACAAAAATGGAGTAGTATGCTTTGTATATCCAAATGAATCATGGTTTTAAAATTTTTTCAACTTTCTTTTTCATCTTTGTGCCTAAATTAGGGGGAAAAATACATTTTTGATATTTATTATATTATTCTCAAAGTCCAGGGGAAGGGTGAAGCTGCCTGAAGATTCTGGGAAGGTATAGCACACCAGAATCTACAAAGCAGATTTTCAAACTACTTTTATCCATTATCCCTCCCTATGCCACACTCCTCTTACCACAAGAGTTGCCTACTCCCACCCCTTACATACTTGCCTCTGAGATTCTCATACGTATCTGTAGAGAGAGGGCTAAACATAACCAGGGATTCTGTAATGACCATCTTTTTACCACCTTGGTGTAGAACCACAGCTCCAAATAATATTGTAATTACTGACCCTAGTGTGGAACCAATGAAGACAGACTTGGTAACTACCTAAATGTAGCTTCATTTGAAGTAGATAATGTCTGTCTCAAAAAATCTACCTCAAGCCTAAACTTTAAATAATTAGCATCATCTTCAGAGCCTTCTGAATTAGGTAATTTATATCATCCTATATTATTAAAGAAATTAGCAGGATGGATACATTGACTTTAAAGTACAACACCTAGTCTTAACTAAGATATAGCAGACTAATAATGAAAAGGGCAATCGAACAAGTAAGGTAATAGGAGAAAAGGAAGTGGGAAGAATCTTTAATCCTAGAATATTGTCAGAAAATGTGGTATCTTAAGTAATCAAATTGCACCATAAAGTATTGCAAGTCTTGGAATTCTCTGCAACAGAACTAAACTGGAATTGTTTCCTGGCCCTTGAGGCTAGCACTCATTTCAGTTACAATCTCACTATTGTTCAGGGTTATATACCAGGATGTCCTGATTTCTACTCTACCTGGAAGTTGGCATGATTTGGAGGAGCTTGGGGCCACTCACCACAGGTTATAAAATTTGAAAATCCTGCTATAAAACATTTGATGTCTTTCTGAGGATAGTCTATTTGAACACTACCGTAGATGCAAGTTAACTGAGCACTGTTAGAGGATTAGGTATTCATAAAACAATAACCTGTAGTGACTCTTACCTTACTGTCCTACTAAAGTATGAGGATTATGTATTGCTACTTCTGCAGCCCGAAGACAATAGCATGGCAATCATTCCTTTTTATTTGTTTCAGGTATTAATATAGATTGCTGATTTGGTGAGGCTTCATATGCTTTATTATTCACACACATATGTATATATATTTGAAAGAAAATCATTAGAATGTTATTGATAACAAGATCTCTAGTTTTTAGCTTTTGAGATCCTGGATGAATGTAAAGAAGGCAGAGACCAACTTGGTTAATGGAATCATGGCATATTTTATTAACCTTAGGTTATTTACAAGTACTTTGGAGACAACTCTGCTTGATTCAGAGGAGGAAATTTTCTGATTATTAAAACAAAATTTCTCAATTTATTTCCTTTTATTTATATGGTAACAGACATTCTTTAATACATAGAATCATTAAGGGGAGCCTTTTTGTGTTTTCCTTTTTTGGAATATTAATCCAACTGTTGTTATTTCTGCCCCCCACCCCCCCATCAAGAATTCTTGATACCCAATGAACTATAACTGCAATAAGGTAACAAATTTCAGAGGTCTCCGCCACTCTCAGGTTTCAAGTTTCCATCATTGTACTCTGTCTTCCCTAATCACGATCATACTTTGACTCTTATGAAATCAATGAGAGGAAAATTTCAAGCCATCAAAAAACAAAGGTTAATGTAAAGTGTTAATAATAGAGAAAACAGAGTATGTGATGGAGGAATATGGGAACTCTGTACTTTCTGTATGTTTTTTTTTCTTCAAAACTGCAAATTTTCTAATTAAAAGAAAAATAGGACAAAGGTACTAGCCATAATGCTTCAGGTCCTCCACAGAATTTAGATTCTCCAGTAGTATCACCAATTTTGGGTCCCTGAGTGGGTTTGGCTCATTTGGCTATGGAAGCTCTTAGTGTATAGCAAAACTCTTTGCAGGAAGATCTGGATGATTCTTCCAACAAATAATTTTGTATGAGGGGGTGGGGACAGGTAGGGGAGGGCAGGGCAGGGAAGATATATGGTCCTGGAACAGAAATTAGATATCCGTGGAAGCATCCTATCACAACTTAATCTTTCCTTATTTGGGTTACAAAGGAACAAGTTTAATTCTAACTTATATGGAAACATAATTCTAATAATTGCTGTATTCAAAATGCCTGCAGTTCTTTCTTATTATTTCAGAACTGACTCATTGATCATTATCATCTTATATTCAAACAGCTTTAAACTTTAATATTGAAAAATTTTAAAACGTTATTAAAATTTGGCTCCCTTTGGAACATTCTGTGTAGCATTATAAATGAATGAATAAAATTCAGAACTTTAAAAAAGTATTTTGGGATTTGAAAATATTATCAACCCTCATGCTATATGTTCCAAAAAGCCTCAACTAATACTTATAGACATCCCCAAACATGTTAACTATAGAATTCTAGTTTGAATAAGAATAGTTTGAATTAACCAGATTCTATCACTGCCCCCACCTCAATTTAAAATTTTAGTAATTTTAATTTCTTGAATCTTTATGAATTTATTTTGGAACTACCAATCAATTTCATGCTCTGAACACTTTAGAGGAATAACATTCTATTTAAATAACCTAGACAAGCAGTCAAATATATGCAGCACTTTTTTATAATAGATAATGCAGAAATGGAAAATGTGCCACAGAAAAGCTGTGGTCAATTTAAATATCCAAATATTCTAAAAAGAATCCTACATTTCACAGGGCTAAGCAGCACTTAGATTTGTTCATCAGATGGCAAACAATTAAATTAGGAGAGCACAAATTGAAAAGAAATTTCAGAATTATAGTGTTTTGTTTCAAAGAAAAAGCAGAACATTTTTATAAAAGAAGAGAATACCAAGTAAATTGTCCTAAAATCACCTAATATAATTGTCTGGAACAAAACCTTTTTAAATCCCAATTAATTTCTGATTATTTATAACCTAGATATAAGACGACTTAAAAAAAGATTATCATTTAATGAAACTGTCTGTGAGCTAGGTGGATTAAATAAAAGTTTCACAAATATTCATCATTGAAACACATACAAATAAAATGAAAATGCTTCTTATGTAGACCCCATGAGTAAAACAGTCTATGTTTAAACACATTGTGATAATTTTTAAATAATAATTATGTTTGGAGGGAAAAATAAAGGTCGTATGAAGAATATATATTTAAATAATATAGGAGTTCAATGAAAAAATATTTAGGTTTCTTTTTTTCCAGATTTCTATTAGCTAATCATTTCTTGTTGAAACAACTTCAAAATCAACTTTACAAACTGATGTTTGCAATAAATTTATTATTAAATAAGTCATCCAAGTAGATAAGAAACTAATAGAAAATGAGGAAATGATAGGAGCACGAAATTCATAAATAAAGAAATATTAATGGTCAACGAATATATGAACATTTTTACTATTCAGTGGTATCATATTGTCAAAAATTTTGAAGAATACTAGTACTTGGTACTAAGTAGGAGCTTGGGTGGGGAGATAAAGGGTGTTGGGAGGTATACCTTCTACTTATGGGAATATAATGTGGGTTGTTTTCTGAGCTCCAATTTGGAATTAAGTATTAAATTATTAAAATTGTTCATCCTATTCAGCTCAGTTTTTCCAATTCTCAGTAATATATGCAAATATATGAAAGAAAATATTTGGATAGTTATAAAAAGTAGTGTGTACAAAAAAGGCTTACCAAAGTATTACTTCTCACAGTGAAAATTTTGAAATAACCTAAATGTCTTACAACATATGACTGTTGTAATTATGGTACATTCATTTAAACTAGGCATTAAAATTTTATGTTGTAGAAGACTATCTCATGGCATGGAAACCTGTTTATATCATGCTAATCGGTGAAAAATCTAGTTTCAAAACATGAGGTAGAAATTGACCCCCATTTTATAAACACATACATGCACACACACAATCTAAGAAGATATATGCACAAATATTTAACAGCTATGTATTTCCATGTATTTTCCAACCTGTTACAGTTTCAGTTTTTCAAAAAGCTATATTTGTTTTTCTGCAGAAAGTAACAGAATAGATGGAGTAAAAAATAGTGTTGCATAAATCCTGAAAGTCACTGAGATACAATGCTGAGCAGCAAGCAGCAGTATAGAGTTATTTCTCATATTTAGAATTGTAACATTTGGGATGAAAGAAGATCACTTCACCTTGAAATTTTTAGATATCTCCTATTAATGCACATTTAGTAGCGTTTAAATTTTACCATTGCAATTACATCTGTGATCAACATCCTTGTACATAAGACTTTGCTTTCATTTCTGGTCATATCCTTAGAAAATATTTCACGATGTGGAATACCCAGATCAAAGATTAAGGAGATGATTTGAATAAACAATCAAAGAGTAAGGAGATGATTTGAATGGCAAAATAGTTCATCTTTCTACAACTGACTGTTCCACATGTGTTTCCCTGGAAATGTTATAGAACAAGGTTGAAAGATATATATCTAGTTCAGAAGTATACTGATTTCTCCTGGGATGCATGAGTAGACTGAATATTCTTTGCATCCTGTGAAATGTCTCAGTTCCAAAACGCTTAAATTTGCAAAAACCACTAATTATACAATGTAAATGTGAAATTTGAGCCAGAAAATTTATTTTTAAAAATATCATCCCTGAAGTCTCTTCTTCATGATAGAATTTTTACAATATCAGATATTTCTATAAAGGGCAGTCTGTTAATTGTTCCTTAGTGATATTTACAGGTTCATCAAGGAGAGGACTATTGACTATTTTATATATATCATTACATGGTTCCAATGGTTTCATATTAATTTGTTCCTTATTTTTAAAATAGCAGAACATTAAAATATTGCCTGCTCAATACCTGGCAAAACACAAAATGCAAGATACAAAGTTGAAATATTTTACTAAGTAAATAAAAATGGGATGGCCTTTTAAATTTACTCATTATCCTTAATTTAAATAAAGGAAGACTACTCATGCAAAATTGCTGATTTCATCAGTTCTAAGCAAATTAAACAAGATTGTAGCATGATTAACCAACAGATTTGATTAACATGGGTAAATATTCCATGCATTTTCCCACCTGTTACAATTTCTTCAATTGAATATTTTTCCCCTAATGTGTTCAGATCATTAAAATGAACAATGGGCCAAACAAAATTCATTTTAATAACATACCATCTAATAAAATTAAGGAAAAAATCTTAATAATTGTAGCACTTTTATTATTTCTGTACAGATATATGGCAATTATTTCTGAATAGTTCTAGCAGAACATTTGCTGGAAATATTTTATTACATATTCACTTCTGATATTGCATGTACTTAAATATTTCTTCCATATAAATTTTAAGAAATTAATGCAGTTGGAATTTTAGGTATATTTAAATACTTTTTTCAGTAAGCCATAATGAAAATATATCAAGGAAATGATAACAATTTCAGCAAAAGTAATTTTTAAAATATTATAAATGCATTGATGTGAAAGGCCTGAAAAAGATTGTGAAGATAATAAACAATTGTACTGAAACCAATTCCTTAAAAGCATTTATTTAATGTTCCTATTATCCAAATAGTTTTAAATATATTCTAGGCTTTATTCTAAGGCAGTATATTGCAAAGGTAAAAATTAAGGGTAGGAAGAGTGAAATGTATTAAGGAAATTTTACCCACATTCTATCAGTACAGAAGATCAAAGAGAAGGGCTAATGAGAGCAGTCCAAGTGCATGAGAAGAATGAAAGAGAACTATACGACATTAATAAACTCATACTACATTCTTCTACCATGCCAAAAATATTTTTTTAGAGGAAGGAATAGAGAGACAAAGGAATGAAGAGTTCAGCATGCTAGAGATGGACAAAGAATGCAATTTTGTGGGAAAATAACTCCAGAAATGGAGCCAAATTCTGTTCATATGTATGTAAGTTAATAAGACCAAGAATTGAATTATATAAAGAATTATATAAATCTTTATAAATCATAGAATGAGTTAAAAGTGTAGGTGGCTAAGTTAAGGAAACCATCTGGAATACAAAATAATACCATCAAAGAACTGAGAATAAATTAGAAATGTTAGGATATATATGTTGCTGAAATTTTAAACAATGACATGAAGGAAAAACTGACAATAATCACTATGAATACAGAGAAAAAGTTAAAATAATAAAGGAATTAGAGAGAAAACAATAAATATGGAAGCCAGATATATGTGATTATTAGAGATAATTAGTGTTCCTGAAGAATAAAATTCAATAAATGAAATTTTACAAATTTCAATCTCATAACGCAGGACAATTTCATGAAATTGTGGAAAAAACAAATCTTTAGGTTGAAAGGGCACCTATTCACTCTAAAAGTAATAATATGGATTGCCATCAAGATATTTCTTGTTTAAGCTATTAACTTCAAGAATGAAAAGATTGTTTGGCAGGCAAATAGTGAAAAAAATAAATCACCTAGAAGAAAGGAAGTGATCAGGTTGGCCTCAGAGTTCTCAACATTCAGTACCAGAGTGCAAGAGAGGAAAGTGAAGGACATTTTGAGGAGAAGGAAGTATGAGCCAAGACTATTACAATCAGTAAAGTTATGATCAAATATCAACACAACAGGCAAGTAAATCCTGACTGGAAAACCTACCTGTCTATGAAATCCAACAACAACAACCAGATAAATCAAAATAAGTTTATAAAATGAAACTTCTTGTTAGAAACCATAAAATAAGAGCCTATGAGGTGGGTAGGGAGATGAAAGATTACACAAGTTTTAATTGCCTCTTAATTATTTTCATGATCTTTAATTTAGCAGACTTTTGGGGGGATTAATATCTATTTCGGTAAAAAGAAAATTATCTTAACATTAACAATTTGCATTTTTTTATATAACTCGCATTATTTAAAACACATTTTAATACTATTTTCAAAATTGACTATGATGCTTTAATATCATGAAATAATTTAACCAATATAACCACTAAAAATAATAAAATGCCTTCATATGTCTGATCCTACTTGTGTTTATACAATTATATAGGTATGCATATGGGAAATAATTAGAATATCCAAATACTAGCCTGCGTTGGAATGAGGTATTAGGAGGAGAAAGGATTTTAATTTCCATTCTATATTCTTCTATATTTATTACATTTTAAAACAAAATAATAATTACCTTTCCTTGGAAGGAGGAGCCAGATAAAACAGTTTATCCTTTACCTTAGAAGAGATAGCTCAATATGCCCCACACTCAGAAATTTTACTGACGTGAAAGGCCCCTGAATTTTTGTTGAATTTATCTCCCATCCTGTGCCACACAAACACTTATAAATATGTTTACAGTAGCTGCTAATTCTTGCTCACTATGTCCAATCAGCCTGTCATCAATATAATGGACCAGTACGATGTCCTGTGGAAGGGAAAGGAGATCAAGGTCCCTTTGGACGAGTTTATGACATAGGGATGGAAAGTTGATTTACCCCTGAGATGGCTGTAAGAAACACTATTAGGACATTTGACAAAATTTTAATAGGGTCTGATAATTAGTAGTATTTTATCAATGTTTATTCACTTATTTTGATGGTGATATTCTGGTTATGTAGAAGAATGTCCTTGTTTATAAGAAATACACACTAAAATATTAGGGGGTGATGGAACATCAGGTCAGCAACTTATTCTCAGTAGTTCAAGGGGGAAAAAGTTCTTTGTACTTAACTTTTTTTTTAAGTTTGAGATTGTTTCAAAAATAAAATAATAATAATAATGCTACCCTTCTTCTTCATCCCTTGAAAATACACTCCTTAGGAAAGAAATGGTAGTTTATTCTTAAACCAAGAAGGTGATTACCAACAGCTCAGAAATATTAATTTACATCTCAGAGGAACTTGTAGCAGGAAAGCATCAAATTTCCGTAATATACAGAAAAAATAATCTTTCTGGCAACTAGAATAAGAATCTGTATGTGGGGAAAGGCCTGATTTCTTGACAAAGTAGTTGGATAAGCACATTGCAAGTGAAATGAGTATTGTGGGACTGATACCCACAAATCTCACCAGTAAGAGGAAAACAACTCTGAATAATAAAGTAGGATAGTGAGGGGATACAGAACTGAGTTGTTGTATGACTATTAAAGGAAAGGCACCATCTGGAGCTAGTAATGTGGAAAAGAGTTACATTTCCAGGGTCTGTGTAAATGAAATGCTGTATGCTACATGGTGTGACCCTCTTCCCAGTTTCTGTATTACTTAGCTTCTGCTGTAGCAATAAAAATCCAAAACATATAACAATAAAAACAGATTTCTTGCATATGAGTTGAAGAAGTTGGTTGTGGTTACACTGGGCCTCGTTGGGTTCGTAGGGTTAAAAGCTAGGCTGAAGTTCAGATCTATACTACATGTATCTCATTCTGGGACTCAGGCTGAAGAAGAGATGCTATCTGAGTCTCAACACTTCCAGAGGACAATGGCCTCTCTTCAGAACTGGCATAGTGTCACTTCTGACTACATTGCCTAAGGTCAGTAAGAAAAGGGAAACAATGAGAAGAGAAATTCTATGGACTCCTAGGACATCTACCAACTTTCTTTAACCTTGCCAAAAATATTGTATCTTCTATCCTCTTCCTGTAGATGAAATGTTCTTATTCCTAGTAAAGGCCAACTCCTACTCTTGTGTACTAAATCCCATCACAATGCTTCCAGCAATTACTCCTCTTTTTTCATGTCTCATCAGCTTTCCTTGTCTGTTGGATAATGCAAATTAGTATAAATGTATGCTAATATTCTCTCATTAACAATACAAAAAATGAGAACACATTGTGATCAAATTCTCACGTGAAACTTCCAATTCATTTCTTCCCTTACTTTACAGCAAAATTTATTTGAAATGCAATCTATAATAACTGGATACCCCACACCCCAATTTCTCTCTTCATTCTAATTTAAAGCAATCTCTATAACTGTTTTGTTTCCATTACTCAATTGACATTACTCTTGACCAGGATCTTCACCTTGTGAAATCTGATAGTCATTTCTCAATTTTCATACTAATCCCGCAGCATTAAATGCAACCTCTCCTTGAAATACTTTTCTTCATTTGGTTTCCAAGGCACCAATCATCCTACTGCTTTTGCCTTCTCAGTCAACTTTGATAGTTCAACATCTTTTACATTATTAGATTGCCCAAGGATCAGTCCACTGATACTTCCTTTCATTTATCTTTTAAAGCACTTGGACTCATCCTAAATCCTATCACAGTACACATCCAAGGTAAAAGCAAATCCTTACATATCCAAAGCAAAGCAAATCCTAAAAGTGTTAACAAGAAAATATACCCAGTATTTTAAAACTCTATAGGCATTTCTGAATGATGCATTCAGTCCCATGACTTTAAATAGCATCTAGATATTATTGACCCTCAAACTGAGAATTCCAGACTGGTTCCTCATCTGAATGTGGCTGGTATTTCTAATTGCTTACTTGATAAATGTATTTGGTAGTGTTTTAGTTTACTGGCTGCTCAAACAAAAACCAAACAATGGGTTGGTTAACAGGTTCCCGGTTCCAGAGGCTGGAAGGCTTGCTTCCTCCTGGGATTAGTATCTTCCAGCTGTCTGGCAATCTTTGGGCTTCCTTGATTTTCTGTCATATGCCAGCCTCTTCCTTCTCTTCTGGGTTCTGTTGACTTTCGGCTTCTTGTTTCTCTTCCTGTTTCTCTCTCCATGTCCAATTTCCTTTTTGTATGACAACTTCAGCCGTATTGGATTAAGGCCCACCCACATCAGTTTGGGCACACCTTAACTAACATTTTCAAAGGTCCTATATACAATGGGTTCATACTATAGGAATGAATTAAGATTCAGAACATGCTTTTCTGGGGCAAACAATTCTAAGCCACCATAGTTGTCATCTGCATTTCATACTCAGCATGTCTAAACTAACCTCTTAATGTTCTATCCAAACCTCTTCCTTACACTGTTTTCTCTACAAAGAATAGTCAAGCTTCCTTTCAGTTGCTCAGTTCAACACTATGTAGTATTCTTAAATTCTATCACAGGGATCACATACAATCAGAAAATTCTGACTATAGTATTTTCAAAATGTATAAAAACTTTGACCACTACTGCCAGCTTAGTTTAGACCAATATAATCTTTTATCTATATTATTTACTCATAATTTACAATATCCTTTTGACCAGTGTTCCTGCCTCTAAACATTTGAAAGGCAAATTTCCATCTAACTCTGCATCATTTTTATTCTATTGTAATATCTTTTTTTATATTTTCTACTATCATATTAAAGTTCTTATATATATTTTGTCTAGAATATGACTATGTCCTTCTAAATTGCCTCCTTATCCCATTCTAAGCCATCCCCCGCTTTACTGCCAGCATAAACTTTGTAAAATGATAATCAATTTATTGCTTAAAACATTTCAATGAATCTTTACTTGCTACAAATTAAAATCTAAGATCCTTGGCATTTCTGAGTCCCAAGGTAAATAGAAATCTCCAGTACTGGCCAAGATGGAATAGCTTGTATCACACTAAACTTTCTGTCAAAAGCAACTATAGAAGCTGGCCAGTATAAATGACATAAATGACTATTCTCAGATATTGGAGAACAACCAGCTTAGACAGGTTTCAGAGGCTAATACCACTGAAAGGAAGCAATTTAAGAAGATACTCACATTCAACCCAGCAGATCAGGGAACTATAATTTAAACAGAAAACAATGATTTCCATGGCCAGAGGAGAAAGAGGTTGGACTGCTGGTCTTCTATAGATGCTGGAATTTAAAGGGCAACATTTTAGAGAGTAAAAACCCATAGAAAATTTCATTCCCCAATTTACCAGCAATTTTTCCTTAAGGTTTTGGCTGATTCTTAAGTTCTCTTACACAGTATGAGACATGAAGTCAATCCACAAAAACAAAACAAAACAAGTCAATTCACACACACACACAAAAAAAAAAACCCACAATGGAACAATGCGAGGCTAAAGGGTTAAGCAAAGATTTAACACATACTATTCTTGCCAGGAATGTAATTTAGCAGCATGGTGCTTAGAGGATTAGACTGGTTTTCAAACCCCATTAAAATGGAGGGGTAAAGAACTGAAGGTTTCAGTAGAGTGCTTAGAAGGGCCATGCTCTAGTAACAAGAGTTAGGAAGTAAGAATACTTGCAAAATTAAAACAGATCATCAGTTCATACAAAGCCCAAACCAAACCTCAGCAGCAACAAGGTATTCTGCTGGTGATCTTCGTACTTTCCAGTAGAAAAAGTTAATTCTCCTAAAAAGAATATTACTCTTAATCTTATCCAGCATCTCTACAAGTTTTTACGCTCACTTATGGAATTCAATCAAAATTATACTACATGCCAAAGAAGAGAGAGAAAAAAGGGAGAAGGAAGAGGGAAAGGCATAAGTAAGCACCACCACTGTTTCACAAACAGAAACTGTCTCACAGATGATAGTCATTATAGGTATCAAGCATGTTCATGAATATAAAGGAAAAATAGAAAATTTATAGAGACCTGTAATCTATCTAAAATAGTTTCAAATAGTGATTGTAAGACTGGGAAAACAACAACAACAACAACAAACATAAAGAAGTAGGCGTGGAGAATCTTTGTTTAGTGTTTAGACCTCAAGATGTCTCTGCCTATATTGAGGGGTCGGTCTGTGTCTAATTCAGAGACAGAAACTTTGAGAAAACACATATATGCTCTTTTCAAGAAGTAAATCAGTTTGTGTCACTCCCCTTGCTTAAAACTTGAAATCATTTCTTTATGGAAAAAAATAAAAAATCCTCAAATTCCGCAAATCTCTGCATTACCTGTGCTCAATATTTATCTTCCAAAACTCTGCTGGTTCACCTGTACTCCTGCCATGCCAAATGGATTTTAGTTGCTTGAAAGAGACAAACTCTTTTTATATTCAGACCTTTCACATGTGCTATTCTCTCTGCTGGAATACATTTTATACTTCATTTTTATACCATAAATGCTTTTTCACCTTTGTATAGCTAGCACATAGCATAGGGCTGGACATGTTAGGATCCATGAGTATTTGTTTAAATAATTAATAGCTGAATTAGTGTGTTAATATTTCATTCTTTCTACCATTTTTTAAAAGATCATGAAGTAAGTTAAACACAGGGAGAAAAGAGTACAAATAGGGAAAGTAAGTCCCTAAATAATGAAAATCTGACTGCATAAAAAAAATGGAACACTACAAACCTTAAGGAAACTAAATATTAGAAAATGCAGGGCATAGTTCATCCTTTCATAGAGTATTGAGAAAAATAATTCTTCAACAGCAACAACAACAAACACATATAAATGTCATACTTAAATTGACCTATACATCAGTAAATCACTAATATTTTTTTTCAAAACATTCATTCAAGAACTAACATGTTCATGGATAAGAAAACATTTATGTGTGTGTATGACCATGCATGCATCTGAAAGGTTAAAATTAGGCTTAAGAACTAAATCAATATTCTTACATGTTATATTCATTTTGGGTCAGAGTTTCATAAACCTTTCTTTTATGTTACAACTGTGTTTTATTTGAACTTAAATTTAATTTTTTCTTACCTTTGAAGAAGAAAATTATAGGGAAAAAGAAAAAAGTTTTATTTTGTAGTCCAGTTTAATTATACAAAGTGTTTCATAAAATAATAAATGTTTACTTTAATTATTTTTCACTCAATGTTTACCATTTTAATCAGAAATCAATAATACTCAACTATTCTTTGAATATCATTAACTCATTTCTGACCATCTGTTTTAAGTTTGAACAAAATGATAGTTATTCAAACCTATGCATTATTTTTTTGTGCTCTACAAACATTACAAATGAGAACACTTTATCAATTATCCTACCCCTTTAACATATTTAATGCTTTATATTGATGCGATAGTAGTGGAGAGGAATAGATAAAAATGTAAACCCGTACCCAACTACTTATTAGCTGAACAATTTTAAAATACATTAACTTTATGGGAAACGGATGTGGCTCAAGAGGTTCGGTGTCCGTCTACCATATGGAGAGACCGGGGTTCGATCCCCGGTACCTCCCGGTAAAAAAAAATAAATAAATAAAAATAAAAATAAAGTAAAAAAAATAAAAAATAAAAAAAATAAAATAAAATAAAATAAAATACATTAACTTTAGCCCCATGTCTTAGTTTCCCAGAATGCTATGACAAATACCACATAATGGTGTGGCTCAAAAAACAGGAATTTATTGACTCATGGTTTCGGAGGCTAGAGGGCTTGTTTCCTCCAGGTATTGGTAGCATTCTGGCTGGCAGGCAATTCCTTGGCTTTCCAGTTACACAGAGATGACCTCTCCTACTCTTCCAGGTTCCACTGACTTGCAGCTTCCTGTGCCACCCCCTGGCTTTGTCTTTATAAGGTCCCCAGTAATAGGATTAAAACACATCTTGATTCAGTTGGCCATACCTTAACTAAAAATAACATCTTCAAAAGTTCGTATTTATAACGCATAGGAATGGATTAAGAACATGTTTTTTTTTTTTTCTCTCTTTCTTTTCTGGAGTACCTAATTAAATCTGCCACACCCCACTTTCCTTAAATATAAATGGATAATACAGATACTATTCATCTCACAGGATTGCCTTTAGTTAAACTTTTCCTTCTGTATCCAATGCATATTTTATTATATATCAACATTCCTGTAAGCCCATATCTTCACTATAAACCACATAGATTGGCTGCATGATATTCCAATTTACTCAACCAATCCTTATCTGGGGGTGTTATGCTATTTCCAACTTTTCACTTTTGAAGTTTAAAATCTCATTTTCCTATTTATCAATGTTCCTTTCTTTAGAATTACTTCCATAGGAGACTGTGATAGGAGTGAGATAACTAGTTCAAAATGCAGGAAAATGTTTATATTTCTTAAAGTATAGCACTGAAATAATTTTCCAAAACCTTTCAGCATTTTAAGATCCCCTCGAATCCTAAGTGTCCTTTCTGTCCTTTACAGTGTCCTTTAAAGATTAGTCTTATCTCCCTAAAAGCTCTCAGGGGTCTGAGGATAAAGCCACTTCATTGATTTAAGCATTTTATTATAGATAAATAAGTAAATAAAAAAATAAAATGGGTGGGGTAGAAAGATGAAAGTAGATTTACACAAAATGAGGTTTATTTGAATAGCAAATGGATTTTAAAATCAAGGCCTTCATATAAATGAAGAATGCTCCAGATGATTTTACCCAAAGCCATTCAAATCATCCTAACCATTCTAGTTTTCCTAAGTGAGGCCTCTGATATCGTAGAGCAGAGACAATATATCCCCGTGCCACTGTGCCCAAATTGCTGACCCACAGAATCCATGAGCACAATAAAACTGTTGTTTTATTCCACTTTAAAAAAAAAAAAAATCAATGCCTTTAAAACAAATGCCTGGTAAAACTAAACTATTATGCAATATGGTTGGTTATTACAAAAGCAGAGTGTTGATGATGTCATAAGTTCACTACAGACAGTTGGATAGTGATAGTACACGTTTAAACTTGCAGGAAGAACAATTTCAGTTTCATGAAATCTTATCAGGGTATTTCTGTGATTGCATTCATGAAACTCATTTGGAATTTTGGGTAAAATTTAAAAGTAATGTTTTAATGATTGAGGCAAGGTCAAAATGGAAACAGGAGGGATGCTGAAAAAAAAAAATGTCTTTTTCTTTTCATCAGGACAACATACTTCTGTCCTTCCTCACTGGTTTCTTCTTGGGTACCTGTGCTGCCACCCTCTCTAAAACAACTCCATGGGCGGGGGGTTGCTGCATGAGCTCCCCAATCCTAGTCTTTGCTAACTTCCCAAAACACTGACTGGAGGGGGCCACAGGGATGCTGGAGGGAAATAAGCCCTGAGACTAAGGCTTCTGTCATTAAGCATAAGGAGAGCATATTAAACAACAAAAGTGCAGGTTCATTGAGAAGGTTTCTGGAGGACAGACCTTCACGGTAGTGTGTCCCCACGTGGGTGCAGATCCTATCTTGTGCAAGGGCAGCTTTTCCATGGTCGCGAGGCTTCTCCGACGCCCGGTGAGCTAACCCTGGCTCTACGAAAAGACAAAGTCTCCCGCCAAATTCTTGGATTTGAAGGGTCCTGGATTCGGCGCATGGCATGGATTCCAACAGCCAACGGGCTACCTGCCTTCCATAACTTGCTTGCAAAGTTGGGTTTTAAATCGTGACCTGGCAGTCATTGTCCCTGGCTGAAAAGTTTGAGGCTTCTGAGCTTCTGTACTGGGATGGCACTGCGGGATCTACTCGCGTGGGGATCAGGAGGCAACAATGTGCTGGAGGAGAGGTGGTGGGTGACTGGACTGCCAGGGCGATCCTGTATCTTCCTTCTCCCCAGAGCGATGAAAAAGGTTTTTTTCCGTAGAAGAAAAGGTGAGTTGCTTGCCTCCTGCACCTCATTGTCCAGAGGAGGGTCCGTGGGTGCACTGGGTGAGAGACTAGTGATAGGCACCGCGTCTCTGGGAAATAGCTTAGAAATATCTATGGGAGTTCTTCATGGGGAATATGGTAAAAGAGCTGCACAGTCTGTTTAATGGGTATCATTAACCTAAACGGAAGAGCTAGAAAGAACAAGTAATAGGGACCGCAAGGCAGGTGGCTTTCAGAGCACAGCCCGTAAGAAATGGGGACAGATTCTGCAAGATGCACTAGCTCCACTCCAGCCCTAGACTCTTATGTTTAGCTTCACTTTGTTTCCCCTGCGAGGCCTGGTGTTCTTCCCTTCTAAGGTTCCTCAGCACCTGGTGGTCTCTTTGTTAGTGTTTTCAGAGATAGTAGCAGTTAGTGGCGGTTTTCTGATGAATGATAGAACAAAAACAAATCACATGACAGCAACAACAACAACATAATAGTAATGAAAAACTTTACCATGAAAAACAATAAGCTGTATCTCTGCCATAGAACAGAATTTCAATTAGAATATAAACAAAATGAAGTATATACAAGGGCATTCTTTTTAAAATTTCCCAGTAAGTTAATAACACTATTAAAAAAAAAAAAAAACAACAACCTGGCAATGTTTTTTCAATAACATTTCAACTTTGTCTGAAAAGGTTTTAATGAAATTCAAATAATACACACACACATTGAATTACAAAGGGCTAGGAGGAAAAATAAACCAAACCTTCCTTATTATTTGAGACAAAGAACAAGAATCCAAATGTAAAAATGTTATTGGCATTCTCATTAAAGTCAGGAATAGTGAATGGATTCCTACAATCACTAGTCTATGGTCAATAGAAATAAATTATAAAATATCTAGAAATAGTACACAAATATGCAGCAATATTCAAAATAGGAAAACTTGACTAAGGATCACGAAAAAGAATATATTTTGAAATTAAATGTTTTACTGTGATCCTCAGTGGCACCATTCATTCTCTAACTTTTATCTCTTCTTACCATAACCTTCAATTGAACAAAAATCCAGTCACAATATCAACCAAATTTTAATTTTAATGAAATTATATAAAATGACAATCAGAAATAACATTGTGCTGATGATAAAACATTTAGAAAAGAACTGATAATGACAAAACTCCCTATCTGTATAGCAAAGTGTTTTCTAAAGGTCTGCAGTTAAAATAGGGTCTAATGGAGAGAAGAGCCACAAGTATTAATTAAATAGAATAAAATAAAATAAAATAAAATAAAATTCCTTTAGTGGGATTTAGTGTTGCTTGGGTATCATAATATTGCCCTAATTCGTTCACACTCTCAATCTTGTGGATAACTATACCATACCTTCTCTATCCTCAGTCAACAGCTCATCCACCTGTCTCCTACTCAGCTGATAACTTGCTTTCTATTTTGCTGAAGAAAAAAGCAACCAGTAGAGAACTTGCACAAGCTCCCAAAATCACTTTTACCCACATGGATACACCTTGCCCATCATTTGTTCCTTCTGTCTTGTTACTGTGAAATGTCCCAGTTCCCAAATAAATCAGCCTCTCTTCTTGGAAAACAGATGCTCAACTCTTGCCTTTTTAAGGACATTGCTTAACGAATTCTTCCCTATAAATCTTCCATCATTATATTTTCCTCTTTACTGAATATATATTTTCATATATTCCATACTTAAAAATTTCTTTAAGTCCATTTCCCCCTTCATCTACTCCTGACATCAGCTTTCTCTAAAAACAAAACTCCTTGAAACAAACCTCCTTAAAAGAATTATGTGGAATGACAGTTTGTTTCCTCATAATCTCTCTAAGGAATTCTATCAGGCTTTTGTTCCCTATGGTAGGACTATCATTCTCTACACAATTCTTTATAATTTCAAATAAAGTCTAAAGGTAGATTTTTTTCCTCCTTTTCAGCCACATTACATCACTATACTCAGAAAAACTACAATTTATTTAATCAAAACTATGTACCCAGAACTGCAATAATCCCTCTATGTGTACAATATTTACTGAATATAAGATACTATGAATTTTGAGATCTTCCATTATATAATGTACCTACATGACATTTAGAAACAATGTTAATAATAATTGTAAGAAACTATCAACTATAATTTGCAACTCAATATCAGATACTAAAGTGTGACATTATAAACTATTATCTTTAATCCTTAAAACAACTTTATATAACAGGTATCATTGACTGTATTTTATTTAATTGAATCAACACTTTTAAAAAAAGCAGTAATACTAATAAAAATAGTGATGTTAGTATTCTTATTACCTAGTTGAGCAAGAAACCACTTAAAACACTTTCCATAAATTCTTGCTTAGTCCTCACACCTGGGTCCTATGACATAATTATAATCATTATCTCCATTTTGCTGACAAGAAAACTGAGGCTCAGAAAGAATAAGGAAGAGCTTCTAAGTAATAGCTAAACTAGAATTCAAAACCAAATTGGTTCTACTCAAACATACTATTCTTTTGTCCTCAGGGTGAGCAATCAGTGCTAACACATTTCAGTTTCTTCAGAGGAAAATAAAGGAATTATCACCTAGGGTTTCTTTAGCAATATATTGCTTTGATGACCCAAGATTAGGATGCTGTTTAATGTTTATAATCAATTGAAAACTTCTTTTTTTCTATGCTTTGGTATACTGCACTATAGAACCCTCAAATGCCCTCCTCTTTGACAGGACTGCTTTCCATTTGGCCTGCGGCAGTAGTCATCCAGCTATGGTGACACTCCTGGTAGAAAGAAAATTCCTGCTCAACCTTAGCAACCATGATAAGACAGTTGTTGTTGTTGTTGTTGTTGTTTTTTCAATTTTTAATTTTTTTTTTAAACAAAGCTTTAGATTACATAAATGTTACATCAGAAATACAGGGGATTCCCATAAACCCCACCCTCTCCCCCTCCGACATCAGCAACATCCTTCACCAGTGTGGCACGCCTGTCACAACTGATGAACACACACTGAAGCATTGCCACCAGCCATGGACTATGGTTTACATTATAGTTTACACTTTGCACTGCACAATTTTGTAGGTTTTGACAAAATGTGTAATAGCCTGTATCTGTCATTGTGATGTCATGCAGAACAATTCCAATGTTCAAAAAAAATGCCCCTGCTATACCCATTCCTCCCCCTCACTCCCCCCAGAACCCCCAGTGGGCACTGCCTCCATATCAATGATACAAATTCTTCCACCACCAGAACAACAATAAATCCATCTTAGTCCATAGCTGCATTCCCCCCATGTTTGTCTATTCCTTAATCCTGAGTATTCCGGGATGGTGATGCCTACCTCACCTCCCACTGAGAGGGGGCCCAGATCCCATGGGGCAGATGGATGGAAGCATCCTGCCCGCAGTCATAGATACTCTCTGTTTTTTAGGATGGGCATCATCCACCATCATTCCCTTGCTAGCTGTCCTGGGAGAGTCCAAGAACTGCAGGCACTACAACTCTGCTGAGACTCAGGGCCTAACCAGCACAGGAACAGACTGAAGATTTAAGTCTCTGGGACACACACTTAATATGTATAGTGCTAATTATACGTTCAAATAAAAGAAGAGCTATTTTTAGGGAAATTACAAATGTGTCTAACACTATTATATTGGAGAGCATATATACCAAAGTAAGGCCTACTGATACGGTGCCTAATTCCTGTGACTGTCTGCCCTACCTACGGTGTCTAGACTTCTCTAGAGCCCTCAGGAGCCCGGCTGTTCAGGCACCATTTCTGTGGCTGTTAATGAGATCCTGCTGAAACATGCATAAGGGTAGCCTCTGGAATGACCTCCTGACTCACTTTGAAATCTCTTAGACATAAAAACTCATTTGTATTTAATATTTTCCCCTTTTGGTCAAGGTCTTTTTCCAGATAAATTGTTGGTCGGCACTTGGTAATAATATCTCTGTGCCAGGGAGGCTCATCCTTGTAAGCCAGGCCCCATGCAGGTGGGGGGTGGGAAAACAGGGTGTTTATATGCTAAGGGGTTCTTAACAAGGGGTCCAAAACTTGAATTGAAATTCAGAAAACCTTATTCTTGGGACGTATTGGTACGGGTGTGATATATTTATTAAACAATACACAGTATAGTATGGACTTAGTAAGGGGTCCGTCGTTTTCACTTGACTGGCAAAGGGGTCCATGGAACAAAAAAGGTTAAGATCCCTTGGCCTAGAGAGAGGTCACATTTGAGCAACAAGAAGGCCCTCAGGAGGCAACTCCCAGGCAATATATACTAGATTCAACTTCACAAGACAACTCCCAGGCAATATATACTAGTTTCAACTTCACAAGAAAAAGTTCTTATGTACAACCATCAATATCAAGGGCCTGGCATAATGGTCTGCCCTCCCTTGCTAGGCACAGCCTATGCACTTGGGGAATTCCCATCACTCTACCAGAAAATGCAGCAGGTCTTCACAGGATGGGAACTCAACATTCCTTTGGCCATTGTGTGGGTCTCCACACACTGAAACAATGCCCCATGACCACCTGAACACATTCATATGCCATAGAGGCATGCCCCAAGTGTACCCCTTCCCCATGCATTCTCCCACCATGGACAGCCCACACCAGTGATCCTCCACCACCACAGCCACGACCTATCTGTGATCCAAAACCTCTCCAAAAACAAAGCCAAAAAAATAAACAAATGAAAATAATAAGAAAACAAAATAATAAACAAATAAAATAAAATAATTTCTTTTACTGTGTCCCTCATCACCGCAAGATTTGCCATCTTCTATGCACAGTGACAACTTCTTCCACATGTTTCGGCAGTATCTTATCTTTTTCACTCTTCAAAATCATATAGAAAATATAGGGGATTCCCATATACTTAACCCCCTTCCCCTCTCCCACTCTTTCCTGTTAATGACATTTTACATGTTTATGGTACATTTGTTACAATTGATGTACAAATATTGAAGCATTGCTAATGATGGTCAGTGGTTTACATTATGGTTTACATTTTGCACCATACAGTTTTATAGGTTTTGACAAAATTTAAAATGACCTGTATCTGTCAGTTTATTATAGCATTGAAGTATGGGTAATTTTACCTGTGTCTTTGAAAATTCATATGTTCCCAGATGGAAAATATTTTGTAGTAACCCATTTAGACTATTCTAAAATAACCCAATTGTCTAATATAAAATAATACTTCTTGTTTTAGTTAGCTGGCTGCTAAACAAATACCATACAATGGGTTGGCTTAAACAAGAAAATTTATTGACTCATGGTTTTGAGTCTAGGAGAAGTCCAAAATCAAAGTTTTAGCAAGGCAATGCTTTCTTCCTAAAGACTGTGGCATTCTGGGCCTGCGTGCCAGCGAGCCTTGATCCTTGGCTTTTTTGTGACATGGTAACACACATAGCACCCTCTTGTGGCTTCTCTATCCTTCTGACTTTCACATTTCCTAAAAAGACTACAATCATCTGGATTAAAGGTCAACCTGATTTAGTTGGGTATACCTTAACTGAAGTAACTCACCAAAAGGTACTCTTTATAATGGGTTCATACCCACAGGAATGGATTAAAATTAAGACCATGTTTTTCTGGGGTACGTAATTCCTAGCCACCACAACTGTAATGAAGAATCAGAGGATGTGAACTTCTTTTAGAGATTTACGTTTATATTTCTGAAAAGACTGAATTTATTAAACTTCACATTTTTTTTTTCTTAAAGATAATTGTTTTCCTGCACCAGTTTGTTTCTAATTAGTGTAAAACAACACAGAAAAATAGACACTGCTTTGGAAACAGTTTTTATTAAAAGCAAAGATAAACAAAAGTGTTTTATAATACACAGAATTCTTGCTGCTACGGAAAAGTTCTTATTTTATAAGAAGAGTTTTATCTTCTATTGGCAATCAGGAATATTCGAGCTCATTAGGAAATTTTGTAACAGAAGGAAAATACCAGAAAAGTATACTTCCAGTTTATATGTTTTGAACCTTCAGTTTTGAAAGTAATAATTCTAGGTCTAGAAAATATAATTAGTGACCTGTAGACTTGCTATAGATAAATTTTAAGAGGACTCTAAGGAAATCAAACCATGTTTAAAAATAAGACATGAAGGGAGAATTGCTATCCTGAAATACCACTTAGACAAGAGTCAAAATCTACTCTGGCAATATATGGCCACTCTGGCTATTTAAATTTAACTTATCTAAAATTGAATTCAAAATTTATTTCCTTGGTCTCACCTATAAGACTAATAGTTCCACATGTGGCCAGGAGCTATCATATTGGATACCATCAAAAAAATTCTTTTGGACAGCTCAACTCTACTCCCAAGCTAGAAATGTACCTGTATAAGTTGGTGGGTGGGGGGATGACCTTCTGAAGTATAAGTGAAGTTGTTGCTTATATTAGTTTCCTGTTGCTTCTATAACAAATCACCACAAGCTTAGTGGTTTAAAACAACACAAATTTGTTATCTTATAGTTTTGGAAGTCAGAAGTCCAAAATGAGTCTCTCTGGCTGTGATGGTCAATTTCACATGCTAGCTTGACTAGGTTATGGTACTCAGTTGTTTGGTCAAGCAAGCACTGGCCTGATTGTTACTGTGAAGATAGTTCGAAGATGATTTGCATCAAAATGGGTTGATTGCATCCACAGTTGATTGCATCTACAACCACCAAAGGGGCTTGCCCTTAGCAAGTTGGGGAGTCTCTTTATCCATCAGTTGTAGTTCTTAAAGCTATAACTGAGGATTTCAGAATTCAGAAAGAATTTCTGCCTCTACTTCAGTCAGTTGGCTTCCCATGGGGATTCAATATCACTTTTATTGGAGTTTCCAAATTGCCATCAGCCCTAAAGAATTTGGATTTACCAGCCTTGACAGTTACATGAGTCAATTCCTTCAGTTAATCTTTTACTATATATCCTGTTAGTTCTCTTTCTCTTTCTCTTTCTCAGAAAAGTCTGACTAATACATGGACTAAAATGAAGTTTTCCAGGGCTGCATTCTTTTCTGGATAGGCTAAAGGAGAAGCTGTTTTCTTGTCCCAGCTTCTAGAGATTGCTACATTCCTTGGCTCATGGTCCACTTCCATACTTAAAGCCAACAATGGCTAATTGAGTCTCACATGGTATCACCCTGATTGTTTTTTCTGCTTCCCTATATCACATTTAAGGACCATTTTGATTACATTGGACCCACATGGGTAATCCAGGCTGAACTCTCTTTCTAAAGTCAGTTGATAGCATCCTTAATTCCACCTGTAGCCTTAATTCCCCCTTACAGTAAACCATAACATATTCACCAGTTCTGGAGATTAGGACATGGATGTCTTTGGAGACCATTATTCTACCCACCACACAGTTTGAGTTTCTGAGTTCCTGTTATTATTCTTACAAATAAAAACTAAAATGCAGTTCTCAGAAATGACTCATGGGCTGATAATGGCTCCCAAAGATATGTTACATCCTAATCCCTGGAATTTGTGAATGTTATTTGAAAAAAGCAGATTTAAGTTAAAGTGTTTTTAGAAGAGATTATCCTTGATTATCTAGGTGGGCCCTAAATGCCTTCACAATATTCTTTATAAAAGAAAGGCAAAGTGAGATTATACACAAAGTAGAGGAGACAGCCACGGGACCATCAAAACAGAAATTAGTGTGATATGGTCACAAGTCAAGGAAGGCTGGCAGCTGCCTGAAGCAGGAAGAGACAAGGAACAGATTTTCCCCTCGTGCCTTCTGAGGGAGTGTGACCCTCCTGACACCTTGATTTCAATTCAGTGAAACTGATTTCAGACTTCTGGTGTCCAGAACTGTAAGAGAAAATTTTTGTTGTTTTGAGGTAATTTGTTACAGCAGCCTCAGGAAACAAATGCAGGTACTATTTTTTCTTTTTTGTTTTCCATCCAAATCCACAACTGATAAAGGGAATTTTCCATATGGGTGGGAGATAAGGTTAAAGCCATTGTCCACTATTCTATCCTCAGTTAGAATTGTACATTATAATAATCTGAAAATGTAAAAAAAAATCAGGAGAATATGAAAAAGTTTTTTAGATGATTTTGTCTAGAAGATGGAATGAGTGCACAAAATGCTTAATCTATCTAAGTCAAGTGGGGAGATGAACAGTTCACCCATCAATTCCTTATGAATTTGGACAGTAATATTTAGAGGTATGGCCATGGTTTCATGTTTAGTAATTGATCTTTTTCTGGTACTCTTAAATACAATCCAAGTTCCAGCATTACAGGATCAGTCAGAGAGAGAAAAAAATATTAGAAGCAGGAAAGCAGTTTATGTAACTTCCTTTGTCATACCTGTTCCCTATCTTTCTCACAATGTCTCAGCAATTCACTCATTGATAACCTCTCTTTACTTCCATATTTGTTAATTTATAACACAGGTTCATTCAATGGCAGAAAATATTCCTTCAGTAATTGCCACTCCTCAAATTACTAAGAAGTTTTTTCAATTGTTCATTCCCAGTTTTTAATCACTCCACCACATTGTTTATAGTAAAAAAAGAGTAGAATGACAAGGCCATTGCATTTAGTGCTTCTTAGCCCATTGTGCTAGTGCACTGCAATAAAATATGTTTCTTATTGAAATGGTACATAAGAAGGGAATGGAAGTTGAAATATTTTCTGCTGTGGGCTTCTAACAGTGTTTAAATTTATTTCAATTACTGTGTATGTAAGCACATATCCAGAATGAGTATCTGTTCTAGTTAAGATTCTTTATTACTTAAAGCTGTGTGCAATGGGGCAATTTAATCCACTGCCAACTATGGGCAAGCATTGATACTCTCATATTCTCAGTAAGTGTCCCATGGCTGCTTTTAGTCTCTTATATTCCTGTGGGAAATAAAAGAACGATTGTTAGCCCCATTTTAGACTTTTGAGAGAGATAGTAAGATACGGCATTTTCCTGCCCATTGTTGCATTGCTCCTTTTCCTCCTTAGCTGCTCTTTTCATGTATCCCTGAGGCCACTTCCAAACGGCAAATGTGGCTAACCAGTTGTTTCCCTGCCTTTTCTAAATTTAGAATGAGTTGTGTGTTTTTTTGATGGGCGTTGGTATATTCCACTGTAAATTCCTCCCTCCAATTCCATAATGTTTTTTTAGCATTTTAAATACATATATAACATATATATAAACTATATATAACATCTTAATGTTATAAATATTTCATTTACTATAGCATTAAAAAGAAAATATTGTATTCCAGAAGTTGGGACTTCTGGCCTTTACAACAGCAAACCAATAAATTCTTGTTGTTTTAACCAACCCATGTGGGTTTTTGTCATAGCAGGTCTGGCAAACCACTGTGATTCCTCTCACTTTATTCTTCTTTTTCAAGATTGTTTTAGCTGTTCTAGAAAATGTGTCTTTCAATATAAATTTTAGAATAAGCTTGTAGGAGGGATTCCTTGGTGGGTTAGGGATTACATTGAACCAATTTGAGAGGAACTGAAATCTCTACTATGATGTGTGTTCCAATCAGTGAACATAGTATGTCTCTTCATTTATTTAAGCCTTCTTTTTTATGTCTTTCATTCATATTGTATAACTTTTGGCACATAAATCTTGTACATGTTTTCTTATAAGTTTATATATAAGTATTTCAGGGTATTTTGGAGTGAATGTAAATGGTATTGTGTTTTAAATTTTGCTTCCATATGTTCATTGTTTGTGTTTAGAAATGTGATTACTTTGTGTGTATGTGGGTTAATTGAATCTTGTGACCATGATGAGCTCATTTATATTAGTTCTAGGAGCAAAGTAGCTTTGTGAATAGTGGTAGTAACATTCCCAGTTGTGGTAAGAGATTTCTCCAGAAAGCAAACAACCCAATGAATACTTTTGCTACGTCTTTGCTTTTTGGAGCTGGTAGTGACAATGGCTTGAGTTTGGTTTCCTGTAGCCTGTCTCTAGTCATCCCAACCCAAGTTATGTCTAGAAATTTTACTCTTTGTACTGGTCCTTATATTTTCTTTAGGTTAACCAGCTATCCTATCATGGTCATATTATTAATAAGCATTTGAAATTTATATTATATTGTTCTTCAGATTTCAACAATATATTATTAATGTAATGAATAACAGTACTTTGGAATCAAATGAAAATTCTAAGTGACTTATCAACTTGTGGCAATATACAGAAAAATGCAATATCCTTGTGGGAGAAAAATAAATGTATATTGGAATCTATCCCACATAAATGCAAATTTGATTTAGTGTTTATCTGAAATAGATATAAACAGGAAAGCATTAGCCAAATCAATCATGGAATGCCAGCTTCCCTTTAGATTGTTTAAGTTTAGTAAATAACATTTAAAATTGCAATGCTATGAGGATGTATTACTTTATTAAGGCTTCTGTAATCTATGTTAAATCTCCAGGATACATTAGCTTTTCTCACAGGTCATACTGAACTACTGAACAAGGAATTTTTTTCACTAATACATACCCCTACATCTATCATATCCTTAATTTAAACTGAAATTTCTTGATGCCCCCAGGTGTCCTATATTTTTTTCATTGAATATTGACTTTTATTATTAGTCACTGTTCATAATTTGTTTCAAACAAAAGACAATTCATACAGCAGAATTCTAATGAATCCCATGTAAAAATTTACATCCATTTTATTCCTTACTCATTTGTAAGACTTAACATTAATTTTTTTACATGTCAAAAATATGTCTGCAATAATTAGAACTTCATTAGCCATCCCACTTGGAAACTGTCTTTTAATATATTTTTCAGTAAAGAAGATATGATGGAGCTTAATTAAAATGTAACTTATAGCATGATGAAAGAAAAGGGACCTTACGGGAAGACAGTGAGAGTTCACAAAGGAAAGAGTTCAGAGGCTATTTCTCTTGAGGCTCCCAATAGTAAACAAAAACAAACATACAAAATACAATGGCTGGTTCTTTAAAACAGGGAAAATTATTTTAATTAATATTCTGAGTGGGCTTAGATAATTCTAAAAGTTTCCATCTAACATTCCCGAATACAACATGAAGTAGAGGAGATTTACATGATGTATCTTTTTCCAATGGTTTGAATAAGAAAAGTAGACTTCAAATGATTCCAGTAAAATATCTGATAGCCAAACATAACTTTTAGATATAAATTCCTACTCTAAGCCATACTTTTTACCTGAAAGCTTTTTGCACTTGCCTCACCATTTCCTCCTAATTTATTTATATTGCCCTATAACTTTTCATTACCAGGTTTAAGATGACAGTTCATTGAGCACTATTTTCCAGTAATCCCAATAAAATTGCTTTACCACCCCAAGGCTGTTTTACCCATACCAATACAAACAACTTCAGGTTCCGGCTGTAAATTATGCCAAGAAGCTCTGTGCCTCCCATCACTGAGTTGTAATTCTCTTTTATCTAGCATTGTTTTATTGGCACTCTCTCTGTAGGGACTGCAGATTCCTCTTTTGTGTAATCATGGATCTTTTTTCTCACATTTTTAAAGGCTAGAATAAATTGAGTGCATCTGTCATGGTTGTTTTATAATTTGAGGCATTGGTGGGGAATCCTGAATTTCTAATCTCTTAGCTATTCAATCTCTCTCCCCTTTCTTAACATTTTGTTTCAACAATTTTAACAAAGGTACCACAATAATGCAAAGTGTTAATAATAGGGATAACTGCATATCTGAAGAGGGATATATGTGAATTCTGCAATTTCTGCATGAATTTTCTGTAAATCTACAACTTCCCTAATATTTATATTAGAACAAAGAAAACATAGCCAGCAAGCTTTAGGACCTGAGAAAGTTCCAGGACCTTTTTTAGTAACACTGCTGCTTCATCTCTAGATTATGAATCATCAAATCTGTGTGAGGAAACTTGGTTTGGTGACAACCTATGCAAAATTTTCCAGTAGGATCTTTCATGCTTCACTCTTCACACAGAGCCAAGCCAGTCTTCATAACTGTTTAAGCCATCAATGTATTTAGGCCTAAGCAATGTAAAAAAAGATGGCTCAGGTGCTGCCTGGGGAACTTTGAAGTTTAAAAAGCTATTAATCTATTATAGATCACTAGCCCATATAATCCTTATGATGGGGTAAATCAGTACTGGACTTACAGGTGTCTCCAAAGATTAGCATAGAGCTTCCCCAGTCCAGATACCTCTATCCTACATTCATATTGACCATGTTTTTTGAGCACAATGCAATTGTATGAGAAATCAGTAACAAACATATAACCAACATGGAACTCACAATACAAGATTAAACAGCCTCTGAATTTTAATTTCTATAAACCCATCTGGAGTCTGCTTCAGTTATACGTAATGACTTATGATGCAAGATTAAACAGCCTTGTTTAATACATTTCTGTAACTCCCCACAAAAAGAAATCAGTAACAAACATATAACCAACACACACATACACATAGGTATAAAGTATTTCTAGATAACCTATGTGCCATAGAAGAAAAACATATTGTAAATAAAGCATACTCAGAATTTTATGATAATACAATTCTGCATATACTGACATGGATTTTGCCTGATGTGGTACAAATATAGAACACAATAAAAAAGGTCTGTTATCAGCTCATCTATTCAACATTGCAATGCAGGTCCTTCACAAACATAGTAAAAATAAATATATAAAGTATAAGGAATTAGAAAAAAAATTGTCATGATTCCTAGAATATATTATTTACTTAAAAGTCTGGCTAATAATCCATAGACAAATTGCTAAGATTAAAAAAGAAGTTGAATGAGGTATCTATATATAAAATAAGTATAAAAATCAATTGTATTCCTATTCATCAACACGTTTTAGAAATATAATTTTTTAGAAAAATCATTAATCACAACAACAAAATTTATGAGGTACCTAAACAATAGATTAGCAATACATTTATGAAATTTAGAATCATTATCTAAGGAAACAAAGGAAAATTTAATTAAATGGAATGATGTATTGCAAAAGAAGCTTTGTCTCTCAAGAGTAATCCCAAATGCCCTGCCGCCCCTTCCTTGCCTTGGCATTAGATCCATGGGTACTTAACATATCAGGTCCACTTGTAGACCTGCAAGAACTGACTCCTGCCTGGATTTCATGTTTGAGAAACACCAGCTCAGGTCAAATACCTGGTTATAAGCCGTATCTTACATGGTCACTGTAAACTACATAGCCAGGAGTTCCCCTTGAGGGGATTTGTGCTCTTATATGTGAGTTTTTGTCCTTGTTCAGTCCTTACTTCTTTGCTTCCCATGTCTTACCAATAAGCTTATAAAATTTTAAAAAATCCATTATTAATCAATAATGATGAATTATCCCAAAATAATTTTTAAATTCAGTGTACTTCCAATCAAAGTCCTCTGAAAAAAATCTCTGAAAAGATGCAATTTAAGTTTATATTGAGATTAATGTGTGACGGTAGTTAAGGCACTTTCCTCTGAAGGAATTATCGGATTATTAGTAATGACCAACAAATAAAGCAACAAAATAGTGTTGTGATTATTTTGATTAATTTCTTTTTACACTGATCCTATATTGCCATTCCTAAGCCCTGGAGCAATACAAATAAGGCTAAATTTAATTTCTCTTTGAATACCCTGTCTGGAGATAGCCATTGATATGAGTTTGTTATGACCTTTAAGAACTCTTCTCATTTTGTGATTTGACATACATATTTATATTACCAACAGATATTTTATAGTATTATTCTATAAACTTAATGACTTCTGGGAAATCGTCTTTATGCAATAGTAGCCTCTAAATAGATTATCTGATAAGCTCTCCCAGAGCTCAAGGGACAGAAAAGCTCACACACCAAACTAAAAAGGTCAAATCATGTGGTTTTTCAAATCAGCTTAAAATGTAGAACAAGAAACAAGGAAAAAGAGAGGGGTCGGTTGATACTCTACGAAAAGGTGAAAATGTAATGAAATGACTCTGCGTGAATCCTGGCTTACAACATACTCAAATGTCTCATCTCTCTTTCTGCACTTGATGCTTCCTTCCCGGTGGTGGGTCGCGTGGACTGGAGTTGAGACTTAAGCTAAAGGTACTGAGAGACTGAAACTATCTAAAGCCAACTCACACTTGCCCTCTAGCAGAAATTTAGAGAGAAATTAGGCTTGATTTCACCAATAAGCCCACTTAGATGTAGGCTGTTAGTATAATTGCATTGCTTGAGCAGATCATATATGAGGCCTGAATGGGACCATAATATCAGATCCAATTTGGTAAAGACAGCTGTCATTCTTCTGGTGGCATGATCTTACATTATGACTTGGTCTATCCATTCTCTTCTATTTGAAAGTAATACTTATCTGTTCCTTCATGTATTTCATTTATTCTAGCAAATGTATCTAACAGGATACCAACTTTCTCTCTATATTTAATGTGTCATAAGGTTTGCCTACCTTTCACAAAGTACTTGCTTACAATCTACAATTAGCATCTTAAAAGTTTCATATATCCTGCTTATTATTCTTATCTCCTAGTTCAAGATTGAATATTCTCAAATAATAAAAAACAAACACAAATTATATTTATTTAACAAATTCTATCACACTGTATCATTGTTTTTATCTTATGCTAAGTATCTATCAAGGTTGGTTGAAACATGTACACTTATATCATTCTTTTTTTTTTTTTTTGCTTACAAAAATGTTATATATATATATACATACATATATTTTAAGAGGTGCTTAGATTACCTAAAATATTACACGGAACCCACTGGGATTCCCATGTTGCCCACCTCCCACACCTCCCACCACATCCCACACAAACATCTCCCACAATGTGGCCCACCAACCTCAATGAACTTACACATCCTGGAGCCTTGCCACCAACCATAGACCACAGTTCACACTGTAGACCACACTCTCTCCCACTCAGTTCTGAGTGGTGTGTGCTGATTTAAACAGGTTGCACTATTTGCACTATTGCATCTAGTGATTGTGTCTCTTTTAGTTAGCCATTTTACTATCAATGTGCTTTTAAACCCTCCCTTCCTTGTCTATTATAGACATTGGTACAGTGAATTTCCTTCTACTTCTTTCCTTGTATATGCTAATTATTTTATTTAAAAAAAAAATAAACAGAAATGGAAAAACAGGATACTTTCAACAAGAGAAAAATCAAGGAGCAGTACATGCTTATTCTTTCAGAATATCAATTATATAGTAAACAATTGAGATTTATTTTCAGAGAAATGCTTTGACCTCCAAAAACCATTTATAGTCACTCTGCCATTCATGAGTAAGAAATATGTGAAAAACACAAAATTATTAACATACATTTTTAACTCCCACTATCTAGTACAGAAATCCTTATGGCTATGAATAAGTTTAACTTTTGAATAACTTTATCAGATATTTTCAGTTGTTTACAGATTTGGGTAGGGGGCTTGGTATACTCTCCTTAGGGAGGCTTATGAGCAATACAGGACAGAGGGTATAGTTGGAAATGCACATCCAACAGCATAAAATCACTATACTAGGAAAGTAGGGGAAATGAACCTGTTGTTTTTGGTAATACGAATGATAGAAAGGTTGTGAGGTTTTATAACAACAACAACAAAAAAAGAGTATGTGTTAAAAAATGACACGAAACACTGCCATGTATGAAAGAAAAATCTGAATTAACATCCATTTTAACTTTCTTAATAGTATGTACAAACTACATATGGTTATTTTTATGTCTTTATTCTAAAAAAATGAAATGGTTTGTATAGAAGGAAGCAATTTTCTAAAAGTAATTGGTTTCTAAAATAAAAATAGATGCCAGGAATATAAAAAGAAAATTCAAAAGTTTATCTGTTGTGTTGAAACAGGAATCATTAACATTTTTGTATGACTTTCTCCCTTGCTAAAAGCAGCTTTGTATATGCATGTGGGTAAATGTAGTTTCCTCATATACATATATTTGTAAGCACTATTTCCCCTTGTTTTATACAGAATTAACCATGAGTAAGAACAAGAATTTTTGCTTTGAAGTAAATTGCAAAGGATTATTCTGCCTAAAGTGGTAAGGAGCACATAAACTGAATTAACCAGTATGAATAATTCATGGAAGAATAGAATCAGGTGTATTAATTTAGCATTTGTCTTAGTGGCTCCAGTGATCTTCCTCTCCAATGTCAAATTTGTTCATTTTTCCCAGGAAAGATGATGTAAAAGATCCCAAGTTGAGAAATAAGTTAATTGAGTTTAAAAAAAAAAAGGATTAAACTGTTGATATAGACAAGTGTCTTCAAAACAAAGGTAAGAGTGTTTTATAGGAGATTGGGGTTTTTGAAAAGAAAAGGTTTTTTATTTATTTTTTTCCTTGTTTCAGTTTCAAAAGCTTGACTTTGAAAAAGTAAAATCTATTATTTCATTTGATTCGATTTACATACAATTTACTCCATAAAAACAAGGTTGAGAGAAAGTTTAGTTTATGATAGTGAATAGCTTTCTTAAAAAGGGATAATCACTCTGATTTTACAGTATTTTATTATTGGGAGAGTAACTTACTGAATTCATCTCTTCATGTGGGTCTCTGAGAAGGGACTGTGCTTCCAGACTTACCAGAAAATTTCAGGAGATTCTGGACTCCCAAAGTAGAGGAATCTGATGCCTGGATTTCAAGGCCTTGGATTTGAGAAATAAAATTATTTTAGGAAAGGTCTAGATTCAATCAAATGCTGGAATCTTAGAGTAATAAATTCTCAATGGGGTGCCTAGGTAATTGCCTGTGGGTATCCTCCCAGAATTCCCAACCTGTAACATGGTATGGGGAACACAGCCATGTGTCTTTCCTCTCCTGAGTATAGTGAAGAAATGGCTGATAGAGAGCTTGAGGTCCTAAAAAGACTTTGGATTTAGTTGAGGGAAAATGCAAATAGTTAGGAATCACTGTGAGCCAGGATTACCTGAGCACAGGCCATCAGATATAAATGCAAATGACCATGAGGGATTGTTCAACTCAGCAAAAGCCTGACTGGACAAATGCTCACACTGAGCGATAAGAGTCCTCTTCCCTAATGTCTATGTCTGGCACCTGGGGAGATAGGGATATAAGAAGAGGTGGAAAACCTGAATTTCCCTGAGTACTGAGATGATGCTGAAATAAAATAATTATAATGATAAAAAAAATACAAGATATAAGTGTCTTATTTTAAGGGTAAAATCATGATTCTAAATTATCACTTATCAAAATATTTATTTAAATAATTACTCAGGAAACAAGTAAAATATTGCAACCAATTGAAAGGAGACATCAAAAAAGCAGATAAAGCCATAAAAATTTACGAATCAATGCAAAACTGTCTTTTTCCATGGTAGAGGATTAATGATATAAACAAATTTTCTCTCTGCCACACAATTTATTTGCATCTCTATATACAAGAATTACTTGAATTATTATCAGTTACCAATACCCTAGACAGTTGTAAAATAGCTCATAGACAAAGGAATAGAACTCAAAGAAACATTTATCTGTTGATCCCTTCATTAATTGTATAGTAGAAGTTTGGCCTTGGTCAAAGTGAGGTCTGACCTTTGCCCTCAGATTCCAGGAAGAAATCTATGTCACAGCTGATAGGAATGTCTCTGCATAAGGTAGGACCAATAACACCTGATACTCTTAGAATTGGGGCTGGGCATTCTAGAAAGACCAACCATGTGATTTAGGGCTGGGAACTTAGGTCATATGCTATCAGTTGACTTGAAAAATGAGTTCAACAATGAGAGTAATCAGTCAATCAGTCATGCCTATGTAATGAAGACCCAACAAAATCTCTGGACAATGAAGTTTGGGTGAGTGCCCCATGTTGGCTGTACTCTGTGCCTGTTGTCACACATGGATGTTGAGAGAGTAATGCCTCCTGATTTCATGGGTAGAGGATACCAGAATCTCTGATTTTGGAACCCTCCTAGGCTTCACTTTATGTGCTTTTTCCCTTGGTTGATTTTGATCTTTATCTTTTCCCTGTGATAGAACATAAGCCTAAGTAAAAAAGCTATCACTGAGTTCCGTGATTGCTTGTAGTGAATTACCAAACCTGAGGGTAGTTTGGGCAATCTACCATACTTGCAGTTGGTGTCAAAAGTGATAGAAGTAATATGGAGGTCTGTGGCCCCCCTAAAATTGATAGTTGGCACTAAACTTTGCAGCTAGCCAATTTCCCTCTACATTATCTCCCCAGTTGTGATTTTGATAACCTTAAAGAAAGATTGTTATTGATCACAAAATAAGACAAGTCTCATAACATTTGGTCTGATTATTTAATGAGTTCAGCAAGTGTTGTTCTTTATAACTTTAAGTTTGCTTCCCAAGGACTAGTGCCATACAATATTGGGCAGTTACAAAATTATAAACATTCTGAAGTTTTCATAAAGAATTTGAGATTTAACTTTGAAAAACATATATTATTTCCTATCCCTAAGTTAGCAAAAGAAGCCAAAGAGCCTCTCTCCATCAGATTTCACCTGTATTATCCACAGATTTTTGTCAATTGCAATGTTCTTCAGCCCAAGATACCTCAAGGTTCCTGTCCTGGGCTGCCAGCAGCTTTCCTTGGTGTTGGGTTTTTAATATTAATCTTTATTAATTTTATCCTGAAAGTGCACATAAGTTGTTCTGGATCAGAGGCAGACTTCTTATTAGTTACCTTACAGTAAATAAGTGCTTTGGCTCCCCTTGACCCAAGCTTTACACCTATGGAGCATGATGAGAACCAGTGGAAATTTCCCTTCACAAGTGGCCAGTCACAGCAGTAATGACAAATCCAGGGAAAATAAGCATCATTCACGAATATTATATATCAAATTAAACCTTGATTGCATAATTGATTCATCCAGTTACATACAGTTAAAAATATATTTGTATTGGACATTTGCAAATAACTAAATAAAGTAAGGAGATTTAATGAGGGCTTCTGAATTCTGTAAGGGATCAGTAAGAATGAGATGTTAATTACAAATGTTTCATTTCAGTTACTAAAATGATTTAGTATAAGTTATAGATAGCTTAACAAGTTAAAGACCTTCTTTATATGTCTAAATAATAGATCAGTAAAACAATATTCCAAACAAATAAAAACCAGTAAAATTTCCTTCATAAATTCATTCAGACCTATGAAATTAATTATGCTACACTGGATCTTAGATTAGCAATCTCATGAAGTCAATTCTATCTGGATTAAAAAGATGTTGTAAATTTTGACCCAGCCCATTGGTATGGTCTGAAAGTTGTGTAAACAATGCTGGTTCATAAGCCAAAACACAATTATCTATTCTTTGAAGTTTCAATAGTTTAAAATACCTGGTAAAATCCTTTTCTCCAAGTTTGAAGACAATACTTTGTTGAAGACACAAACTGGCAGGTAACTTTTACAGCGACTTCAAGCAAGCATTCAAATAAAAGAAAAGCCATATGTAAACGTTAAAACTTAATAGATGGTGAGGGAGCAGATGTGGCTCAAATGGTTAAGTGCCTGCTTTCCACATATGTGGTCCTGGGTTCAGCCCCTGGTACCTAAAAAAAAAAGCAAAGAAACGTAATAGATAGAGACAATGTGTTACCGATAATTTTTAAATGTGTAAGTCCTAATGAAATTCATAAGGATAATGCAATGGCTATGAAAATGTTATTTTTCCTTTTTTATTCAAAACACGGAAAATAAATTCTAAAAAAGTAGAGTCAAAATATTTCTAAGGCTAAAAATCAAGTATTTTTCAAAGAAGGCTGCAGATATTACATCTGATTTATAAAATAAATGGGTGAATATAATTTTATGTAGAAAAAATTGTACTATAGCATATAATAATCTTGAGACATAGTATGAATAATATCCCAACATGTCAAAAAATACCAGTAATATCAAGCAAAAGTATTCAATATGTCTGGAGGAAGACCTAGATATTTTTATAGAACTCCATACAGAAGTCTGATTTGAGTTCTCAGTTGAGAACCATTGACCTAGAAGCTGCTGGATTCAAATTAAGGAAGAAAGGCTGTGGCCAAATAAACATTTTAAATATAAATGGATTCATAATTGATAAAACTATACTGTTACTGTCAAACAATACTGCCAGGATTCTCATGAATGTAGGAAAACCAGAAAAAAAAAAACTATTTCATGAAATGTTTTATCAGTATTTCCCCTGAAAGTAAAACAAATTATGGCAATTTAAAGTGTTGACAAATCTGCATAAACTTCCCCTGAAGCATATAATTTCTGAAATATTTATAACATGCTACCTATAAAATTAAACATGGGTGAGAGTAAGTGTTTTTTTCTGATTTGACAACTTTCCTCTTTCCCTTGGAAGTAATATATCAAATATTCTAATTATTTCTGGCGCCTCCAATTGCCCCAAAATCAACTTGGTTCCCAATGAAAAGGAATAGGGAAATGCATTCTACCTGTTGTAGTAGAAAGTACAAAATCACATGGCAAAGGGTTTGGATTCAAAGGTGTATGAAAAATTGGGGCAAATATTTCAACATACTACAAATTCACTTTGAGAGGAATGTTTTTATCTCATTTGAAAGGAATAATCATAAAACTTTGTATAAATTCCTGCCTAGGATTATATCTACTTGCATCGTTAATATAGCTTTATTCAACCCACTGAAGTAAGTGCAAAGCCGTTTTCCAGGCAATAATTTAGATTCTATACCTGTTTTAATCTCTATTCATATACTGTTAAATAGTTATATTTGAGGAATGATTATATTTGTTCCCTCAAATTATTTACATATTCTTTAGAGTGAATTGCATTTAACTTTCCATTCAAATGTGGTGTTAGTTTTGCCACTTTTGTCCTCTAGATAACAAAAGTCTTGTAAACGAGTTTAGGATTCATATTCACTGAATTAAAAGATATTTTTGATAGCAAATATGTGCATAGGGAGACAGTGCTTAAAGTAGCAAAGTATTGAAACTCATATTAAAAGTGTCTCTTGTAACATTGTTATGACAATTGAGAAAATTATTTGTTAGTGAATTCATCCTATAAGAAACACAGTCTGATCTGAAATTGCATAAGGGTTCAGTTATGTATTTTGTATTTTAACCTTTGTAAAAATATAAGGGTCTGAATGTTCTTACATTTAGTACAGCATTTATCAATCCATCATGTTTCATATTACTTTCTTATTTGTTTTTCTGTTTACTCTGCTAGGCTATGAATTTCCAGAAAGGAAGTATGTTGCCTTAGTCAATAATTCATTCATTCTGTGGCTTGCCATTGGGGAGATCATCATGCATAAAATTGGTTTGGACCTTCAAAGAATTGTAGTGAAACTGACAAACAAAAATCTAATCTAATACAATAGCAAAATTTTAATTTATAGAGAGAGTGCTATGGGTTAATAGAATAGAAGCAACTAAGCTAATATTGGGGTCTTTGTGAAAGTGTGGTAATGTTTGAGTGGCACTTTAGAGGCTGAATAAAATTTTCAGAGAATGAAGAGTAGGGAAAAAATAGTGTATTTAAAATAGAAAAGCATGTACAAGGCATGAGGGCATGGAAAACCATGGGTTAATTGTTCACTTCCTGCAGTATATGATCAGTGCATAAAACATGGGGGAAGAATATGACAAAAGGTATCATAAAAGGAAGTTACACAAAAGGAATTAACTTCCACGACATACTAAAGATTTTGATATTTATCCTGTTTTCAATAATATAATCAGGGCTGATAAGAGCCCATGTGTTCTTTAGAACTACCCTCTAACTGCAGTGGATAATGGATTATTGTCCAGCAACATGGAAGGAGCTAGTCCAATCCAGAAGCTGTTGGGTAATCCAGACAAGAACTCCAACAACCAAGGTCGAGGCAGTGGAGATGGACAACAGGGACAAATTCTAATACTATGAATGAAATAATGTGTCAGTAAATGAGAACAACAGTATGTTTCCCAATATTGATGAATGAAGGTAATAAATATTTTGTTTTAGTAAGTCTCAAAATATACACTAATATAGAATAGAACATTACACTCCAGAAATGTAAGATAACCAGGATTTACAAACATTGAGCATTTTTCTACTTCCTTTTTTAGTAGCCTTTCCTTGATTATATATGGAAACCAATAATATGCATCAATAAGCTCCAATATAAAAATAATATTTAACATTAGTATAAATTGAAACTGTGATAAAAAATATTTGAAAAGCAATATTTACCATATAATAGACTGAGTTTTTGAAGTATGCAATGAAAATCAATAGAGAGAAATGTGGACTTGCACTCTAGTGGACTGAGATGTGACTTCTCTCTATTTGGATTGCAAGGATGCCTCATTGAAAGGTACATACTCTATTAGGAGAGTCTAATCTTTTATTTAATTTTATCTTAAACAATTGTATAGGAGATACGTTATACACATTTTACATAGAAAACTGGAATCAGAAAAGAATATTTTCAGTTATGTAGCTTAAACGTGTCAGAGCCAGTATTCTTACCCAGGTAACCCTGTGTAATTCTAGTAAATTTGCTACTTAGCCTAAAAATAACTTTGTTTCTCATTACATCTTAGACTGGATTTGGGTTATTTGTTAAAATAAAATAAACATCTTTGCATAATTTAGTTGAAATGGTTTTGACTTGAAATCTCAGGATGCTCATATCATTCTAAACTCTGAACGCTGTGTTTACTAATTGTTAGGTCTTAAAATACCACATTTAATTATAAACTTCCTCACTTTTAAGCTAGATTTCCTTTTAATGACAGTTGGGCATATATTCCCAACTGATTGGCTTACCCTCAAACACTAAAGAAAATTGTTAGTAGGAAATGCAGAGGCATTAGTATTAGTGGAAGAAGATGTTGAAAAGAATTTAGAATTTTATCTCTTAAAATCTATTAACAATTCTAACTATTTTTCAATTATAAGACTAAATTTTCCAGCTCCCAAAAGTAAAACTGACATTTAATTAGCCAGATGACATTTTTTGGTAGTAGCATCTTCAGGTCCAGAGTCCTGCAAAGATGATCTGAGTAGATAGAAAATTTTCTTCTTAGATTACTGATTATAGCATAATATTTTCCCAACCAATTACAATTTTAATGTATTTAATTTTAATTTATCCACAAAAATGCCTCTCTACTTTAACTTATTACCACATAATTAAAATATGAGCAAAATGAAACCAATGTACTTTGAAATCAGAATCATTTCTTTATATTTGTTTTCATACAATTGTCCTGATGCTTTTCTTTGCACATTAATAATAGGAAATTAGGTATAAATTACTGAGCTATGCAGGTATTTTTTCTCTAAGTGGAAGGGAGTTTTACCCTAACTTGTGCAAGAATGGCCAAGAATGCAAGAATGAATTGGGTTTTGTTGATAATAGATGGGTTGCAGGTTGAAGTCTATTGAATGCAACTGACAATGCTTAAAAAATCTTTATTCTTTTATTCTTTAAAAAACATAAAAATAGGAAAAATAGATAAATATTTTCTTTATGTTCTTATATACAGGGAAACATGTCCTAAGCATAAATAATTGTTGACAAGGAATCTCCTGTTTAATGCCTAAAATGAGAAGAACTTTTCTACTATGGTACCATCTTGATAGTAACTATTATCTCTCTTCTCATCTTATGCTTCCTTCTCATCTCCATGTTATGCCTGCTGCCTTTAATTCAATATCTTACCTGAATATATTACCTGAATATTTACAGTACTAGAAATTCTTTTTTTTTTTTTTTTTTTTTTTTAACAGTCCTACCCTTTACCAGAGGTAATTTTTATAAACCAGTTTTCACTTACTGGGTTTATTTTTTCCAATTTCCTTTTTTGGAACTTGTGGCTTTACAGAACAATCGTGCATAAAATATAGGATTCCCATATACCACCCCACCACCAACACCTTGCATTGCTGTGAAACATTTGTTACAAATGATAATAGCACATTTTTATAATTGTACTTTAATTAAAATTAATTAAAATTAACTTAGGGTTCACTGTTAATATAGTGTAGTTCTATGGATTTTTAAAAAATTATCCTGTTACCATATATACAATCTAACATTTCCCCCTTTAATCCAACTCAGATATATATTTTAGTGTTGTTAATTGCATTCACAATGTTGTGTTACCATTACCACCACCCATTACCATTTGTATATCATCAAAAAATGAGACAAATATCTAAAATGACGTAAATACTATGTCTGATAGTATATATTCTCCTACTGAAATGTACACTCTCAGTTTCAAGTGTCAAAATCCTGACATCTTTCACAGCAAGCCTTAAATGGCACTTCCTTCATTACTCCTTTTTTTGCTTCTGTCTAACTTGACATGAACATTTTCTCCTTTGAATAACCATACATCTTTGTTTCTCTCTTTCATATCTCATTTACTATACATTACTATGCCTTATAGAACATTTATAAATAATTAGAGTGTACACTTTTTGAGGCCAGAGGTCATATTTTATACTTGCTTGCTTCACTTGCAATGCTTTAGCATAGCATTTTACTAATAGGTTCTAAATAAATGTTTAATCAAATAAAATTAGAAAAAGTTAATTATTTTTCCATTAAAATGAATTTTAAACTCACAGAGGCTCCTAAGCTCATGAATTGTGGATTTGGTCTCAATACGATTTTCCATAAATAAATTATTCCTTATTTAATTCTGCTTCAAAAATTCACAAGTTACAAAAAACCTAAGGATATTTAGTTGGATGTTATTATTTGAAAATATCAAGTTGTAAAATCATTTTTGAAATAATGTTTTTCCTGATGATGAATTAAAACAATATTTTCTCTTCTCTACTTCAAAACAATTTCATTTGAAGAACTTACAGACATGTCCAAATAGATATAATCTAGAGCTTTTTCACCAATATCTTAAATTCTTCTCAATAGTACTACGGATTTCTCTCAATCTACTTTCTTGGCTAAGTGCAGTCTTTCAACCATCTTGAAGATTCATGACATTGGTTCCAAATTTTATTACATTGCCAATTCACTTATCATTACATTTACTCTGCATAGAAAAAAAATATATAAGATTTCTGTGTCCTCTGTCCTTAGGAGCACTGGTTAGCATGTTTAAAAAAAAAAAAAAAGTACTCTTTTTAACGTCTTTTGTCCATGCTGTATGGCTGATGGCAGTGAACATTGTGAAAAATTTCATTAACAAAACACAATTAGATATGTGCATTTATCAAAATTCCAATCTTTGTATCGCCCAGATTTTAATGCCAGAACTACAATCTTGATGCAATGAGAAGTACATTTTAACTTGGAGTCCCTTTAAAGCCAAGACATCCAGGAGAACAGAAAAAATTCATCATTTTATTGCTTTATATGAAGTCTGCCAATCATTCAAATCATATAATGTAAATACTTTGTATATTTTCAATTCTTTTAAATTTATGAGGACTTGTTTTTTTGTGTGATAAATACAAGCATTTATAGTTAATATTATAAAACATTGGGAAGCGGCTGTGGCTGGGAAGCGGCTGTGGCTCAATCAGTAGGGCTCCCGTTTACCATATGGGAGGCCCCGGGTTCGGTTCCCGGAGCCTCCTGGTAAAGGCAAGCCCGCCCGCATGGCGTGGTTAGCTGACCCAGCGAGCACAAGCAGCAAGGGGGGGATAAATGAATAAATAAATAAAATCTTAAAAAAATATATATATATTATAAAACATAGGCTCAACTTTCAAGTCCAATGCAAATTAATGCAGAAATCAGAATCGCACACTTCTCTTATTATACCTGATAAGGAAAGGACAGCGTTGGTATTATTGGACCAAACACTACTGTGTAAAGAATGTGTCATTAGAGGGACCAACTCAGACAATTAAGAATTGTTCCACTGACCAAACTCAGATTGAGCCAGAACCCAGGAGGTAACAGGTATCTACACTGGCATAGGGATATTATATATCACAAGAACCAATGGGCTTATTTAAGTCCTAGTAAAACCAGCTCAGTGAACTACATTAAAAAAATTTTTTAATGTAGTTTTTATTTTTAAAGAAGCTTTAAACTACATAAATGTTACATCAAAAATATAGGGGATTCCCATATATCCCATCTCATCCCCCTTCCCCACTTTCCCCCATTAACAACATCTTTCATTAGTGTGAAATTTATGGAGACTTGTTTTATACTTAGCAGATGGTCTAGCTGGAGAATGTTCCATATGCACTTGACAAGAAAGTGCATTGTTTTGTTGGGTGTTCTATAGATGTCTTTTAGGTCTAGTTGGTATATAATGATGTTCAGATCTTCTTTTTCCCTATTTATCTTCTGTCTAGTTGTCCAATGCATTAGTGAAAGTAGTTTTTGAATTACCAAACTATTATTTTGAATTGTATATTTCACTTTTCAATTCTATTAGTATTTGTATCATGTATTATGGGGTTCTGATATTAGGTGCATACAAGTTTATAATTATTATGTCATCATGATGTATTGAAACATTTATATCATAAAATATACTTCTTGAATATAGTAATGATTTTTATTTTAAAGTCTGTTTTGTCTGATACTGATATAGCTATTCCTATTCTTTTTGGTATATCTTTTTCCATCCTTTTACTTTCAATTTATTTATGTATTTGACTCAAGTGCGTTACTTGTAGCCAGTCAGTTGTTGGAATGATTTTTTTAATCCTTCCTTCCATTAGACTAGAAATGTTAATCCAATTATGCATGTTATTACTGATAATTTATGATTTACTTTTGCCATTTTTGGTATTGTTTTCTATGTCTTATTTCTTTTTTGTTCTTTCCTTTCCTCTATTACTGTGTTTTAGTGTTAAATAGAAGTTTTCTAGGGTACCCTTTTAATTTTCTGGTTGACTTTAAATATATATATATATGTTATGTGTTTTCCATGGGGATTATAATGGCAAATTCACTTAAAACAATGTAGTTTAAATTAATACCAATTTATAAAATAAATTAATTAAAAAATAATAATAATAATATATGGGGGAGCATATGTGGCTAAAATGGTTGGGCATCCATCTCCCATATGGAGGGACCTTGATTCGATCCCCAGGACCTCCCAGTAAAAAAATTAAGAAAAATATAGAAGGCGTGTGGGCCGCCAGACCCTGCATGTGGGCATGCCTGGCTCTGCCGAGCCACACAGTAAGATGATGACATAACAGGAAAGTGACACAAGGGAGAGGGAAGACGAGATGCGCCAAAAAAACAGGAACTAAGGTGATGCAGGTGGCAGAATGCCTCTTTCCCACATAGGAGGTTCCCAGGATTGAATCCCAGTGAAGACAGGAGGAGAAGGATGAGAAGAGAGGGCAGGAAACAAACACAGAGAATTGCCCAGCCAACGAACACAAACACACCCCCCCCCGCGCCCGGGCGGCGTTAAAAATGGATAAAAGTAAATAAATAAATAAATAAATAGTCTTTAAAAATAATAATACATGAAAGCTTTGCTCTAAAATAGCTCCATTTCCTTCCCCCTACTTTATGCTATTATTTTCATTCATATTGCATTGTTATGCATTACAAGCACTTAATATAATTTTATAATTATTGATGTATGCCGTTGACTTTTACATCAAGTATAAGAAAAGTGTTACAAGCAAATTATACTTATACTGTCTTTTATATTTACTTAGGTGATTACTAGTGGTCTTTCTTTTTTTCATGTGGATTTGAGTTACTCTCTATTATTTTTTCTATCTCAGCCTAAAGGACTTCCTCTAGTATTTTTTTGTAAGGCTGGTCTTCTAGTGGCAAATTCTTTCATTTTTTTGTTTATTTGGGAATGTCTTACTTTCTTCTTTATTTTTCAAGTATACTTTTGCTGGAGGTAGAATTCTTGATTGACATTTTTTTTTCCAGCTCTTTCAACATATTGTCCCTTCATGGATTCTGATGAGAAGTCAGCTTTTAAACTAATTGAGGATCTTTTAGGTGATAATTGCTCTTTTCTTTCTACTTTCAAGACAGTCTTTTTGTCTTTGACTTTTGACAGTTTGACTATGATGTGTGTTAAGTGTGGATCTATCTGAGATCATTTTGGATTTTTCTGAGCTATTTGGATTTGTAAATTAATGTCTTTCATTAAATTTGGGAAATTTTCAGACCTTATTTCTTCAAGTTTTTTTTAACATCCCATTCTCTCTCCTCTCCTTCTAGACACTCATTATTCATAAATTGGTACACTTGATGGGGTTCCACAGGTCCCTGAGAGTCTGTTAATTTCTCTTCATCCTTTTATTTCTCTTCCTCAGATTGGGTAATCTTCCATTTCAATGATTATTTATCTGGCTAACTCGAGTCTGTCATGAGCCTCTAGTGAATTTTTCATTTCAGTTATTGTACTTTTGAACTTCTGAATTGCCTTTTTTTTTTTTTTTTTTTTTTTGTAATTTATATCCCTTGATTGATATTCTCTTTTGGGTGAACTTCATTCCCATTCTTTCATTTGGTTCTTTACACATGATTTTCTTTAGTTCTTGAACATATTTATAATAAATGATTAAAAGTCTTTGTCTAGTAATTCCAAAATCTGTTCTTCCTCAGGGACAATTTCTATTGACTTCTTTTTTCCACTCAGTATGGGCTATACTTTCCTACTTCTCTGCATGTTGTCTTAGTTTGCTAAGACTGATGTAACAAGTACCACAGACAAGTAGGCCTACAAAGCAGGAATTTATTGTCTCACAGTTTTGAAGATTAGAAGCCCAAAATCAAGGTGTTAGTGGGGCTGAGCTTTCTCTGAAGTCTATAGCACTCCATTTGTGGCTTGCAGGAAATCCATAACTCAATTTCTACCTCCATTACATTGCCATCTGTCTCCATATGTCTCCTAAACATGTACAAATTTCCTCTTCTTATAAGAACTCCACGCATATTGGATTCAGTTCTATTCTGATTCAATTTGACCTCATCTTCACTAATAACATCTTTAAAGATCCTGCTTACAAATAGGTTCACATACACAGGCCTAGGGCTTAGGATTTGCACTTGTCTTTGTGGGCAACATGAATCAATCCATAACACATATCTTATAGTTTCTGGTTGAATAAATGACATTTAAAATAATGTAATGTGGCAATTCTTTATATCAGAACCCCCTCCTATCCAAGGTTTGCTGTTGTAGCTATTTTTGTTCTTGTTGCTGCTATTTTTGCTACTGTTTTACTTTGCTTATTTAGTAACTTTCCTGAAGTAATTATATAAAAGCTACGTTTCATGCTATGTCTAGCCACTGCAAGCTTTGTTCAGTTAGTTTGGTGGTCAGCTAATATTGGACAGATATTTCCTTGAATGCTTTTCTCCCACCCCTGATCAAAAGGATTTGTAAATGTACTGGGGCTTTTAATGCTTCAGCTATTTTCAACTGTGCCTTAGACTATCTTCCTACTTAAAGGGCCTCAAGGTCAACAAGAGGTTTGAGATTAATGACTTCTCAGTTTACTTCCTGCATATATGCACAGCTCTTCACATGTGTTACCAGGACTATACGGGAGCTTTTCAAAGTCCCTTATAGGCACCTTATTCCCCAGATTTTCCTTTTTGGGATTTTTTACCAACTTCTTGCTTTACCAACTGATATTGCTGCCTCAGGTAGATGCAACATTAATGAATTTTCACTGAATAATTTTGATATTCAGTGGAGGAGGGAGATTTACCCATAGAGTGAGCTCTGAAGTCAAATAATGAAAAGTCCTGTAAACGGGGCTTTGTCAGAGAGCTGTCAGGCAGGTCAAATAGTGAACATACTTTATGTATGGTGCTTTCTGACTCTAAACCTGGTCTCCCCCCCGCCTCAAAGAAGCTGCTATACTCCTTTTTTTCACAGTTACCATGGTTGTGAGTCTGCTGCTTTTCAAGTCCTCTGCTGGTGGTGAGAAGGCCACGTGAATAGGGCAAATTAAGATAACACATACTTGCTGTTCTAATAAAAATTCAATTGTTTTCTGTGAATAAATGCTCCTCAGATTGTTGTAAGCCTTTGGTTAATATTTAGAATTCTGAAAATGCTGATTTTGCTTCCATTGCTTTCATGGATTGCAGAATTTCAGAGTTCCCTACTCTGTCATTTTGTAAGCCCTTACATGTGAATTTCTAATGATATATTTTACAGGATTTTTATAAACCATAAAGAATACATAAATCTAATAAATATTCCATGCTTTAGATCCCTTTGTAGATATTCATTTGCTGTTATAAAAAAAACTCCTATAAAAGACAGATGATGAGAATTATTCTTCAGAACATGCAATCATTTCTAATTCAATCATAAATATGTAAGGGCTCGTGAATATTTATTTTTCACTTTGTGTTATAGTCCAATAATACTTTGTAATTTTACTGCTCAAACTGATCCAGTTTTACTATTAATTTTTTCTTTATTAATTTAGTGAGAGAATATTCTATTTTATGGCTGTCAATTTTTTAAAAATCAGAGATTTTTAGTTTTTTTCTGCTTTTACTTTAATAATGTCTGTTTTCATTCCAACTTAATATCTTCATTGGCTTTACTTAAATTATTTTGTCATACTTTTTTGTAGCATTTTCAATAGAATGTTTAGTTTATTTTCACTCATTTTTTCATAAATCCTGATGTATATTGCTTTATTATTTGCATTATTTACCAAATATTCTCCATCTTTGCTTTTTATTTTCTCTTTGAACAATTAAAAAAAATTTTTTTCAGATTATATGTATTTTTTGAGAGTGAGTAAGAGGAATTCTATTTTATGTTTAATTTCTACTTTTCTTATGTTGTATAGGAATTTGGCTTATACTTTTACTACATTTTGAAATTTATCAATTTTTTTAAAGCTAAAACTAATATATTTTTATAAATATGACAGTGATAATTAAAAGGAACATTTATTTTTAGACAAAAAAAATACACAGATATTCTGGAAATAGAATTCATTATTTATTATCAAATTTGTTGGTTTGATCCTCTGCATGCTTACTTACGTTTATTTGTAACAGGCAACAAATATGCATTAAAAAGAAAGATATATGAAAAGCAACATCTAGAGTCTTCCTCCCCTATTACTGCCTAAATACACCATGACTGGTAGCTACATTAAAGTGTCTTTTCAGTCACTCAACTAGGTAGGGATTAGGAGCTGCTGGTAGAATGGAGACTAGAAAGATTAACCAGAGCTGCCTTGCCTGATTTTCTCAGTAAGATGTCAGGTTTGACAGATCACCCTGAATTGTGTTTCATGGGGAAAATCTAGAACCAACAGGCATTGCCCATGTGTGAGCAAAATCCAATGAGGAGGCTAGTACTCTGTTAATCAGGTTTTAACAAAGATACTGTAAAATATATCAAATATCATACTTACCAAAAGCAAATTCTTACAGTCCCAGTTAAGCCTCTTTTCTTCTGCTGTAAAGAGAGGAAAACCGAATCTAATAGAAATCATGAAAAACAAGGTCTAAATTCAAGCTCTGATATGAGGACAAATATTGATTGTAAATGAGGTGGGAGGTGAATGAAAATGAATCAGCTTATATTGGACAGATAGAGCTTGCCACATTTCATATGATAAATGAAAGGGAAGAGTGCAGCAACAGTGAACTTTACATGAAAAGGACAGATGAAGAAAATACTGTAAAAAAAAGATAGTACAATACTGCAGGCTTCTTTCTTACTTCATATGATTCTGGCAGACTCTCCCTCTGCCCCAATTTTAACTTAAACAAATTTAAAATGTGTTACTATGTCTTGAGGAGAATGATTTTGAAATTCTGTTCCATATCTGCATTTCTCCAGATATACCACCTCTAAGTTTTTGCTTTATATGTTTAAATTTTATATGGTTTAGAGCTTAAAGGTTCATGCCTCACAATCTTAATGGATTGAACTTTGTTTTCAATTTCTCTGGGCTTTCTTTTGTCAACCTCTTCCTTCCAGATTCTTCTCACATTGCAGAGAAGTCAGGAACTATAGTTCTTAGAACCCCTTTCCTTATATGATTCCTGGGGAGAGTTTTCAATAAAGTGCCCTCAAGCAAGATTTCAAAAGCCAAATAGAAGGAGGGGTCATCTTTGTCCTAAAGCAGGTACAGTGTGGGCAGCTGGCCAAAGTGAGGTTTGAAGCTTTATTTTTTATAATGAACATTATTTTTTTCTTGTTCTTTCACTACTCTGGGGGAATTGTTCAAGATTCTTTTTTTTTTTTTTTTTTCCGTAGTCATTTAGAATTTTATAGTCTCTATACTTCTAGTGGTTATACTAACATTTTTGGCAAAATTATGTATAATTATATATTTTCTCAGCTTCAGTAAACTCTAATTGCCCTTCCTGCAAAGCAATAACTCTGATATGAATTTATTTCCTTTCCCTTCCCATATTTAATGACAAAATCAAAGTTATTTTACCATATTCCACTACCAGTTTAAAAAACTATTTCTTAACATTTTAACTATATTAAAGCTCAGTGGCTCATGATTGATAATTTTTAGAAAAATATGCATTTCATTGACTTGGCTTTTTCATCACTTTTTTGCATTTTATGCCATTTTTTTCTTGAGGTTTTTTTATTGTTTATTTTTATTTTTTGCTTTTGTGCAGTATTTCTGAAAATAATATTTTATTTTTTATTGTTTCTTCTCCCCTCCTCTTTATTTTCCTCAAGCAATATACTTTCTGAGTCTTTGCATTTTTCCTTTCTTTTGCTCTTTCAGTTCCATGATATTTGTGCTCATTATAAGTTTAAAACTTAATAGAAGTTATCCCCAAATCTCCTAGCACTTATTAAAATGAAAAGAATTGGTAAGAAGCACTGTGGCAGCAGAGTAGGTAGATCTAAAAATTAGCTTGTTCTTCAGGACTGTTAGTAATCAGACAGGATCTATCTAAATCACCTGTTTGGACAACTACAGATACCAGAATAACACTGTACACCATCCAGGGAAGAATAGAAAGAAGAGATTGGCTACTTGTGGTGAAGATTCCTGAGTAGATCACTCCATGTTGTGGAGGCTGGTGCCCACTCCACTCCCTGACTGAAACTAGAAGATCCACTTCCCCAAAACAAGGGAGGAAGAGATGGCCAGGCATCAAGTATGGCTATTGATTAGCAAATTAGGCTAGATTCTAATTCTAAGTACAGTGAAAGTTTGAACCTATCCAAGTTAGAAAGAAACTGGCAGGGTCCATTTTAACTCTGCCCCTATCAGGAGTGGAAGCTGGGCTGATTGAAAAGCACAGTGACTTCCTGGATGGTAAGGATCAATTTCTTTCTGCCCCAGTCAGATTGGGACCACAGCATGGGCTCCATCTCTGGCCCTGGCAAGGGAGGAAGATGGGCAGAGCTTCATCAGTCTCTCCAGACTATCTACAGGCAGTTTCACTCTGCATGACTTAGTTTACTGCATGTACCCTCAACTACATCCCTGCCTCTTACAGGAGAGGAAAGTGTGTGGAGCTTCATCAGTCTTTCTGGGTAGCTGTCAACAGTTTCAGCCTACAAGACTTAGATTGTTGTCCCAGTCTGGACTCCATCTCTACCCCCAGCAGCAGAAGAAGGTTGGCAAAACTTCAGCAGTCTCTAGGCAACCACAGGCATTTCAGCCTACACAGTTTAAGTTACTGCCCACACTTTGACTCCACCCTCTCCCCTGGTGGGGGAAAGAGGTGGATGGAGCTTCATCAGTTTCTTGGGAAAATGTGAGCAGTTTCAGCCCAATCACCTCAGAAAGCAATTGGTGGTCTTTGTCTCAACCACTCTTGGAGTGGCAGAGAACAGCTTGTTAAAGAGCAATTCTTCCCCAAGTAAAAGGGGGGCAAGGTGCAGCAAAGGATACATTGATTGATTAGAGATCTCAGATCACAGGGTCTAGGATCTGTGCAACAGTTTCATCCTGGTGTGGCTGAGAACCTCAGTCTCAAACAGGCTTCCAGCAGGGACTAAGCCTGCTGAGAATTAAGGGAACAGCACTACTTTAGGGCTGAGGAGTAGCTAGCGGAAGAGCACCACCTGCTGGGGTAAGAATCAGATGAATAAGAGCTGAAAAAAATCTGAATTGTTAACCATGAACTATTATAAAATTTCAAAATAAGTTGAACCAAGTCTCGAAGAGGAGCTTTAATACAAAGCCAACCAACAAGAATGGCCTAACTAAGCTAAAGAGAAAAAACTGAGCCCAGAATAAAGACATCAAGAATTTCAGATGCCAAGACACCAGCAAAAAATTATAAGCCATACTAAGAAACAGGAAGCTATGGCACAGTGAATGTAACAAATTAAATCTCCAGATGACATACAGGATTTGAGGCAACTAATCACAGATATTCAAACAAATCTCCTTAATAAATTCAATGAGATGGTTAAAGAGATTAAGATATTAAGAAGACACTGGGTGAGCACAAAGAAGAATTTGAAAGTATGCAAAGAAAAATAACAGATCATATGGTAATGAAAGGCACAATAAATGAAATTAAAAATACACTGGAGGCATACAACAGCACATTTGAAGAGACAGAAGAAAGGAATAGTGAGCATTAAGTCAGTGCATCCAAAATAAAACACAGAAAAACAGATAGAGAAAAGACAGGAAAAAATTGAGCAAGATCTCACCAAAATGATTGATGGGATAAGGGTGCACAAATATACATGTCATGGATGTCCAAGAAGGAGAGGAGAAGGGAAAAGATGCAGAAGGGATATTTGAGAAAATAATGTCGAAAATTGCCCAAGTCTTTTGAAGGACATAGATATCCATGTCCAAGAAGCACAGTGTACTCTAATCTGAATAAATCTGAATAGATCTTCTCTGAGACACATACTAATCAGAATGTCAGATGCTAGAGATAAAGAGAGAATTCTGAAAGCAGCAATAGAAAAGTGATTCATAACATACAAGTGATGCCCAATAAGCTCAAGTGCTGACATCTCATCAGAAATGATGGAGACAAGAAGGCAGTGGTATGATATATTTACAATACAAAAAGAGGAAAACTGCCAGCAAAGAATTGCATATATGGCAAAATTGTCTTTCAAAAATGAGGGTGAGTTTAGAATATTCACAGATAAAAAGAAACAGAGAGCTCATCACCAAGAGACTATCCTTACAACAAATACAAGATAGTGCTGCAGCCTGACAAGAAAACAGAGGAGAGGCTTGGAAGAGAGTATGGATATGAAGATTATCAGTAAAAGTAACCAAAAGTGTAAAAAGAGAGGTGAAAATAAGATATGAAAGATAAAACCCAAAGAGCAAAATGGGTGAAGTCAGTACTGCCTTTACAGTAATAACATTGAATGTTAATGGATTAAACTCCCCATTCAAAAGACATGGACCTGCAGAATGGAGAAAAATATGAACCATCAGCATGTGGTCTACAAAAGAATTACCTTAGACCCGAGGATACAAATAGGTTGAAAATGAAAAGCTGGAAAAAAGATATTTCACACATACAATAACAACAACAACAAAAAGCTGGGGGTAGCTTTACTAATATTGGACAAAACAGACTTCAAAAGCAAAGCTGTTGTAAGAGACAAAGAAAGACATTATATAATATTAAAAGGAGCAATCCACCAAGAAGAATAACAATCATAAATATCTATGCATCTAGCCAGGGTGCCCCAAAATACTGAAGCAAATGCTGCCAAAACTGAAGGGAGAAATAGCCATCACTACAGTAATAGGTGAAGACTTCAATACGTACTCACATCAATAGATAGAATATCTAGACATAAGAACAATAAGGAAATGGAGAACTTGAACAACTTGAAAAATGAACTAGACCTAACGGACATATACAGAACAATGTACCTCAAAAGAACATGCTCATGCTCATGGATCATTATCTAGGATAGACCACATGTTAGGTCACAAAACTGGTCTCAATAATTTTATAAAGATTGAAATTATGCAGAGTACATCCTCTGATAATAATGGAATGAAGCTAGAAATCAATCAATGAAGCTGGAAAATGCACAAAGTTATGGCGGTTAAACAGCACCATATCTTAAACATCCAGTGGGTCAAAGAAGAAATTGCAAGAGAAATCAGTAAGTTTATCAAGATGAATGAAAGTGAGAACACAATATACCTAAGTAAAAGTGAAACCTCTGAAATTAATACAATCTAATATGCCCAGACGAACAGACTAGTTTACTAACACAATCCAAGATCTGTTTTTGGAATTCATAAACAATACCAAACTGCCACAAAAAGTATTCCAAATAGGAAAAGAAGAAGTAAAATATTCACTATTTGCAGATTTTATGATACTCTACACAGAAATTCCAGAAAAAACTACAAGAAAGCTATTAGAGCTAATAAATGAGTTCAGAAAAGTGATGGGATAGAATATTAATAAGCAAAAATCAGTAGTATTATTATACACTAGTAATGAACAATCTGAGGAAGTCAGGAAAAATATCCCATTTAAAATAGTGACTGAAGGAATCAAATATTTAGGGAAAAACTTAACCATAGACATAAAGGAGGTCTATTCAGAAAACTACAAAACACTGCTAATAGAAATCAAAGATGACCTAAGTAAATGGAAGGACATTTCATGTTCATGGATTGGAAGGCTAAATATCATAAGATGTCAATTCTACCCAAATTGATTAACAGATTCATTGCAATCCCAATAAAATTTCCAACAGCCTTTTTTGCAGAAATGTAAAAGCCAATTATCAAATTTATTTGGAAGGGTAAGGGGCCCTGAATAGCCAGAAATATCTTTTAAAAGAACGAAACTGGAGGACTCTCACTTCCTGACTTTAAATCATATTACTTAGCTACAGTGGTAAAAAAAAACAGTATGGTACTGGCATAAAGATAGACTTATAGACCAATGGAACCAAATTGAGAGTTCAGAAATTGACCCTCACATCTATGGTCAAATAATTTTTGACAAAGCTGTCAAGTCTACCCAGTGGATCAGGATAGTCTGTTGAATAAATGGTGCTGGGAGAATATCCATATCCAAAAGCAAGAATCAGGACTGCTGTCTCATACTTGATACACATACTAACTCAAAATGAATTGAAGACCTAAATATAAAACCTAGATCTATAAAAATCCTAGAAAAAAAAAATGTAGAGAAACATCTTCAAGATCTTGTGGTAGGTGATAGTTTCTTAAACCTTACATCCAAAGCACAAACAATAAAAAAATAAAGGATAAATGGGATTGCCATAAAATTAAACACTTTTGAGCTTTAAATGACTTTGTAAAGAAGGTGAAAAGGCAGCCTCCTCAATGGAAGAAAATATTTGGAAACTACATATCAGATAAGGATTTGATTTCCATGTTATTCAAAGAGATCATACAACTCAATTATCAAAAGACAAGCAACCAAATTTTAAAAATGGACCAAAGACTTAAATAAACATTTTTCCAAAGAGAAAATGCCCAAAATGCACATGAAAGATGTTCAACATCACTAGCTATTAGGGAAATGAAAATCAAAACTACAATGAGATATCATTTCACACCCTACAGAATGGCCATTATTAAAAACAAAAGCAGAAAACAAGTGCTAGAGAGGATGTGGAGAAATAGGAACATTCCTTCCCTATTTGTAGAAATTTAGTATGGTACAGCCTCTGTGGAAGACAGTTTGGCAGTTCCTCAGGAAGCTAAATATAGAGCCATCTTATGATCTAACAATTCTACTACTAGGAATATATTCAGAAAAACTGAAAGTAAGGACATTTTCACACCGATGTTCATGGTGGCATTATTCACAATTGCCAAAAGATGGAAACAACCCAAGTGTTTTTCAACTGAAAAGTGGATAAACAAAATGTGGTTTATACATATGATGGAATCCTGTTCAGCTATAAGAAGAAATGAAGTCGGTATACGTATGACAACATGAATGAACCTTGAGGACATTATGTTGACTGAAATAAGCCAGACACAGAAGGACAAATATTGTATGGTATCACTCATATGAACTGAATACAATGAGTAAACTCACAGAGTTAAAATCTGGAGCATAGGTCACTAGGGAATAGAATGATGGTTGAGAAGGGAGATTTGATATTTAAAGTATGTAGAATTTTTAATAAGGTTGATTGTAAATGTTGGAAATGGATGGAATTAATGGTAACACATTATATTGAGTATAACAAACACCACAGATTTATAAATGTGAATGTGACTGAAAGGGGTAGTCTAGGGATATAAATGTCAATAGAAAGAAAGCTAGAGGATGATTCTGGGATTGAATAATAGTGAGCTTGATGGTGAATGAGGTTTGTGGATAATAGTACAAAATCAGAATGTTTTTCTGTGACCTAGAATAAATGTAAGTCACTATTACAAGGGTTAAGAATATGATGATACATGGGAAAAATGTAAGTAATGTAACCTATTGACTATAGTTAACAGTAATATTGTAATATTCATTCATCAATAGCAACAAAGGAATTATATCAATGCTAAGGGTTAAAAATAGGGAATATAATGGAGTAAGGGGGTTTTCTTTCTGGAGTAATGAAAATGTTCTAAAATTAACTGAGATAATGACAACACAACTCTGATGAAACTGTGAGCCACTGAGTATACACTTTGGATGGATTGTACAAGGCATTGGACTGTAAAACATAGTGAATCCTGTGGTGAATGATGGATTGTGTAAACAGTACAAATATGAGAACATTCTTATATGAATTATAGCAAATGTACAATACTAATACATGGTATTAATAATAATAGGGTGGTTTATGAGGGAAATACATCTAACGTAAGATATATACCATAGTTAATAGTAATATTTTGAATATTCTTTTATCAGTTATAACAAATGTTCCACACCAATGCAAGGTGTGGATTTTGGAGTGGTATATGGGAATCCTATATGTTATGCATGATTGTTTTGTAAACGCACACCTTCTTTAATTTAAAAAAATGTATATTCAAACAAAATCATATGTAGACCTTTGTTTTCTGAGACTGCTAAATTTCAACTTTCTGCAGTTTTGTAATAACTTCCAGAAAAACCATATCTTATTATGAACCCCATTATGTTAAAATTAATGCAAATTTAGCAGCTTAATGGGTGGATTTTTTAAAAATGCTAATTAGCCTTACTAACACAATAGTTAATTATCTGTGTTTTCATGTAGAAGAAATAAGAAATTGCTGAAGATTTTGTATATCAAACTGAAGTCTATTATAACAGTAGGAGGGAAATAATGAACTAATTCATCTGTTGATATTTTCGGATGAAAATTCTTAAAATACCATGGTATAAAAGATATCAGAACTTTGAAAGTGAGATTGATTCTTTTGTTAAGATAACAAAATTGACCTGGTTACATTAAATATAACATGACCATCTACAAGTTGGAAATGATGATTCAGTAGAAAAGTTCCAATTTAATTTGGCCATTAATGTACCTGAAACATGCGTATCTGTGCCTGTGTGTGTGCATTTGTAGGTTTTCTTTCACACCTTGACTTTTATTAATATCTTTTTTTTTTTTTTTTTACATTATTCATTACTTGTTTCCCTTAGTTCTCTCTGTTTTTTCTCTACCCATCTCCCCTCTCCCCTCCCCACTCCCTCTGGAGTCTAAAGGATGTTTGGGCCCTTGAGGGAAACCCTTCTGTGAAACTTGATAAAAGGGACCTTGTTGGTCCATGAGTAATTACAAGTCAAAGGGATTATTAGCAGTTATTGGCAATTGAGATTGCAAGGCAGCCATATATTGTGGAGGGAGGAAGTTTCCAGGAGCAGATGCACATGGTATTCTTGGGCTGACTGTCTGACATCATTGACCCTCAAATTTTATGTCACATGGCAATGTTCATGGCAGCCTATCCTGGTTTCTCAGTTCCACTGACTTCTACCTTTTGACTTTCTCTCCCTCTGTGTCCTTCCCTATAAGGCCTTCAGTTATAGGATTAAGACCCATGTTGATTCACTTGGGCCACACCTTAACTAAAGTAATTTCATCAAAAGGCCCTATTTAGAATAGGTTCATACCCACAGGAATGGATTAAATTTAAGAACATGTTTTTTCTGGGGTACATAGCTCCAAGCCTGGGGTACACAGGTCTATAAAATAGAATCATAAAAGTTTACTATAAAGTATAAAATAAAAAGAATATGAAATGGCATGAAGAAGTTGCATGCATAAAAAAGAATTGTAAGATATTCCCTTTTAAACTTATGTGAGAAGGATAAGAGAGAAGAAAAAAGGTGATAAACCTACCCATGCCTTACTTTAGGCCCCTAACGGGTAGAAACTGCGAGATTGCTAAGAAACATGAGGAAACCAGAACTGGTAACCTGTTTCCCTAGAAATAACGACAATCATGATGAGGAAGGTGGACCAGAAGCAATAGAGCAGCACTGTCGATACAGGAGGCTAGATACCATAGTCAGGGGCACCTTCACTGCTCATCTAAGCCTGAGGTCTAGAAGTTCCCACCAGTACCATTGTGAGGGAAACTTCAGATGCAGAAACACTGAAGGGAAGAGACCAGTTCACTGCCAACAGTGGCAGGTTGGGCAGTTAGCTACACCTCTAAAAGAGCAAAGACAGCCACTGACTCTCAGCAGTCACCAGGGTAAGACTAGACTTAACCACTCAGAATTAAAGCCAGGTAAATATCAGCCCATTATTATTATTATTATTTTTGCAGGAATGTTATTTTTTAAGTCACTCTACCCATTCCCTAATACATCACATAACCTTTTGGAGAGGAAATGGTAACATGCCAGATATATTACAGAAGGAGCATTTATCAAAAAGCATCCAAGTCATAAAAAAGGAGATGATTTGAATCCAAAGAAACTAAGAATCATTATATAGTAGTATTCATGAAAAATATTAAATAAGCCATAGCAAAACAACAATCATATTTTGAAACATCTTAATTAATTAGAAAAATGATGCTGGAATTTCAACTGTAAAACTTGCTTAATTTGTGAATGGATACACAAGTGCATAAATAGATATTTATTAATAACGATGTGTAAAAAGAAAATGATCATAAACTGCCTAAATACTCATCTATTGAAATTTGTTTAAATAAATTATTCTGCATTCATATATTTTTGCAATTTTTATATACAGTCAATGAAATGAAATAATGGACGTTGACAGCATGCATTGAAATAGAGATGCATCAGTGACTCTCCATATCTAAAAGAGATTGACAAAAATGGATTCCTATTTTTCTCTATATCTATGTTAATTCATAACAGTAAATGAATTACAAAATCTGGAATTATATACAACAGCCTTAACAAAGGGTTTTGGTTGTCATCTGTGGGGGCAATGTTACAAAAGACCTAGCTATTAAGAAAAGTAGCACAGTGTCATGGTAAGGCATAAAGACATAGGAATTAAATATACCCAACTCAGCATCACTAGCTGAGGGGTCTTTGGCAGATTATTTAAACTTTGGTTTTAAAAGACTCAAATTTCTCATCTGCAAAAGTATAATTTTATTTACCTCAGAGAATTGTTGGTAGAATTAAATGTTAATGCATATAAAATACTTAGCATTGTGTAGGATACTGCGTGTACTTAATTAATGGCATAGATTGTGAAAAAATGAAAAGAATTCTAATTACAGTGTGATTCTTATTCTTTGAAGAAAATGTATTTCTTTCTCTCTCATAGCATTTAAAAATACTTTTCCTATTCTTAGTATTTGTAAAATTAACTAGGAGTATCTTGATTTTATTCATTGCCCCTGTTTTTGAGTCACAGTACTGTTTTGACTTGAAGAGCAAAATGTTTCTTAATTTATAGGAATCTCATTTATTTCCTTTCATTCTTTTCATTTTCAGTTATTGAAATTTCTGTTAAAATGTATATTGGTTCTCCTGGACCTAGCCTTTATGTCTCTTATTGCTTGTATTCTATATGGATTCCATCTCTATTGCCTCAATATTCTGTTAATTTCAGTGGTTTCTTCTTCCAGATTACTAATCCTATATTTGGTTTGTTCAACTATGCAGGTCCCTTATTAACCCTCTGCAGTGATATTTAGTTTCTAAGACTTCTTTATTTATTGATTTATTTTCAATGCAACCTTGATTTTTGAAGATGCAAATTATATTTTTTACAAGCATCTCTCTCTTCTGTAAGCCTCTAGATCAGCTCTACTGCTTATTCTTCTTGTTGATTATTCTCAATAATCTGACGATTCTTAGTTGTGCAAACATAATTAAAATTTGTAGCTGACATGGAAGCTCTCATAAAGTTTAGACTCCTCCCTTAAATGGGATGCTACTAGAATGCTCTGCAGGTAATTGCACAGGAACGTTCAGACAGGCAGACTTCTCTTCTGATGAGCAGGCAGGCAAGTTGAAGACTTCCTTGATAATTGAAAAAAGAATATTTCCTGATATAAAATATATATGCCCACTCAAAATTTCAACGATTAATTTGATTCTCCATAGATACCTCTCTGGCCCTAAAGTCATCATTAAGCATCTTCATCTTCTAGGTGGTTCTGAAACTAGACTGCACATTAAAATCACCATGGGAACTTTGAAAATACTGCTGCCTGGGTCCTACCCCCAAAGATTATAATTCAATTGTAGCCATGGCTGAGAACCAGTGTTCTGGGAAAATTGCTTAGTGTTTTCCCATTCCATTCTGCTTGCTTTATTTCAAATAAATAATAATAAAGATTAATAAAGATTAGGGAGCAACCCAGCTGTTCCAAAATTCTTTTTATCCCATGGCTCATCCCTCATTCCCAACCATTACTGACAGAGGCTGGAGCAATGATTCTCAACTCTGGCCATATAATAAAATGACCTGAGGAAATTTTAAAACATATCTACATTAGACCAATTACCATATTTTTGGGTATAAAGAAAAGTGATGGGTTTTTAAAAGTCCTTCAAGTGAGTCTAATGTGAAGCTAAGGATAAGAGACATTGTATTATAGAGTACTCTAGAATAGTGCCTTTCATATTGAGCCTATGAATCACCTGGGGTCTCAGAACAATAATCATTTTGATTACGTCTATAATGGGCCCTAAGATTTTCAATTCTTCTGTGATGGGGCTGAGATTTTACATTTCTAACAAAGACTCTGGCCATGCCAATGCTACTGCTTTATTTGCCATATGAGACTTTGGGAGGGAGAAAAACATTCATGTCAGCAGTTTTGAATAGTAGGGCTTTTTTTGTTTATCGTTTTCTTGTTTATTTTTTGACTCTGGTTTTGTCATTAATCTGGAGCCCAACTGCTATATATTCCTCAAACTTTGTGGTTCAGTGATGGAACATGTTTTAATTTGCTAAAGGCTGCCCAAGGCAATATACCAGAAATTAGCTTTTATAATGGGGATTTATTAACATATAATCTTACAGTTCCAAGGCTGAGAAAAATGTCCAAATCAAGGCATTAGGAAAGCTCTCTCTCTGAAGACACAGCTCCTGGAGCTCCTGGACTCATGTAACATGGCAGAGCACAATGGCAGTGTCTATTATCTCTCCCTTGTACTCCAGGTCACATTGTTTTTGGCTTCTGGCTAAACCCCAGCTTTCTCTCTGCCCCTGTGGCTTTCTCCCTTCCAGGTTCCATTGATTTTAGCCTCTGGTTTCTGGGAGCTTATCTCTCAGCTTCTGGGAGTTTCCTTTTTTCTCTGTGGCTCTCTCTTTCCATATTCATTCTATTTATAAATGACTCCAGTAAAATGATCAAGACCCACCCTGGGTCATGCCTTTCTGAAATAATCTAATCAAATGTCCTTTACTGAGGTGATCTAATCAAAGGTCCTGCCTACGAAAGGTCACAACCACAGGAATGAGCTAATTTAAGAACATAATTTTCTGGGTTCCACAAAAGTCTCAGACTAACCCAGAATACTTCTCTGTTTTTCAGATCTGATTTGGATTTATTTATTTTTCCATTAAAAAATAAAACACTCTTCTGTCCTCCTAATGGCATTTGGGAGAGAGAGAAGGCAAAATGTCTCCCCTTGGTTTGCCAATCATCTTGAAATAGAAAACAGTTTTGTGTAAAGTAAATATCCAAATGATCTCTTAAAATATAGGTGCACTTCTTTATGGAATTTTAAAAGCTATCTTAAAGCTTTTTTTCAAGCAAAAACTAGTGTAAAGGTGAGAGACTTAGAGAGTTGAAAAGGGTAAAGTACCTAAAAGAAAAATTAGAGGAAAAAAAGAGAAATGTCTATGGGTTTTATTTTGCATACTAAATACTTAATTAGATTCTAAAGTATCTGCAAATTGTGTTGACAGTTTAATAAAGTAGTTTATATACATATATATATACACTACTCTGAAGAGCTGATTTGTTAAAGAAATTGAGCTATTATTCCTATCTCCTGAGGATGTTTTATTTGCAAGTTAGATTTAGAAAGTTAAAAAAAAAAGTAAAATACTCTAATTGATGCAATGTCTATATGTGAGTATAAAATAAATGCATGGGGAAATACCTAAGTCTTTTGAGGTAAAGACCATGTACAAGCATTATTCTTTAATCTTAAGTTAACAAGTTATAAAATATAATCACCTTTCAAAATATTCTCCTTTGTTTAGCCAGGCATAATTTTCTTATAGCACACCATCAACTGCCATCATGGTAAAACCATTGTGTTTCTCCATTGCAAATCCCAAGACATGACAGATACAATAGCATACATTATTGGGACACTTGCTATGAGAACTTGAACTTCTTGACTCATAGATGAAAAGTTGGAATCCCTAATGCATCTTTGTTATATGAACTAAAAAAGGAGTGTGATGCTTCACTCTCAACCAGATCTTTTGACCTTCAGCAGCCTTTCTGGCCAACTGCACACTTGAAGTCAGAGTTCTAGTTCTGGTAATTAGTCTTTCTGACTGACTCTCTTGGTTTCTCCCAATCACATTCTTTTAACTGATTTTAATAAGTAATATGGGAGAAACTATCTTTACTGATTTTATAAACTCAAACATGGAAGGGACCTTAGAATACATTAGACTGTCGTTTACAACCAGGAATCAAGGACTCTAGGAGGTCTTCTCGGAGGATAGCGAAAGGCAGGGAGAATGGCCAAGGGATTGTGCTCTGGATCTCATCACTGCTTCAACCTGGTTGCTTGGTTTTGATATGATATATGTTTTAGGCTTCTATGCACCATTCTGTTTGTGCAAGGAAGTCCATGCCTCATTCTTTCATGTCCCTCATTTTACATTGAGGCCTAGAAAGTTTAAATGATATGCTCCATCCAATTTTGTTACTAAGTGACAGAAGAAGAATCCATATTTTATAAGTCTAAGAATAGTTCTCTTTCCACTAAAGAAGTTATTCCTATACCTGGATGATTATCTAACTGTGGTGGTTTGGAATGGTATGTACCCCAGGAAATTATCTTCTTAAAGATAATCCGTTCCTGTGGATATATACCTATTGTAAGTAGGATCTTTTGATGAGGTTACTTCTGTTAAAGTATGGCCCAGTGTGGGTCTTAATCCTCTTACTGGAGTCCTTTATAAACAGGATGGAGAGAGAGAGAGAGAGAGAGAGCCATGGAGCAAGAAGCTAAAAGTAACAAAACTTGGAAGAGAAGGAAGAGACCAGCAGACACCGCCATGTGTCTGGCTATTTGGTAGAAGAGTCAAGCTCCAGCAGCCAGTCTTCAGGAAAAAAGCACCACCTTGATGATTTGAACATTTTTCTCAGCCTCAAAACTGTAAGCTAATAAATTCCCATTAAGCTAACCCATTTCTTGGTATCTGCTTTCAGCAGTGTAGAAAACTAAAACAGTGACTCACCTAGAGAATTTATTGAAACTCAGATTCATGGCTCTCACCTCAAACCTACTGAGTCAGGATTCCTGAGTATGAGCCCCAAGATTATGCACCAAAAATATCTTCCTAGAAAATTCTGGTTGTAGTTTTGGAAGTACATTTTTCTCTCACCTTGCCGTCATGATCTTTCCCTATTGTCAACATTGTTATGTTTGTATCATCAAACAAGCTTTCAGTCTTCTTCATAATTTTACTACTCTAAGTTGATTTTTTTACAGTGTCTTATGATGCCTGAAACATTACATATCATCGGGTAGATCTACTCCCTTTTTTTTCTCCTAAAGCTTATACTCACTTTCAGGGGTTCTTTAAATAAATGAATATTAGTGTTTTGAGTCCATATGAAATGTATTATTTCCATCCAGGCTATACCACCTTGAATATGTTTACTTCCAAAAAGGTCTTTGTAGCTCATATCTCAAACATCCTTAAAAAAATGACTTGCCATAGCCCCAATATCATATGTCTTATTAGTTTCTTTGTTTCCAGGCAGAATTTTCTCAGGAAATATACTTTGAAATTTCATTTTTATTTTTATGTATCACTGTAAAATGTGCCATAGAAGAAACAAAGTTCAAATGCCTGTAATGTGACTATGAGATGGACAAACTTTCCAGGAAAAGGGACTGAGTGAAGGCTTTGGAGTCAAGAGACTTGGATGCAAAATACTAGCTGGATGTAATGAGCCTGAGTTTCCTCACTGATAATATGAGCCTACATTTTGTCTCCTTAGTTGTTAGTTGTGTTGAAACAACTGGCACTTGGTAACTGTTATTAATTTAACCTACTTTCAGATAAGCACACAGTCCTAAAATCAATCCTATCTCTATGCATGTCTGTTTTCACTTTATATTTTTGTCAAAAAGAAGACAATTTTGACCAGGTCCAATTCTACACCTTTTGTATATTCTAGCATTTCACATGTGTCAGATGCTCAAATATTCTCTGAAGTGTTTACGAGGAATCACTAAAGAATACCTGGCAGTGATCTAAAGGTGACCTGAGTCATTATTATCAAGGAATTATTTATAAGGTATATACAAAGGCACCTTAAAATTATTTAACACAATGACTTTCTTTTTGCTATACTTTTCTCGTCCTCTTCATATATATACACTTTAGACAGATTTTAATAAGTGTTTCTCAAACCTGGCTAATCATTTGGATCTCTGGGGTACTTTTAAATATATAATTGTTTGGATCCTTTATCAAACAGATCCTGATTTAGTAGAATGGGCTTGATCCTAGCAATTTCAATGTTTTTAAAACTCCTCGTGTAATTCTGAAGATTAGTCATGTTTGGGAATGAATGACATTGTGACATTGATAACATGCTGGATATGAAAAACTGAATTCTAAAACTTGTAATTCTGAATATATGGTTTTTGTTTTGGGAGGTTTATTGGAGAAAATTGTTGTTATTATTAATACCATTATTATATTTTCTTTTATTACAGTAATCATATTTGAAAACAAAATTCAAGGTAACTTGAACAGAAAATACAAAATCATTGATACTTAGGGATTTATGTTGACATCTCTCACCCTCAGTGCATTGTTTATAAATTTTTTATTCATTTCCAATAGAACTATAAATTGAAAGGTAAAACTTAGTTTGCTTTCACTATAGCTCTATGACAATTAGATCTGTGAAAGCAAGACTAAATGCACACAAAAACAAAATTTAAATACTTTAAATAGGTCATCAAAACTCAAGTTATTATTGTTTTTTAGGTTTTGAGTTTGTAAGATGAATAGAAACATTTTAATTATAGGAATTTCTGAGAGAAAAATATATATATTATGAAATAAGACAAAACTTACACTGTTTTTGAAAGCATGACTGACAGAAAAATACAGGGATTGAAAATTGATTTAATAAAAGCTTTGTGAATAAAACTACATTTGAGACTTCTCTTTCTAACATAATATAACATTTAAATATGTCTGTGCTTATGTTCAGATAATTCTCATTTTAGCATCAATACTTCATCAAATCTGTTTTCTTTATCATTGTGAAGAAGAAATGTAAGGCTCCCATGCATTCAATACAACCCTTGATTTACGTGAAGCTGTTTCTTAACTCCCTCCTATGTTAAGGAGTCAAGTATTGGGCATAATCCTTTATAATAGATCATACTGATTTTGAGCATATTTTAGCATTGCTAGGTAAACATCTAAATCAGGGGTAGTTTCTCCCTCTCTTCCTTTACCCATGGTTGGCATGGCTAAATGAGCAAGAAACTTCCTGCTGAGTCTGAACTTGACATTAAAATCCTTCTGGAGGCAGAACTCAAGCCATTGCTAACCAATCAGTTGGTTTGTGAAAAGAAACTTGTCATTCATGCTGTTCCAACACCTTTTTGTGACTTAAATATCAGGGTTAATAGCCACAGCTTTTAAAACACATCACGTATTTTGCAATGTGCAATATGAAGCTCATATTTTCCAATATCTACAAATTAATGTTTTTGCCATTTGTGTAAAACAGCATACACAAACAGTAGTTCAAAAATGAAAAATCCTAGTCCATTGCTTTGATACATGGAACAGTAAGGCTGTATAAGATCTTAATGAATTTTACATTATTCTTTGCTGTACTGTGTCTATTATCATGGGATTCATCTTTAGTGTCCTAGGCACAGATAACCACAATGGGATTAAGTGATACCCTCTGTGGCGTTCTTTCCACAGTTATTTTGAAGGCTTTTTTTTTTGCCACCTTTGCAGGCTTTCACCAGACTCCTATTAGTTCTTCCCTTTATTTTCCTACAGTTTGCTCATTCTTCAGATACTTTATTTTTGTAGAAATTTGTTCTCAACTCATTCTTGGTTAACTATAATTTTATCTCATCTTTTCTTCTCATATAGCATTTCTGTTTCAGTAAGTTGGATATCTTTAACAAGCTTGCTCTTCCCACATCATCTTCTAGATAGCAGACACCCAGCTCAGAAAGCATACCCAGACTCTGCACCTTACTTCCTGTTCTGATGCCTCAGTGTCCTCTCATATCAGTACCCTTGCTTCATACTAGGACTCTGTCTCTCTGCTCTGCCCCTTCAAGACCAAAGTCTTGGTTATAATTTGTGCTTGACTATTTGCCTCTGATTCTCCTCTAGTATACCTTGTAACCCTGGTATTACTTCAATTCCATCCAAATAGCCAAAAGTCCTCAGGAATTCAATCTAACTTTAGTATCTGAGGTTCCTATTCGTCCAGAATTGGAAGAAAGAATGTGGATATCCTGATCATTCTAATTTCAGCCAAATAATAAACTGATTCCTGACTTTATGTCATATTCTTTCCTTTGGTATCTGACTTTCTACTTTTCCATTATCATTATCCAAATCTGTTTAAGAGAAAACTGTGCATTAAAGTAAATTTTACAATATTTCAAGTTCATTAACCAGTCTAATTTCCCTTGATGTAACCACAAATAGGCTGCAATATTGTTTTCAAAGTTTTGAAAAACCCACTGAGGCCACATCATCCCAGTGACTCTCGAAGGACTAAAACAACCAAATGATAGATGTCCTTAGGCTCAAGAAAATAACCCAACTGCTGCTCATGATACTAGGTAGTTAAGGTGGTTCTATTTTTTTAAAAAAGCATGCCACTTTATCTAATGTTTCTACCACTGAAAATGAGCCTGTAGGTAGTGTTAACATTTAGTTCTTTTGAACGATTCTGAAAGATGGAATAATAGATTCAAAATCATTTTTAAAATCTATTAGCATCTTTAATTAGGCTTGTTTAAAATTGAAGGCTCAACATGTGAACCAAACTGGACGCATAGTAAGCTTTTATTAGTGTTTTCAGTTTGACCTTTGATATTAATTGAAGTAGAAATTCTGAGAACCACTAGACACATGATTTGGGTAAGCTTGGGTTTCCTGAGAAATTATGACCACCTTAATGTTGAGGGAGATACATAAATGTTACAAAGAAATTTCTTCCTGGAGAAAATTTTAAGCAGCTTTATTGAATGTACTGTTTATTTTTTTTTGCATAAGAAATTACCACAAACTTAGGGGCTTAAAACAACCCATCTCACAGTTTCTGTGGGTCAGAAGTCTGGTCATGTCCATTTGGGTCCCTCTGTTTAGGGCCTCATAAGGCTTCAATCAGAGTGTCAGCCAGGATTAATTTTTCTTTAGATGCTTAACTGAGATAGGATCCATTTCCTGCCCTCATCCTTGTCAGCAGTACCCTGTTCCTTATAGTGGTAGGATTTATGGATGCTTGCTTCTTTCACTTGACATAATGTTTTGAGGTTCTACTATGTTGTAGTGGGTATCAGTACTCTATTTATTTGCATTGCAAAATGGTATTCTATTGTATGGATATACTTCATCTTGTTTATCCATTCATTCAGTTCATGGGTATTTATGTTGTTTCCACTTTTTGGCTGTTATGAATAATGCTATGAATATTCACATACAAGTATTTTGGGGGAGATATTTTCATTTCTCTTCACATATTTCCTGGAAAAAAATCAGTATAGATTTGTTGAGTTTTTTTGTTGTTGTTGTTTTTTTCATAATTTTCAATTCTAGTATCGTATGCTAGATATCTTTGCAATCAAAAGTTAAGCCTTCATTAGAGGAAACATTCACCATGAGGCTATATTGCTTTGCATTTGCTTCCTATGCTTAATTTTCTGTGATTAAAACTGATTCATGTGTTGAACTTGAATGAAAATGGAATCCTGTAGTGAAGGCATAACATTCAGACAAATGTAAAATTTTATCTTCCTTGGAAGGAGTTTACTGCTGCTTACCAGCATCAGAAACATGCTGATTTATGGCTACTTCCACAAAGATATCAGAAAATTTTAAGACATGCAAACTTAATCGTGAGTCTGTGCCTTGTGCTTACAAAAGTACTGGAAAATCATAAAAAGAAGGAATATTAAGGCACATTTCATATTCCCCTCTAGTTGGAATTATATTTAAAAAGACTGAGCAGTGCATTACTGATGAGGAAATTTTCTATCCTTGTGAATTAGGAAGTACAGATTAGAGTAAAATTTCATTAATTCAGACTTCAGTGATTCAGAACTTGTAATAATCTAGACGAGACAGAGTGAGGTTTAAACCCATAGTACTTATAAAGAAAGTTTTGCAATATAACTGAATGTGTTAATAAGGATTTAATAATGATCACTTTAGGGGAAAATGTTCTTAATCACCCACAAGTTCTTCAGAAATTTAAGATTTAGTTAAAGGTAATTGCTATGTTAATTACAGATTATTCTTATAAATTAGAGTAGATTCCTTAAGTACATATAATTTTCGCTACCATTGGTAACTTAGTTTGATCAAGCTGCATTTATTTGTATCATATTCTATAATTCTAACATCCCATAATGCAGAATTGTCTTCCTCAAATGTGGTCTGAATTACTTAGGCTTTATCATAGTCAATTACATACTTTAAATAAAAATGCTTTATAGGAAAGCACTTTTTCCTCCTAATAGTATGAGCCCAGCAACTCTGCATCAGATATAGTTTTTAGAATCTCTTAGAATACTTTCTCATATATTATCTCTCCCCATTGTTTTTGCAGTCATTTTATAAATATTTCAATGAATTTGATTCTACATCTAACAACTGCATATGAACAACATGTTTTTAAATAGGATGTTGTACTCTTTTAATAATCCATAAATAACTTACATTTCCACATTGCATTTTATTGATTACAATCAGAAGCTAATTAATGACATAAAGTCATGTGTTGGCAGACTGTATGGAATTGGTGTCTTCAGTTTATACATGAGCAAGTAAGAATTGCTTTTTAAGCATTGCTTTATGATCATTAAAATATTTTTTTTATTAATCTGCACCAGAGTTTTTCAACTTTGGCACTACTGACAATGGGACTGGGTCATTCTTTTTGTGTGTGTGTATGGTGGGGGAGGGCTTCCCTGTGCATTGTAGAGTGTTTAACAGCATCTCTGGCCTACACCCCTAGAGTAGATGCCCATATTCCCCCTACCATGTGACAAGCAAAAATATTTCCAGACATGGCCAAATGTCCCCTGAGGCAAAATCACCCCCAGTTGAGTGATTCTCATTTCATGTAGATCTTACCTTTCATTTTTTTAATGAAAAAATAATGTGTTCAGTTATTTTGCATATCCTACCTTCAGTTTGTTTGAAGTTTCCAGCTGTTGTTTACCAAGTGAGTTGGGTATTAGCTCACGTACTGGAAAAAAGTTTATACTCTATTATGTTTTATTTTTTAAACTTTCTGTGGCTCAGTTTCCTTAGCTGTAAAACATGTGGACAGTAATACATTGAAATAAATAGAATAATGAGATGACATAGTAAAGCAGTCAGAATAATAATTGCTACATACAATTAATTCAGTATGTGTTTATTCCTTCTTTCTTGAATCTTGTAAAACAAAATTTAAAGTTCAGGTGTTAAAGAAAGGTTAGAGTTCAGGAAAGGGTTTTCTTAGTAGAGAATTAAAAAGACGTACAGCAGTTGTAAAATCCTAAAATTGTATCCAAAGAAAATCAAATTTTATAATTTTTGTGTTGGTTTAAGTCTTTTGTGGACCCCAGAAAATTATGTTCTTAAATTGAGCTTATTGTGAACCTTGGATTAGATTAGATCGGTTAAGGACCATTTGATTAGTTTGCTCCAGTAGGGAGTAGCCTGGGATGGGTCTTAATCCTTTTACTAGAGTCCTTTAGAAATGGAGGAATAAAAAGCGCTGACACAGAATGAAGAGCTACAGAAACAGAGAGAAGCCTCCAGAAGTTGAGAGCAATGAACCTAGGAGAGAAAAGCCACTGATGGAGCAGCTTAGAGCAGAACTAGCAGGGAGGCCCAGAGGAGAGAGGAGAGGGGAGAGAGGAGCGAAAGTCACCATGTACCTCATCACCCACAGCTGTAGCTCAGGAAGGAAGCGTCTCCTGATGATGCCTTGATTTAGACACTTCCACGGCCTCAGAACTGTAAGCTTTTGACTTAATAAATTCCCATTGTAAAATCCAACCCCTTTCTGGGTTGGGTTTCTCCCAGCAGCTTCTAGCAAACTAAAACATATTTGAGCATCAGGACAAAACAGGAGAAAGCAAATGGGTAAATGGCAAGTAGATTTGGTGGTGTTTAGGCCTAAGGTCTAGAAGTACATCAGAGAAGGATCAAGAAGCAAATTGTTTCTAGTCCCTGAGGGCTGAATTGTTGAACTAGAGTTTTGTAGTGTTGAGTTAGAGCTGGCTCTGCTAGTCCTAGTCATTATAGAAACTGAGATACTAACTGGCTGCCCCTTAGGGCAGATACTGACACCTATACTTAACAAGGGAAATTATTAAACTAATGACAGAAATCTGAAACATATATAATAAGATGGAAAACCCCAATTTGTTAAGAATGAGAATATAAAAAAGCAGTTAACTTCAAAATTTGGAAGTTAATGCGCCAAACCACAGTCTAGATTCCATGACTTACCATATGACTTTTCAACTAGTATTGGAGATTTTTCTTAAAGACGTTTAGATGCCAAATCAGGAATGTGAATATTATATTAAAATAAGTGTTGGACTTCTTTAACTCACACTACTTTTGCATGCATTTCATAAATTCTGGTTATGTTGTTAGTGGGTGCCATCTCAATGCCAAAAGTAAGTTGCATTTCAAATTCTGTCAACTTTGTTTAGATGAACTGCTGCTCTCTAAATAACAGATTTTATAAAAAAGAGAAAATCATCAAGGGATTCAGTTACTGTTCAGAGGTTGTCATCATCTGGCTTCTATCCATCATCTTCAGGAGTTCCATCCAAATCTACCAGCCTTCTTTTAGAGTTGATGGTTCCCAGAGGCAATGTTTGCATTGGTGTTGCTGTGAAACTAAAACTATAAGCAAATCTGTACTACCTGGAAGGCCTTATTTGGTCTGTTCACAAGGAGAGGGGCTGTGGCTATTATTATCTCACATAAGAATCTAAGAGTAGAAACTTTACTCACAAAGCTTTTAAGATAAACTTGTAAATTTGAAGTCTCCACTGTTCTTTGATTAATAAGAAGCAAATGATCATCTATAGAGGAGTTACTCTCCCTTTCCTACATGAATCCTGGTTTAGTGCCTGTGTGTATAGTGCGAATGCAAAAGAAGTGTTTAGTGCCTGGGACAGAAATATCTTTTGCCTTTTAGCGACTAGTAGTGAGTTAACATATTAGACATAATTCATTTTCTTATATTTCTATAATCATGTGCAACATCCTTTCCTTCTATTTTGTGGTCTAGGGATTGCCATATAAAAGCATAGCTTAATAAGGACATAGCATATATTCATACCTTGATTAATTAGAACTCTGTCCCTGAACAAGGAACAGAAAATCTTGACAAGGAGGCCTGGCTCTCGGGCATGATCCTGCATTACCTCATACCATCTCCCAGAGACCTGAAAGGCCTTGACTCTCTAAGATACCACCAACTGTTGAAACTTCAGTACATCAGAAGGATGTAGCCTGCCTTCAGATGTGGATATTCAGATGTTCTGGCTGTCTATTGCTGAGTAAAAAATTTACTCCAAAACTTTGGGCTAAAACATCCACCAGTTTTTCATACCTTACAGTTTTGTGGGTCAGGAATTTGGCAATTTGTTACACAGTAATAGAAAGCTAATTCACTTCCTTAAAATTAGTTCTTCATTGAGTTGTATTGACTCCTTCCATGAGTAGTCTTGTCAATATAATTTGAACCTAGGATATCGATCTGGCTTGTAAGACACTTTCTTTATTTACCATTTCAAGTATGATGTCTAAATTGTGATACTGTTAAATCCTAGATAATAGAGCTCTGCATGTAATTCTTACAGAATGCCATAAATAAAAGAAAATAGGCAAAATATATGTTTTGGTTCAAATGTTGCTTGAAAACTGATATAACATTGTCTCTCAAATATCACTTAAAATTCATACAAATTATTTTGAAGTTTAAAAATATAAAGTGCCATGACCATAAAAACATTGTAGGCTGTGAATAATGTATTTTTATTAATTCTAAGAGGACTGTAATATTTAACTAACCCTTAAATATATAGTGTGGCATATTACATTTATAAATTTTAAGACACTGTGGTTCATATGGCAAAATTTTTTCTACCTGATGAACCCTAGAAGGCCGAAAACAGAATTTGGCATCTTCACTAAACACAGAGTTCTCACTGATTCATATTTGTAACAATTTCAATTTGAAAAATGCATTTTAATTTATGCTGCATTTGACTTTCCAATGGAAAATCACCAAGTTTCTATGTAACCCCTATCCCCCAAATACAGTATAAACACTGGTGACCTCTTTCAGAAAGTTCTTTCAAATCTTTTAAAGTTAGTCCTGGCTGAAGATTTAAATAGGAAATCAAGATGAAACAGACAATTATGAACACGACCCTGTTTTAAATGGATACAAAACTACATATATCACTGTACAGTGTTCATAATAGAAGAATCATGAGGGGTTAAATCACACAGGTGAGGATGAAACTAATTCTGTCTCAGGAAGAGGTGTGTCTCAAGTGTCTCAAGGAGTGCTTATGAGAGGAGCTAATGATTGAGCTGAGTCTTAAAGAATGAGAAGATTTCCTCCATAGAAAGGAGTGATTAGGATACTGTAGGAGTCAGACTGCTATATGACATGATAATTGACAATATATGGCTAGGTGCAAGAAGGAGGATGGTTTGACTGAGGGAGACAGTGAGAGATAAGGAGGGACAAGATGAAAGATGTGTTTTCAGAGAACTCAGCTCAGTTCTATCAAAATGTATTTCATCGAACTATGTGGCAGACAAACCTGACAGGAAAGGAGGCTGTTGACGAAATCCAGCAGAAAAATATTGAGGATTTGAACTGAGATGATACTATCCCAATTTTCTCAGCTATTTATCTTAGCCTGTTATACAGTTTTAAAACTATGGATTGTGGCAAGGAATAAACAGACAAACAAATGCTAGCCTTTGGACTAGCAAATTATTAGATAGGACTCATTTAAATGTGCAAGTCAGCAGCATCCGATAATGACTAGATATAGGCAGTAAATAAAAAGTTGGGACATATTGCACTCCTGTGTTTCTAGTTCTTGAAACTGGAAGAATTGATAAATCAATACTCAGAAAAAAGGAAGTTAGAAGTTTCTAGATGCAGAATAAATGATAAGGTCAGTTTTGGATTTGTGAGTTTTCATATAAAAACAGAATACATTAATGGACACATATATACAGTATTATCTTTATACCAAAGCCAAGCAAAAACATTGTAAGAATGTGGACAGGATCCCTCAGTAATAGAGATGCAAATATCCTCCACAAAAATATTAAACCAAATCCAGCATCTGATAAACAGGATTATGCACCATTGCCAAGAGTAATTTATCTCAGAAATGCTAGGTTGGTTTAAATCTGAAAATGAATTCTTGTAATTTACTATATAAATAGAATAAGGGACAAATCACATGATCATCTCAATAGATGCAGAAAAAGCATTTGACAAAATTCAACTCCCATTCATTATAAACACTCTCAACTGGGAATAGAAAATAACTTCAGAACCTGACCTGATGAAAGTGCGTATAAGAAACCTGTGTCTACAGTGTAATTAATGGTGAAAGACCAAATGCTTGTGCCACCCTGTATTGCAATCTCAGGCAGCTGCACTGTTGGCTGTCACCAGTTCTTTGCCACCAAGATTGTTATTGCCTTCTTCAATGTCCATGGGCATGGGGCTTTGCTCCACTCTGCTCCAAATCAAATCAGCCACCTCAGGCAGCAAGATGACTACTTTTCACAGCTCGACCTGTCATGTACAACTACCGAACCACAGAACTGGGGCAGCGATAGTGAAAGAAATCCCAAACCAATTTTATAAAATTTCTCCTTGTAATGAACCTACCTCCAGCTTCCCTGTGTCAACAACCTCTAATCAGAGCATACCTGAACCCTTTCTTTTTTCCACAATAAATTTCCCACTCTCTTCTCCGCCACTTAGTGAATGACAAACGCAAGGAAAAGTGGCTGACTCCTTTGCTACAGCAAGCTCTGAATAAATAGCCTCTGCTTATTCTTGTTTGGATGGTCTTCATTTATATTCACATAAATAAATAATTCACAAGACTAATCTAATTGGCATAAATCAGATTCTGTACAAGGAAAACAAAGGATACAATTTCTTTTAAAATGTCCCTGAAGCCTTAAATTTTTTATCATGTATTTAACCTGAAATATATAAATAAAATATAAACGTTTGAAATTGTACAGATAAATTATTCAAAACTGCAATGCAACCAGAAGAACAACTCTCAGTGTTAAAATGACTATTGAGTCAAAGAGAAAAGCCACCAGAAATCATGGTGGATTTAGAAAATATTAGAAAATAATTATTATTGTGGCAGTTTGATATTATTTATGAATTCCAAAAAGAGATAGATTATGTTTGTAAACTGGTCTGTTCCTCTGGGCGTGATATTGTATTAGAGTCAGCTGAGACATCGGATTAAATTATGTGAAGATTAGAGCTTTAATTCAACCACGTCATTAGAGTGAGACTTAGCATTGAGTCCCAGCCCCCTTGGTGAGCTGATAAAACAGACTCTCACATGGAAGTAGACACAGCAGAGGAGAGAACAGTTTTGATGCTGGAGCACTTGGAAGAGTGATGAGCCTGATAGTTTACAGTTGACCTTGTGAAGAGAACAGAGCAGTTGAGCCCAGAAAGAAATGAGCCCTGGGAAGAGAGACAAGCCCTATGCCAGCCTATAGCTGAGATCAGAAGAAGCTGTACCCACTGATCCTTAAGAGGAAAGAGGAAGGCTGAACCCTCGCAGATATTGGCAGCCATCTTGCATCAACATGTGACGACAGACTTTGGGTGAGAAAGTACCTTTTATGGTACCTTGAGTTGGACTCTTTAGGGCCTTGTAACCGTAAGCTTTTACCCCAAATAAATACCCTTTATAAAGACCAACAGATTTCTGGTACTTTGGATTAGCACCCCTTTTGGCTTACTAATACAATTAGTTAGAAACATCCTAAGAATATGTGTGGCATGTGGCTTAAGCAGTGGATCAGAAAATAATCCACAACCTAAAGGCACATATAATAAACAACAAAGGATTAAACTATTTAGTTGCCTAAAGATGGAAACAACTCAGGTATCCATCAACTGATGAATGGATAAACAAACTGTGGTATATCCACATGATGGAATATTATTCAGCTATAAGAAGAAATGAAGTCATGAAGCAAATGACAACGCGGATGAATCTGGAGGACAATTTTGTTGAGTAAAGCAAGCCAGGCACGAAAAGACAAATATTGTATGTATGACTTTGTTATTTTTGAACTAAATATAATGAGCAACCTGATGGAGTTAATAGCTATAATATAAGTAACCAGAGAAAAGAATGTGGTTAGAGAATGGAAAGCTGAGGTTTCATCTGTTTAGAATTGGTAAAATGTCACTTGTAAATATTTGGAAATGAATTAAAATGGTGAAAGCATATCATAGGATTTGTAATTAGTAGTACTAACATAAGGATATGATAGTGTTTTGTTTTTTGTTGGGTTTTTTTTTTGAGTAATGAAAATGCTCTAATATTGATTGAAGTGATGACTGCACAATTCAGTGATTATACCAGATACCATTGATTGTACACTTCAGATAAATTGTATGGTTCATGAACAAAAAAAACACTAATAGGGTAGGTTGGGGGAAAAAACATCAAATGTAAGATACGGACTATAGTTAGTAATACTTTGATGGTGCTCTTTCATTTGTTACAAATGTTTTATGAAAATGCAAAATATTTGTGGTGGGGTGATGTATGGAAGCCCTGTGTGATGTTATGCATGTTTGTTTTGTAAGTTCTCAACTTTTACTATACACTTATTGTTTATGTATATTCACGTATGAATGATACACTTCAATAAGTTGTTTTAAAATGAAAAATAAGGAGAAAGAATTAAACTAGATGAAATAAATTCCTAACTCAAGAAATTAGGAGGAAAAATCACAAAATAAGCCTAAGGGAAGCCAAAGAAAGCAATTACTATAAATTACAGAGAGAAATTAATACATGAGAAAATAGAAATAATGATAAAACTAATAACTGTAAGTGCTAGTTCTTTGGGAGAAAAGAAACAAAGTTAAAAAGCTATTACCTATCTAGATCAAGAAAACAGGGAGAATGGACACATTTGGTGATTAAGTAAAACAAGGGAAAAATAATTCTAAATAAGGAAAGTTATATGACTGCTTCCATAGATGTTAAAGAGGCATTTTATAAAATTCCATATCCATTCTCAATTAAACTAAAAACATTTAGGAATAGAAATGTATGAACATGTGCTATATGTCTATGTATGTATGCATATTCCTCTTTATTAAACAATTGAATTGGTTGATTTCTTTATTTATGTTTTCTAATATTTAGACGTACAAACGAATAAGATACTCTTATTTCTGTATCTGTGCAAACTTATTGAATTCTCTTAGGGTTTGCTGTGGAAATATTTAAATGTATGTGTGTATATGTATGTGTGTATTTGCATTTGGAAGGTTGTTTAAAAATTTTTATTAATATTTACTCCTTTTGCTGCCTGAGTTTTACAAGTTATGAGTCTCATTTACCTATTCCCAAATCAGATATTTTCAAAAGTAACAGGCACTTCAATATCTATATTAGTTATTTACTCAAACTTTGCAAACAGTCACTAAGGGTTTGATTTGCGTGATAAATCCAAGCACTTTCGATTTATGTGTCTGTGACTTTAAGCAATGTAGCCTTATGAACCTGTTTTGTCAAATCAAATTCAACCAATTTTTAAAAAATATCTGCAGCTTATTCTATCTGTCCTAGCTATGATATATTTAATAGACATTTAGCCATTGGACTTTTTAAATCGGCAAAATAATTTATTATTTCATTCGAACTAATCATGCCAGCACCTTACCTCTGAAAATCTAATTTCTTCACTTTTTTAATGAAAAAATAAATTTGCTGCACCTATTGAAGCAATCAATGTTGTTTCCTCTGCTTCAGACAGTTTCAAGCACTTCATACTCCCTCATTTCATTCATATCTCTGCTCAAAAATGCTACCCCCTTAGAGAAGCCTCCCCTCATCACTATTTCTAAAGTATTATCTCTATCATTCTGCATCTCCTAGTCTGATTTTTAATGTAGGTTTATTTCTTTATTATTTATTGCTGTTTACCCCACTGCAAGGAAGCACCAGAAGGGCAGGGGATCTGCTATGTTTCTTGAATTTCCACAGTACCTAGAACAGTGCCTGGCACATAGGAGGTGCTCCAAATAAATTTGTTGAGTAATGAATATACCAGAAAGATAAACTGATTGCTGAACTCTTAATTTTCTAACAGCTGAATTAGTATCTTTCTCTGATTACACATCTTAATTTTTTTTCTCAAGTAGCCAAAAATCTCTTAGAGCTGCTTTCAATGTATTGTTCATGTCTGGAGAGACATTAGTCCTAAAATCATTTAGAATTCAGATTTTTTTTTTTTTTATTAATTTAGCACAGCATTGTTCTTCCTATGATCTGAAATATTTCTTGTTATATATTTCTCCCTGTTTGTCTTCCTACAATTAAAAAAGTAAGCTACACTGTATAATAAACCTTAGAGGAAATATGTTCTTAAAATAAGAAAAAAAAAACATTTTTGTCATTAAATATCCCATGATGAAGTGATTAAGAAAGAATCTACAGATAAGTCTTTTCTTTAATATTTAGGTTCCAATACTGTAAAATCAAAATAATCAATGAAATAAAGTAACATTCCATTAATATGCAATGCCCCAAGTAAGAGAATTAATTTGTTGCATGTGGCTATTTTAGGAGATGTGATAAACACTGGCTAGAAAGTGAGTTCCCTGAGCTCAGAAGCCAGGCCTTACTGTCTTTATATTCTCAGCATAACATGGTACTTGTCACTAAGAATGAGCTCAATGACTGGAAGAATGTTGAAACGTATACAAGATTTTCTATTTGTACTCCTAACATAATATTATGATATAGCAATTAAAGTAATTTTGATTTCTCCTGAACACCACTTTTCTTTCTGTTTAAACTCTAGTTTTTAAACTTTATTTCAACTTCAAAAAATAAAATAACAGACAAAAGGCAGCTTAACAAATTATGGAAGCATTACTTTAAAAAATCCTGTCCAGGCACATTTATCTTACTTAATCCTAAAAACAAACTCAGTTGTTTCTGTGTTCCAGAGGAGGAATAAATGAGCACAAATTGGTTAAATGACATGTTCAAGATCTCTTTGTTAACGAAGAAAATGAAAAATAAAAGCTTGATCATATTCACATCTCATAAAACTAAAAGCCATATTTTTTATTTTTTATCTTTAGCATTAATATAGTAACTTCTATGCCATTGGTACAAAAATATTACAATATTACTATTAACTAAAATCCATAAGTTCTATTAGTTCTGTTTTCCCCACATAGCATCATATTTTTAACAGCTTGTAATAGAAGAACATTCTTGTATTTGTATCATTAACCACGATCCTCATCTACCACTGAAATTACTATATTATACAGTCCCTAGATTATCCTCTAGCTGTCTTTCAATTAACATTAACCTCCCTAAATGAGCCTGGAGGGGAGGCAGAGACCACAGCAGAGACTGGCTGCCATTGTCCCTAGCTTGACATGTGGCAGGAGTTCAGGATCACCAGCGGCCAACCTTTAGTGAGACAGCATCTCTGATGATGCCTTGATTTGGACATTTTCAGTCTCAGAATTGTAAGCTTTTAACCTAATTAATTCTCATTATAAAGGCAGCCCATTTCTGGTATTTTGCATTGACAGTCTTAACCTAAAACAGTCTTTAGAAAATATTTTTTATTTCTTCTTTGATACCCACAATGTTCAAGACTGGCTGTTCATTTAATGTTGTAGGAAAAACTCACAGTATAATTAAAGGGGGGGGCCACAGTGCTCCATTTACTTCAAAATATCTCTCCCATTTGCTTGTCAAGGAGCAGGGGTCTCTCTCCATTAAAAACTAATCTGTTTTATTATTTCCCCCTTTCCTTGCATTCCAAATTCCACTCACTTCCTCTCAAATAGCACTAAGGCTAATGTACTTAATATAAAGGAATACCCGTGGATATGTATGTAAACTTGAATGTTTATTAGAGTCAAGCATATGGATTTAATTTATGTAAATTGTATTATGCCAAAACTCTCATTTAGTTTCTTTTTTCTCCTAATACTATGTTTTTTTTTTCACTTCTGATTTCCTTGCATTGCATAATATACATCCACTGAATATTGCATATTCTTTTATCTGCTGATCCACACATCTCCAACTCTCTGCCACTAATTTCAGTGCTTCCATGAAAGTTTCAAATATGATAATATGATTCATTATGGACCTGTGTGTGAGTTTCTTTGGAGTTTAAGCCCAGGAATATGGCTGCAGGACATGGGATATTTATATACAACCTCAGAGTGTCAGAGTGATCTGTAGTAGTTTAATTCTGGTTTCTAGTTCCAACAGTTCTTAACCTATTGTTTATTTTCTTAAATTTGCATTTAACTGATTTCTGAAGTTTGTATATCTTTTCATGATTTATTTATTTTAAAAAATTGTATAGCACTTACTATGTGTCCCACACTCTTCTAAGCACTTAGCCCTCATAAAGAGCCATAATAGCCAACCTATGATATAAGTATTATTAATCCTTACATGGATTTGGAAATTGGTCCAGAGAGTTAAGTAACCTATTCAATATCACACAGATAATAAATGATTCAAAATAGGCTGTTTGGTTCCAGTGTCTGTGCTCTTAATCTCCTCTCCACATACTCCTTAGCCATTTAAATTTCTCCCACTATGAATTTCCCATTTGTATCCTGTAATCTCTATTGTGCTGAGAAACATCAGTGAACAAAACAGATGGATTATCTGCTCTCCTTGTATGATCCTCTTAGCTGGTCTCCTTTCTCCCACTGTCACCTCCATATAGTTTATTCTCTATCCAGTAGTGGCCCTCTTAAAGCAAGTTTATGAACGTATCAGTCCTCTGCTCAAACCATACATTATCTTTCCATCTAATTCAGAGTAAAATCCAAAACCCTTCCAATGTTCTCGAATTCCTACATAGCCTTCCCCATCCTCCCTAACCCATTTTATCCCCACATTCAACTTCTACCAAAATCCCTCATCTCATTTGTCACACTGTTTCGACCACACTGTTCTCCTTTCTGAAACACCTCAAGCCTCTTTCTACCTTGTGACTTTGGCACCTGTTCCTTCTGCCTTAAACACTCTTCCTCCAGTTATCTTCATGGCTTCTTCCTCAATTTCTTCAGGTTTTATCTTTAACATCACAATATCAGATGCTCCTTCTTTGGCAGCTGCTATCGATAAAAGTAAACCCCCATATACCTTGTTTTTTATTTCCAAGGTGAAACCTCCTTTTTAGATCTTTTAGATCATTTTTATTCATCACATCAATTGAATCTTCTATATCTATTTCTGTCCACTTAATTTCTAGATGGATCATTATGGTCTCCAACTATAATCGTTATATACCTATTTCTCCACATTTTTTCAGATACAATTTCAGGCTTTATTTTTATATTCATATATATCCATGATTAATATTTCTTCTGGATTTAACATTTACTATTAAAATTCTAGAAAATGTCAGTCATTATTTCTTTAAATATTTTATCTCTTTTGTTTAATTTGTTTCTTCTTTCTTGGACTCCGTTATAGTTGTTGACACTTAATGGCATCTCATGATTTTGTTTTTCTTTTTTTCCATTGCCTAATACCTTTCTTGGTGAGTTCCTCAATCTGATCTCCCTGCTTTCTAATTTTATATAAGGCTGTATTTATTCTGCATATTTAACCTTTCTCTGAATTATTAATTTCAAATATTAGATTTTTCATACCTAATGACTCCAGTTAGTCATTTTTGTGACTACTTTCTTTTTGCCTCATATTTCCAATATTATTCCTATTTATTTTACAGATTTAAATTATAATTCTACCTGGTTCATTTATTTGCTTCCTTCACCATCAGTTGTCTAGTTTTTTGCTTTTCTTTCTTAGTAGTCATTGTCCTCACATGTCATAGTATTTCTTCCTAAGTGTGCATAATCTCTTGGGAATATCAGCTGATGTGTGTGCTAATGAGAATTAGAATATGGGTGAAATCCTAGGCTTATATTGTGACACTTCTGGTGACTTTATGGATGAATATCTGGTTTCGAGGAAGAACAACTTGTCTCTGAGTGAGGAATTAGACCACATTTTTCCCTCTTAAGCCTCAGAAATCCTCACTTTGCCTCCAGACATTTTCTAAGAGCTAGTTTCCACATTTGACATATTCTAAACTGTTATACAGGACAGATTATTTAGTTAAACATAAATGTTATTTCTCAATGGCCTAAAATTAATGGTGTAATTTCCAGAACAGCATTCTGCAGAAAAATGAATTTTGTGATTTGAAGTGTAAGGAAATTCGTGTCTCTGTAAAGTATTATCTATGAAATATAAAATTATGTTGTCTTGAAGTTCATATAATATATATTTTTGACCTGGTTTTATGTTTGTTTCCAACAGTTGAGTGGTGCTACCACAATGCATTGCATATAGACCAAGTGCAAATTACCAGGTTGAATTCATAACCCAAAGTGAGACTATTGTGAACATCTTATTCATTTCATTTTTGGAGCTTTTGTATGATCCTTCGATAAAAATTGAAATCTGGATATTCCTTTCTGTGACTCTTAGTTTTATTTTCCTAATTTGTGAAGATCTCTTTGTCCTTGTTCCTTATCTTAGTGCTCGTCTATGTAAAGTGGAAAAAGAAGGTCATCCTTTTTTAAACAGTGAAATACTCTATACTGTCTCTCTATAACTCCATGTATGTTATAGAGATAGAGGTCTAGTTGTCTAAAGAACTGAATATTTAAAGTTCTTTGATTCTTTGAGTAGGCTCTAAATTTGTATACTAAATTTCTCTCTCCATTATGAATCACTTGTTTAGTCTAAAAAATATGCAGAAAATGAACTAACTTTTTCATTTTAAATTTCAGGAATTCATATGTAAATTAGGTATCCATGATTTAAAATTCTGCAGTTTTTTTCTATTGTACATCCTACTGATTATTTCTTTTGCCACCAGAAGCTGCATCTTAAATTTAATGTGATTATGAAAAGTCAGATATGGAGAGAGTTAGAATGTAAGTAATGTTGCAAAATATAATCCTATTTAGGTCTTTAGGATTGTTATGGATTGAATTGTGTCCCCCAGAAAGACATATTCAAGTTTTAACCCCCAGTTCTGTAAAAGTAAACGTATGTGTAAATAGGATCTTTGAAAATGCTATTGGTTAAGGTGAGGACAAAGTGAATCAGGGTGGGTCCTAATCCAATATGACTGGTGTCCTTCTAAGCAGAGGAAATCTGGGCACAGTTAGGAATACAAAAACAGAGAATGAAAGAAAAGGATATTGTATTAGTCAGCCAAAGGGGTGCTGATGCAAAATACCAGAAATCGGTTGGGTTTTATAAAGGGTATTTATTTGGGGTAGAAGCTTACAGTTACCAGGCCATAAGGCATAAGTTACTTCCCTCACCAAACTCTGTGAGGGTTCTGACTTCCTGGATTCCTCTCTTCCTGGGGCTTGATTCTTTCCAGGTTCAGCTGCTTGTTCTCTCCATAAGGCCAGCTGTAGACTATCAGGAGAATGGCTCCTCTCTTTTCCCGGGGCCTTCTCTCCTTCCTCACGATCAGATTTCTGTGTGCTTACTTTCTCCAGCTCCAGCATTACAACTCAACATCAGTACTCCAACATCAAAACTCCAACTAACTTCTCTGCTCTGCCATGTAGTTTTATGTCCTCAACACTCAACATCCTACTGATGTGGCCCAATCAAAGCCCTAATCATAGCTTAATCACACCCAGAGGAACAGACCAGTTTACAAGCATAATCCAATATCTATTTTTGGAATTCATATTCATAACCATATCAAACTGCCAAACTGCTACACATATATATATATATATACAGAGAGAGAGAGAGAGAGAGAGAGAGAGAGAGAGAAATGGAGAGAAAGGGGGGGGCGGGGAGGTGGATAGAGAGGTAGAGTTAGAGATGGAAGCAGAAGAAATGTCATGGATTGCTGGCCACCCACCAGAAGCCAGGAGAGAGGTATGGGATGGATTTTCTCCATTAAGAGGAAGCATGCCCTTGATGTCAACTAGATTTTGGACGTCTACCTCTAAAACTATGAGACAATAAATTTCAGTTATTGTATTAGTCAGCCAAAGGGGCGCTGATGCAAAATACCAGAAATCTGTTGGCTTTTATGAAGGGTATTTGTTTGAGGTAGAAGCTTACAGTTACCAGGTCATAAAGCGTAAGTTACTTCCCTCACCAAAGTCTATTGCCATGTTTTGGAGCAAAATGGCTGCTGACGTCTGCAAGGATTCAGGCCTCCTGGGCTCCTCTCTGGGCTCAGCTCCTCTGCTATCTCCACATGGCCAGCTGTAGACTATCAAGCAAACATCTTGTTTCTCTTCCCAGGGCCTTTTTCCTTTCCTCACGACCAAGCTCTTCTGTGTGCTTACTTCCTGGGGCTCCAGCTCAAAAATTCCAGTATCAAAACTCCAACTCTGTCCCTTGCCATGTCTTTTACCTGTGAGTCCCCACCCACCAAGGGGCGGGGACTCAATGCCCTACTGTCGTGGCCCAGTCAAAGTCTTAATCATAATTTAATCAATTAAAAGTGATACCTCTGACAGACCAGTTTACAAACATAATCCAATAGCTATTTTTGGAATTCATAAACAATGCCAAACTACTACAGCTATTTAAGCCAAATAGTCTGTGGTACTTTGTCATAGTATCCCTGACAAACTAAGACAATTGGTTTTGGGAATTATTTCTAGATTAGGCTAACAAAAAATCTTTTAAAGGTATCATTTTTGTATTAGTATCTTTCAACTTGTAGAAGGACTTAATATAAAATGAGAGATAACTGCTTGGCAGCACTGTTCCTTGTAATGGAAAATGCAGTAGTGAAAGAAATTCAATATTAAAGAATAAGAACATCACATGGAGTTTTATGAATTAGTGTTGGAGTGTTAATCTGCAGGTATTGATACTTGTCCTCAGAGCAACTACCCTTTAGAAGTTATTAAATTAGTACCACATTCTCTTTAGTTTGTTCTAATTTTATGTTTGTGGATTTTTGAACTTATATTGAACTTATATATGGCCAGACCATATATGACAATAGAACTCTGACCCATGCTCTGGAGCAATTGGCCTAGAACAATTAGAGCATGGTCAACAGCTGTTAGCTTCCCTATTTTTCCTCCCACTTCCAATGAAAGACCAATCAGAGAAAACCAAATATGCTCCCCAAACCAATTACATGGGATGCCTCGCTTGTAGTTATCCCACCTCTACTTTCCCTATACCAACAATCTCTGATCATACCTAGACTTATCATTTTCACTATAAAGCTTTCTTACTCCCGTACCTGCCTTTGTGTCTCTACCAAACACAAATGATTGTGGCTGACTCCCTTGAAATAGAAATTCTGAATAAATAGCCTCTGTATGCTCTTATATGGAATGTGTTTTTGTTTATTTACACATTTGTATGACTTGCTTCAACTTAAATGAATAAATTTCACTTAATTCATCTTATGTATATATATAAATAATGATTGCAGATCGTTTTACAAATCTAATATATATTGTTGATTAGAGAGTAATTTCACTAAATTCTAGCACAATATGATGCTGTATAAATAACTTCCTAAGGAAATGATAGGCCATTCATGAACTATATATTCAAAATAAATTAAAGTTACTATTATATTTGGTCTATAAACATTACTTCATTGGGGAAATATGGCTTTATAAATATTCCATTATTGCCAGCCCCTTATTATTTGGATATCAGACTGGCACATTTGCTGAGACTTACAGATTGTACAAGGTAAATACACCCATAACTGGTGGGTATACATTGTTCTATTCTATGTTCTAAAACACCCAATATTTTCATTAAAAAATTGAATTCTTTCATCTGAGCATGTACATGTTGATCCTTAAAAAGGTCCCAAACAAATACTGACCTTAAATAAGAAAACATATCTTCTGCATGATTGAATAATCTCCACCATGCTCTCTGGACACTGTAAATGCAAACTCTGCAACTGCCATTTTTCATGTACTTTCTTATCCAGCTACCAGGTTCATCATTATTATAGTTCCTTTACTAATACTTCCTAGTATCTGTTGCACTTACATGGTAAAAGCTTAAAATTGTTTTCACCAGATACCCAACAACTAAACATGGTTACAGAAATTCACACAGATGGACAGGCAAATGATAATGACTTTATGCTGATAATCATTTCAAATGGATCCTCTATATTACACTGAAACCCTATAAATTTACTATTCCCTCTGCCTCTCTTCACAAGGTTTTTTCATTCTTTTCTTCACTGACAAAAACTCCCATCTCTTTTTCCTTAGTATTCTCAGTTGATGATTGTTTTAGTTTCTAGCTGCCAAAGCAAATACCATACGGTAGATTAGCTAAAACAATGGGAGTTTATTGGCTCATAGTTTTGAGGCTAGAAGAAAGTCTAAATCAAGACATCATCAAAGAGATGCTTTCTTTCTTTCTTTCTTTCTTTATTTATTTATTTATTTTTATTGTGGGTAAAAATCAAAATTTTCACAATACATACCAACATTTGCAAAATGATATATAAATGTATATGCGGTGTGCATGGAATCTCGGTGGAGCTGCAACTTCTACCCTACAGCTCAATGGACTCATCCAAGTCACCTGGTGAGGAGACAACAATGGGCAATGGCCATCCCAGGGAATGGAGAGGGCCGGCATCTGCAGGCAGGATCATCCCACCCACCATATCCATGGGATATAAGCCCTCTCTCACTTGGAGGTGGAGTGGACATCACCAAAGAGATGCTTTCTTTTCAAATACTGGCATTCTGGGGTTGGCCACTGGTAATCGTTTGTTCTTGGCTTCTGTATTAGTCAGCCAAAGGGGTGCTAATGTGAAATACCAAAAATGGGTTGGTTTTTATAAAGGGTATTTATTTTGAGTAGAAGTCCACAGATACCAGGCCATAAAGCTTTAAGTTTCTTCTCTCACCACAGTCCATTGCCACGTGTTAGAGCAAGACAGCTGCCGGCGTTTGCCAGGGTTCAGGCTTCTGGGGTTTCTCTCTTCCCGGGGCTGCGTTTCTCTTCAGGCTTAGCTCCTGTTTCCTCCACAAGTTCAGCTATAGATGATCAGGTGAACAGCTTGCTTCTCTTCTCCTGGGGCCTTCTTTCCAACGTTAAAACTGCTTCTCAAAAGACTATTTCTACTCTGTTCTTTGCCTTGCCTTTTATATTCAATTTCCCACCCACCAAGGGGTAGGTCTCAACACCCTAATCCTAACCTAATCATGCCCAGATTAACAGATCAGTTTACAAGCATGATTCAATTATATTTTTGGAATTCATAATTACATCAAACTGCCACAGCTTCCCTGTCACATGATGAGTGACATGATGGCCTTTGCTGGCTTCTTTCTACTCTTCCAGTTCCATTGACATTCAGCTTCTGGCTGTTGCCTCTGGCTTTTGCTCTGAATTTAATTCCACTTTTAAAGGATTCCAATAATATGATTAAGACCCATCCTGATTGAGTTGGGCCACACTGTAACTGAATAACCTCATCAAAAGGTCCTTCTTACAAGTCATTCACACCCACAAGAAAGATTAAGTTTAGTAACTTTCTGGTATACATAACTCCAAACCACCATATTCATCGTGTTTCATATCTCACTGAGCAAATGAAAGCCACTAGAGTATTGCTTCCTCAATCCACATAATCAAATCTGCAAACAAACCAGTACCTATACTATCTTTGCCATATTTTCCCCTTATACCATGCAGAGGTAATTCTCAATTCTTGCCCTTTGCCTCAATATCACTCATATTCTCTTCAGAGATTTAGTGCCATTTTTAACTCTACTCTGCCCTGCATCACTGCAACATTCTAATCTGCTTACAAATGAGTGATGCTTGCCACTGTGATATATACCACAGTCCCTGTCACTAGATGCTCAAGAAATGTGAAATAAGTGTTGAATGAATAGATGAGTTTATTGGCACAGATTGTCAATTAGTTTTTTTTTTTTTAATTTGCCTATTTATAAAGATTATGCTGATAAAAGTTTTAGAGGCTTAGAAGAATAGATATGCAATAAAAATGCATCCATATGATTTTATATTAAGTCAATATTGCATCTGATTATATGGAATATGATTGAATTAAGCATAAATTATATCTGGGAATATCTATAAATTATATTATACATATTGATTCTAAGGAAATTATCAATCCAAAACAAAGTATAAGTCTAGAGTTATGAAGTATAAAAGAATAAAAATTCAGTCAAAAATGCTATTATTTATAATAAAAATTCAGTCAAACAAAATATTCTTTTTACTATACTTTCTTGATGCATTAGGCATTAGGCATTTTATTGCAAGCAACATCATTTGAATTCAAGATCTCTAAAGGGGAGTGTACATTTAGCCCGCAATGGCCTAGATCCCTGAGAACAAAGAGTTGTATGGGAAATTATCTTACCTTTTTCTAAAAATTGGACATTAAAATATGTCAATTTTCTGTAAACACAGTATAGTAAGAATCAACAAATATTGTAGAAACCATGTCACTTATTTTAATGTGTTTGTTTTCTGGAAGAACTAAAAATATTCCACCAAATAACTAAAAAAGGGAGATAAACCACCTTCCAAGGAATTAAATTTCATGACTTACTAGGAAGTTTAATGTCTCTCATTATTTAGATACTAAACTTTCTTGAAAAAACTTTGAGAAATTAAAATAATAATACACTGGGTCATGCTGAGCTCATAGTTTGCTTTGTTAATGTTATATCACGTGGTGTGATGATTTGGAGTTATGTACCCCAGTAAAACATGTTCTTAAACTTAAGAACCCATTGTAAGTAGGCCCTTTTGATGAAGTTATTCAGTTAGCATGGCCAATCCAATCAGAATGAGTCTTAATCCTATTACTGGAGTCCTTTATAAATGAAATGAAATTCAGACAATGAGAAAAAAAAGCCATGGGAAGCAAGAAGCTGAAGGTCAATGGAACCTAGAAGAGAAGGGAGAGAATAAGAGAGGGTGCCATGTGGATTGCTATGTGACAGAGAAGCCCAAGGAGCAAGGATTACTGGCAGGCAGCCCCAGAATGCTAGTCTTTGGGAAGAAAACATGGCCTTGGTGATGCTTTGACTAGATTTTCTCCTAGCCTAAAAGCTGTGATCTAATAAATTCCTATTATTTAAACAAGCCCATAGCATGGTATTTGCTTGGGCAACCAAGGAAACTAAAACAGATTGTTATGTCTTTCAAGGGATTTCATTTAAATGAGGCAGTGTTTGTTGATTCTTTATCTGATGTGAACATTAATGTTTCCAAATGTCTAACTCCTAATTGTAGAACATTCTATGAAGCAAGTCCTGTGCTCACTGTTTGAGTTATTTCCTTTTCTTTGCTTTTTCCAAGCCTTGCCCTCACCATGCTATTTGAGGATGCATTTCTCTTGCCATGGAGATGCCAGAGGAAAAACGAAACAAAACAAAAATAAATCAAGCTTGCAGGTCTATGGAATTCAAGTCCTGTCAAGCAAGGGTGAATCATTTCATCTTATCGCAACATGTTTTTTGATAAAAATTGGCAGTGTTCCCTGAGTGAGGGCACCATGCCATCCAAACAGATGGGAAAGACTGTAGTTAGCTTAGATTTGTAGTTACCTTAGATTGTCAGATTTGTTGTAGTCGGTTATGTGCACCAACAGAAATAATGAATGTTGCTCTGTCTGAATTTCTCTCATTTGAGCAAGACTCGTCCTCTTTTTGAGCTGAATCTACTTGAAAATATTATCTAGTCTTCATGGTCAGATAGTGGAGCATTCAGATTCATGAACCACTTTTTCTTGTGAAGAAAGTATCGTAATGAATTCTTGAGTGATTCTTCATCTCCTGCTGTAGTAAACTGCTACAAAAATATATTCATAAAAGTTAACTTTGAGAGAGGCAGGCTATTGCTTTCAATAAGTAGAAAAAGTTAATTAAATTTTGACAATGTTGAACTTTACCCAAGCCCTGTGATCCTGGAAAATGGGAATTGACAATTCAGAAATCTACCCATCCTTTTATGTTCAGAGAAGTGGCTTACTGCAAAAAACCACCTTTGTACATATGACTCTCAGATGTCCCCATGTTTACCTATGACAAGGCCAGACACAGACTTCTCAAGTCCCCTTTCTTATCTCACAACTGATTAGTTGAACTGTTGGTACCAACTCACCAAATACCTCCTAAATTGACTTGACCAAACTTAAGCTTCTCTCCTTCCTTTTAGACCCCTGAACTTTGGCCCACACTCAGCCTGAACCACAATACAACTCCTCCTTAAAAGGTCCTCCCCAGAATAGGGAGGCCTCGGTAAAATATTCCCAGGTCAACAGTCTAATCATACTTCCCACTCCTCTACACCCAGTTCCTGCTAGCCTAACTTAATCTTCCTTATTAAAAAAAAGTTCTTAATCTGCTTCACTTTTGAGATGCTGGCAAATCTCATGGCCCAGCCTTCCCCCTATTGCAATAGACCCTTCCCCTTAACTGCAATAATCCTTTCAAATAAAACCCCTCTTTATCTGAGTCTGGGTTTGTTTTTATTCGGCAGTTGAAAACAAGTATCATAGTTTTTCCTTAACCTATATCAGCATAGTGTGATTTATTTGCTCAGTGGTATATCTTTCGTTATCTAGAATTCTTTCTTTTTTGTCCCTAAAAAGAAAAACTTATCATTGCATGTGTATTAGTCAGCAATACTAATAGTGTATTAGTCAGAGAACTTGCTAAGTTCTCTGCGACTTTAAAACATGGATCACCTTCCCTCCAGTTTCAAATAAAAGTTTCATAATTTACTTCTAAGGCATCATAGAAAGTCTCTTTAGCATCCATATTGCTATCAACAGTTTCTTCAAAGCAATCTTGGCCTTTTCCATCAAGCATTTCACAATTCCTCCAAAAAATACCCCTTACCCATTTATAAAACCATTCCAACATTTTGGTAATTACAAAAGCAGTTCCCCACTCCTCGGTACCAAATTCTGTATTAGTCAGCCAAAGGGGTGCTAATGTAAAATACTGAAAATGGGTTGGTCTTTATAAAGGGTAATTATTTGGGGTAGAAGTCCACAGATACCAGGCCATAAAGCATTAAGTTTCTTCTCTCACCACAGTCCATTGTCACGTGTTAGAGCAAGACAGTTGCCGGCGTTTGCCAGGGTTCAGGCTTCTAGGGTTCCTCTCTTCCCGGGGCTGAGTTTCTCTCCGGGCTCAGCTCCTGTTTCCTCCACAAGGTCAGCTGTAGATGATCAGGTGAACAGCTTGCTTCTCTTCTCTTCTTTCCAACATCAAAACTGCTTCTCAAAAGACTGCCTCAACTTTCCTTTGCCTTGCCTTTTAAATTCAATTCCCCACCCACCAAGGGGTGGGGCTCAATTCCCTAATCCTAACCTAATCATGCTCAGATTAACAGATCAGTTTATAAGCATGACTTAATTACATTTTTGGAATTCATAATTACATCAAACTGCCACAGCATGGTAAATGGAAAAGAGTGATATTCCTAAGTTTTGTTTAGTGTGTGAAGGCATGCAAGTTGGACTTGCATCATCATGCCTCAACTAATTTATCTTCATTATAGTATTGTAAAATCAGCTTTTCTGTTGATGTTCAACTCAAGAATGAGTCAAATTAAAAAGATATTTCTTTCAAACTTAATAAATTTGTAATTGTCCCTAACAGGAAATTTTCAACTTGTCCCATATAATTAATTATATACTGTACTTGACCACGGTTTTGGGAGGTCCTACAGAAAATGTGCTTTGGCTGAGAATCAAAGAAACACCCTCTCCAGGGGAAGGCCCTCAATCCCTGTGGTCTCCTCTTTATATGTGTCAGGTATGATAGTGGTGAGATTAACATTTTGGGCTAAGGTCCTAAACAGTTTCAAATTAGATGCCAGCTGTTTTGGAGAGTGGCTTCCAGTCCAATGGGAAATTGAGATTTTATGCAGCCCCTCTCCCATGTTAGAGGATGGGGAAGCTCCTGGTCTTGGGTATCTCATTGTTTGGCAACCCTGTGTAAAATTCCAGGGACATTCATTAGATGTTGCTTCTTCTGTCCCATACAGGGAGGTTCAGACTTGTTGGATGGCTAAAGGACTGAAAAGTTTCCATTAAGGACCATTGATGATGTTCTTTGCCTTAGAATATCTTCATTCCCACCTCTTCTTGCTCATGACCTTAGTCCCTAACTCTTCTACCTCATCACTCTTGATAAAACACCAGTTGCCCTTCCAATGACTATTAAGCTACAAGAATAATTCCTAATCTAAAAGGAAGCATTTTTGACCAACTGTCCTTGAAACCAGTTGAATTTAAGCTAGCTCTTCTTATTAAAACTGTATGAGGTGGTTCCAAGATGGCGTTAGTGTAGGAGAACACACACTGCAAGCTCCCAGAGCAAGGCGGATTGTGGACGGGGTCCTGCCCCGAGGGTCTGTGCTGTGCACGTAGAGTGAGAAGCTTGGGACATCTATCTGCGCAGATTGACGGCGTGGACGGAATGGTAGAGATTCATGAGTTTTAAGCCTGCATGTGGTGATTGGCACTGACGGCTGAGCCCCGTGGTTAGGGGAAAAAACAAACAAACAGCCGGTTGGAGCCACGAGCCACAGGGCTCGGCAACCGGGTGATAGGGCCCAGTGGGAGGGGGTGCTCTCCAAGGTGGGGCTCTGGTAAAAGGGCGAGAGAGTTTTATTTTCTGGGGATTTGGCTGCCTGGAGCCCCTTGGACCTTGGGTGAACAGAACAGCCGGAGCTAATCCGCACCTGGTAGAGGGGAGGGATGAATCTGTTTGGGGAGGGAGTTGATTTGCCTAGCTGCCCAGGGATAAGCCCCAGGCCCCCACGGAGCCAGGAAGAGGGGGCATTCTCCAAAAGAGGGAGGGTTTTGGTGGAGGACAGGGATGGGGATTTTTTTTTTTTTTTTTTTTTTTTTTTTGCCGTCAATTTGGCTGCCTGGACCGCCTCATAGCTTTGGGGAGCAAATAAGCCAACTTGAAGCAGCACCAGGCTGAGAGAAGAGGCGAATCTGCTGACAAAACCTGATTTCCCCAGCAACCCAGTGACGCTTGGGCTCGGCTCCAGAGGGGGCGGAGTCGGCCGTTTTTAGCATTCTACACTGACTAATATCAGAGCTCAAGCTACCCTGGGGAGTCCAGGAAGTGGGACGTGCTTGATTAATTTCCACGAGCCCAGCTAGGGTCCCCTCTGTGAGGGGGGTGGTCTAGAGGAGGACTTATTTTGTGTCCTGTATTTCGCAAAAAAAAAAAAAAAAAGAGAAGGTCACTTCAATAAATGAAAAATAAATTCTTCTTAATTTAGTTTAATAGCTAAAAGCTGTTTCAGGACCTGCATATAGATCCCTGCAGGGAAATTGATTGATAAACACAAGCAGGCAGAGAGGATCCACGTGGACCCTAGGGGAATCATTGATCCTCCTTAGCTCTGTTTGACTACTTGCCTGTGTGGTTCTTTGGTTTTTCTGAGTTTATTTCTTGTCTCTTGCTTTTCTTTCCTCTTTCCTCCCCCCTTTCTTTTTTCTTTCATTTTTTAAAATTAATTCCTATTAAAATTAGGTGCTATCTTGTTGCTTCTTTGCTGTGCTTCTTCTTCAGTAATTTCCCACTCTTTGTCTATATTGATTTTTTATTCCAAACTATCGCTTATCTTTCCTTCATCTTTCTGCCTTCTGCTTTGTGTTGTGGCTCTTAGATACCACATTTTTTCATGTGCCCACAACTTAAGGGTGTCAATTTCTATTCCATCTATTTTGTTTTCTCCTTTTTTTTTAAAATTAGTATTAACTCTTTCCTTTCAGCCCTTTCTTCACTATTTTTCTCCCTCCTCATAATTCTAGCCTTCTAAATCACTATATATATTCCGCTATTTGTTTTCCCAGTCCATTGTAGGAACTACACTTTTTTTCCTATTACTCTACACTGCCTACATGAGTTAAATATTCATTTCATTAAGTCTCATTTGGCCCCTCTTCTAACTTTTATCAATATTACTATTATCCTTCTGCCTTCCTTACATTTTTTGATTCCTCTGTCCCTAATCTTTTGCCTTCAAGGGAACATAGAAAGAAGCAAGGAAATAAAATAAGAAGAAAAAGTGTCAAAGAGAAAACTTAACACACACCCAGAACCACGAGCTAAATAAAACTCTAGAGCAGAGAGAAAAGCTAATCAACTGAATAAACCCATCAAGATAATATGATGACCAGAGGGTAACAAAAAATTACAAAGGACACTGAGAAACAGGAAAACATGGACCAGTCCAATGAAGAAACTAAAAACCAGGAAATGATGCAGAACATCGAACAACTAATAAAAGCTATCCAAACAAATATCATGGACCAACTTAAAGAAGTGAAGGAAGAGATTAAGGATATAAAGAAGACACTGGGAGAACATACTGAAGAAGTTGCAAACATGCCTAAAAAGATAATGGATATGATGGTGAACAATGGCACAATCCAAGAAATCAAAAAGACACTGGATTCTCATAACAGCAGATTTGAACAGGCAGAAGAAAGAATTAGTGATGTGGAAGACAATACAGCTGAAATCAAAGAGATAGTAGAACAGATAGACAAAAAGATAGAAAAAATCCAGCAGGGACTCAGGGAATTAACCGACAACACAAAACGCACAAACATACGCATTATGGGCATCCCAGAAGGAGAAGAGAAAGGAAAGGGAACAGAAGGAGTGTTGAAGGAAATAATGGCTGAAAACTTCCCAAACCTATTGAGAGAGATGGCTGTGCAGATCCAGGAAGCACAGCGCATCCCACATAGTATAAATCCCAACAGGCCAACTCCAAGACATATGCTTCTCAAAATGTCCAATGCTCAAGACAAAGAGAAAATACTCAAGGCAGCAAGAGAAAAGAGAACCATCACATACAAGGGAAGCACAATAAGATTAAGTGCTGATTTCTCAGCTGAAACCATGGAGGCAAGAAGACAGTGGTACGACATACTCAAAATACTAAAAGAAAAAACTTCCAGCCACTAATTCTCTATCCAGCAAACCTGGCATTCAAAAATGATGGAGAGTTCAAAACATTCACAGATAAACAGAAATTAAGAGAGTATGTCAGTAAGAAACCTGCACTTCAAGAAATACTAAAGGAATCTACAAGTTGAAAGGAAAAAAACAAGGGAGAGAGAGTTGGAGGAGAGTTTAAAAACAACTGAAAAGACAAAAAAAGAAACAAAGCAATATATGACAGACATTAACCCAAAGAAAAAATGGCTGAAGTAAGAAATTCTCTACGAGTAATAACACTGAATGTTAAAGGATTAAATTCACCAATCAAGAGACACAGATTGGCAGAATGGATAAGAAAATATGATCCATCTATATGCTGTCTACAAGAAACCAACCTTCAACCCAGGGATTCAAGGAAGCTGAAAGTGAATGGCTGGAAAACCATTTTACAAGCTAACAATAGCCAAAAAATGGCAGGAGTAGCTATTCTAATATCAGACAAAACAGACTTTAAATGTAAAACTATTGTAAGAGACAAAAATGGACACTATGTATTAGTAAAAGGGGTGATCTCTCAAGAAGAGAGAACAATCATCAACATTTATGCACCTAATCGGGGTGCCTCAAAATATGTGAGGCAAATTCTGGAAAAACTAAGAGGAGAAATAAATGCCTCTACAATTATAGCAGGTGACTTCCATACACCATTATCATCATTAGACAGAACATCTAGAAGGAGAATCAATAAAGAAACTGGACTTAATAGACATATACAGAACACTACACACAAATACAGCAGGATTTACATTCTTCTCGAGTGCACATGGATCATACTCCAAAATAGACCACATGCTAGGCCACAGAACAACTCTCAAAGAATTCAGAAAGATTGAGATTATACAAAGTAATTTCTCTGACCACAACGGAATGAAGTTGGAAATCACTAAGGGCCAGAGAAACAGGTTAGTAACAAGGATATGAAAGTTAAACAACACACTCTTAGACAAACAGTGGGTCAAGGAGGAAATCTCAAAAGAAATCAGTAACTACCTTGAAACTAATGAAAACGCCAGCACAACATATCAAAACCTATGGGATGCAGTGAAAGCAGTCCTGAGAGGGAAGTTCATAGCCATAAATTCATATATTAAAAAAGAAGAAAGAGCTAAAATTGAAGACCTACCTGCACACTTGGAGGAATTGGAAAAACGACAACAAAATAAACCTTAAGGAAGTAGAAAGAAGGAAATAACAAAGATTAGAACAGAACTAAATGAAATAGAGAATAAGAAAGCACTGGAAACAATAAACAAAACCAAAAGCTGGGTCTTTGAGAATATCAATAAAATTGACAAACCCTTAGCCAGACTAACAAAGAAAAAGAGAGAACAGATGCAAATACATAAAATAAGGAATGAGCAAGGGGATATCACTACTGACCCCACAGAAATAAAGAGTATCATAAGAGGATACTTTGAACTCAACAGTCCAATTACAAGTAAAGAGATAGACGCAGTCATCAAAAACCTCCCAACTAAGAAGAGCCCAGGAAGAGGTGGCTTCACAGCTGAATTCTACCAAACATTCCGGAAAGAGCTAACACCAATTCTGCTTAAGCTCTTCCAAAAAATAGAAGTAGAAGGAATATTGCCTAACTCATTCAATGATGCCAACATTACCCTAATAACAAAACCAAATAAAGATACCACAAGAAAGGAAGATTAAAGACCAATTTCTCTAATGAACCTAGATGCTAAAATCCTCAACAAAATACTTGCTAATCACATTCAACAACATATCAGAGGATTATACACCATGACCAAGTGGATTTCATCCCGGGTATGCAAGGATAGTTCAATATAAGAAAATCAATCAATGTAATACACCACATAAACAGATTGAAAGAAGAAAATCACATGATCATCTCTATAGATGCAGAAAAAGCATTCGACAAAATACAGCACTCTTTCCTCATAAAAACACTACAAAAGATATGAATAGACAGAAACTTTCTGAAAATGATAAAGGTTATATATGAAAAACCCAAAGCTAAAATCATTTTCAATGGTGAAATCCTAAAAGCCTTCCCTCTGAGATCGGGAACTAGACAAGGATGCCTACTATCACCACTCCTATTTAACATTGTCTTAGAAGTACTTGCGTGAGCACTGAGGCAAGAAAAGGACATAAAAGGCATCCAGATTGGAAAAGAAGAAGTAAAAATTTCATTTGCAGATGACATAATCCTATACATAGAAAGCCCTGAGAAATCTACAACAAGGCTTCTAGAACTTATAAAGGAGTTCAGTAATGTTGCAGGCTATAAGATCAATGCTCAAAAATCAGTAGCATTTCTTTTTTTTTTTTTAACTTTATTTTGTACATTTAATAATTGAAAACATAAGCAATAAAAAACTAAAAAGTAAAAACAGATGAATAAATATATACATTTCTCAATTAAATGTAATGGATACATGTAAATTTTTTTATTGTTTTTTGTTTGTTATTTTGTTTTTTTTGTGTGTGTGAATCAAACAATATATTACACAATATATTTGGTTCATAGTAACGCATTCATACAGTATTTGTCCTTTTGTGTCTGGCTTGCTTCACTCAACATAATGTCCTCCAGGTTCATCCATGTTGCCATATGCTTTATGACTTCATTTCTTCTTACAGCTGCATAATATTCCATCGTGTCAATAGACCACAGTTTGTTTATCCATTCATCTGTTGATGGCCACCTGGGTTGTTTCCAACTTTTGGCAATGATGAATAATGTGGCTATGAACATTGGTGTGCAGATGTCTGTTGGTGTCACTGCTCTCAGTTCTTCTGGGTATATACCCAGTAGTGGTATTTCAGGGTCACATGGCAAGTCTATATTCAACTTCTTTAGGAACTGCCAAAAAGTCCTTCATAGTGGTTGTACCATCCTGCATTCCCACCAACAGTGAAGAAGTGCTCCTATCTCTCCACATCCTCTCCAACACTTGTAGTTCTCTGTCTTTTTCATAGTGGCCATTCTGGTAGGTGTGAAATGATATCTCATTGTAGTTTTGATTTGCATTTCCCTAATCATGAATGATGTTGAACTTTTCTTCATGTGTTTTTTTGCCATTTGTATTTCTTCTTCGGAGAAATGTCTATTCAAGTCTTTGGCCCATTTTTTAATTGGTTCATTTGTCTTTTTATTGTTGAGCTGTAACATCTCTTTATATATCCTGGATATTAAACCCTTATCAGATATGTGATTTCCAAATATTTTTTCCCTTGAGTCGGCTGCCTTTTTACTCTTCTGACAAAGTCCGGTGAGGTGCAAAAGTGTTTAATTTTGAGGAGGTCCCATTTATCTACTTTTTCTTTTGTTGCACGTGCTTTGGGTGTGAAGTCCAAGAAACCACCACCTACTACAAGGTCTTGAAGATGTTTCCCTACATTTTCTTCTAGTAGTTTTATGGTCCTGGCTTTTATATTTAGATCTTTGATCCATTTTGAGTTGATTCTTGTATAGGGGGTGAGATAGGGGTCCTCTTTCATTCTTTTGGTTATAGATATCCAGTTCTCCCAACACCATTTGTTGAAGAGACTGTTTTTTCCCATCAGCGTGGGCTTGGTAGGTTTGTCAAAAACCAGTTGACTGTATAGGTGAGGGTTTATTTCTGGATTCTCAATTCTATTCCACTGATCGATATGTCTATCTTTATGCCAGTACCATGCTGTTTTGACCACTGTAGCTTTGTAATATGTTTCAAGGTCAGGCAGTGAAATTCCTCCCACATTGCTCTTCTTTTTTAGAATACTTTTGGCTATTCGGGTGCACTTACCCTTCCAGATGAATTTGGTAATTGCCTTCTCTAATTCTGTAAAATAAGCTGTTGGGATTTTGATTGGTATTGCATTGAATCTACAAATCAGTTTGGGCAAGATTGACATCTTCACGATATTTATTCTTCCACTCCATGAACACGGAATGTCTTTCCATTTGTTTAGGTCTTTTTAAATTTCTTTTAGCATTGTTTTGTAGTTTTCTGCATATAGGTCCTGTACTTCCTTGGTTAAATTAACTCCTAGGTATTTGAGTCTTTTTGTTGCTATTGAAAATGGAATTTTCCTCCTGATTTCCTCCTCGGATTGTTCAGTACTAGTGTACAAAAACATTAGAACTCATTTATTAGTTCAAGTAGCTTTGTTGTGGATACTTCAGGATTTTCTAAATACAGGATCATGTCATCCGCAAACAGTGAGAGTTTTACTTACTCTTTTCCTATTTGGATGCCTTTAATTTTTGTGTCTTGTCTAATTGCCCTAGCTAGAACTTCTAGTACAATGTTGAATAACAATGGTGACAGTGGGCATCCTTGTCTTATTCCTGATCTTAGGGGGAAAGCTTTCAACCTTTCCCCTTTGAGTATGATGTTGGCTGTGGGTTTTTCATATATGCCTTTTATCATATTGAGGAATTTTCCTTTTATTCCTATCTTTTGAAGTATTTTTATCAAAAAAGGATGTTGGATTTTGTCGAATGCCTTTTCTGCATCTATTGAGATGATCATGTGGTTTTTTTCCTTCAACTTGTTAATGTGGTGTATTTCATTGATTGATTTTCTTATGTTCAAGCAGCCTTGCATACCAGGAATAAATCCCACTTGGTCGTGATGTATAAGTCTTTTGATATGCTGTTGGATTCGATTTGCAAGTATTTTGTTGAGAATTTTTGCATCTATGTTCATGAGAGAGATTGGTCTGTAATTTTCTTTCCTTGTGGAATCTTTATCTGGCTTTGGTATTAGGGTGATGTTGGCTTCATAAAATGTGTTGATAATTTTCCCTCCTCTTCAGTTTTTTGGAAGAGTTTAAACAGGATTGGTGTTAATTCTTTTAGAAATGCTTGGTAGAACTCACCTGTGAAGCCATCTGGTCCTGGACTTTTCTTTGCTGGGAGATTTTTCATGATGGATTCAATCTCCTTAATTGTGAGTGGTTTGTTAAGTCCTTATATTTCTTGTTGTGTCAGTGTAGGTTGGTTATGAGTTTCTAGAAATTTGTCCATTTCATCCAGGTTGTCTAGTTTGTTGGCATATAGTTTATCATAATATCCTCTTATGATTCTTTTTATTTCTGTGAGGTCATTTGTAATTTCCCCCCTTTCATTTCTGATTGTATTTATTTGCATCTTCTCTCTTTTTTTCTTTGTTAGTCTAGCGAGGGGTTTGTCAATTTTATTGATCTTCTCAAAGAACCAGCTTTTGCTTTTGTTGATTTTCTCTATTGCTTTTTTGTTCTCATTTTCATTTATTTCCGCTCTAATCTTTATTATTTCTTTCCTTCTTTTTGCTTTGGGATTGGTTTGCTGTTCTTTCTCTAGTTTCTAAAGTTGTTCAGTTAAATCTTTGAGTTTAGCTCTTTCTTGTTTCTTAATATAGGAATTTAGGGCTATAAATTTCCCTCAAGACTGCCTTTGCTGTATCCCATAAGTTTTGATATGTTGTGTTCTCATTTTCATTTGTCTCAATATATTTACTGATTTCACTTGCAATTTCTTCTTTGACCCACTGAATATTTAGGAGTGTGTTGTTCAGTCTCCACACATTTTCAAATTTCCTTTTTTCCTGTCTGTTATTGATTTCTAGTTTCATTCCATTATGATCTGAGAAGGTGCTTTGTATAATTTCAATCTTTTTATATTTATTGAGAGCTGTATTGTGACCTAACATGTGGTCTATCCTGGAGAAAGATCTATGGGCACTTGAGAAGAATGTATAATCCGCTGAGTTGGGATGCAGTGTTCTGTATATGTCTGTTAGGTCTAACTTGTTTATCATATTGTTCAAATTCTCTGTTTCCTTGTTGATCTTCTGTCTACTTGTTCTATCTAATGATGTGAGAGGGGTGTTGAAGTCCCCGATGATTATTGTAGAAATGTCTATTTCTCCCTTCAGTTTTGCCAGAGTTTGTCTCATATATTTTGGCGCACCCTGGTTAGGTGCATAGATATTTATGACTGTTATATCTTCCTGGAGGATCGTCCCTTTTATTAATATATAATGGCCTTCTGCATCTCTTATCACTTTTTTGCATTTGAAGTCTGTTTTGTCTGATATTAGTATAGCTACCCCTGCTCTTTTCTGTTTACTATTCACGTGGAGTATCTTTTTCCAACCTTTGACTTTCAGCCGGCTTGTATCCTTGGGTCTGAGATGAGTTTCTTGTAAGCAGCATATGGATGGCTCATGTTTTTTTATCCATCTGTCAGCCTGTATCTTTTGATTGGGGAATTTAATCCATTCACATTCAATGATATTACTGAAAATGCACTATTTATTTCCTCCATTTTATTCTTTGGTTTTCATACGTCATCTTATTTTTGTCTTTCTTTTTACTCTTTTGGTTATCCTTTCTGCTTTTCTTTCTTCTATACTCTCCTCCAAGCCTCTCTCTCCTGTCTTTTTCTTTCAGGTTCTAAGGCTTCCTTTAATATTTCCTGCAAAAGGTGGATTCTTTTTTGCAAACTCTCTTAGTTTCTGTTTGTTTGTGAATACTTTATATTCACCTTCATATTTGAAGGGCAGTTTTGCTAGGTAAAGAATTCTCAGCTGGCAGTTTTTCTCTTTCAGTTTCCTAATTGTATCATACCACTGTCTTCTTGCCTCCATGGTTTCTGAAGAGAAATCTGCACAAAGTCTTACTGGACGTCCTTTGTATGTGATCATTTGCTTCTCTCTTGCTGCTCTGAGCATTTTCTCTTTATCTTTTACATTTGACATCCTGAATAATATGTGTCTTGGCATAGGTCTATTTGGATTTATTCTTATTGGAGTACGGTGTGCTTCTTGGACATGAAAGTTCATTTCTTTCGTGAGAGTTGGGAAATTTTCAGCTATTATTTCCTCAAATACTCTTTCTGCCCCTTTTCCTTTCTCTTCTCCTTCTGGAACTCCAATGACATGTATGTTCTTGCGTTTTGTGTTGTCATTCAACTCTCTGAGCCCCTACTCAATTTTTTCCATTCTTTTCTCTCTCTGTTCTTTTTTCTCTTCAATTTTAGCTGCTCTGTCTTCAGTATCACTTATTCTTTCTTCTATCATTTCGAGTCTGCTGTTGTATGCTTCAAATGTATTTTTTACTTCACCTATTGTATCTTTCATTCCCATGAACTCCGTTACTTTTCTGTTCATGATTTCAAATTCTTCTTTACGTTCGCTCAATGACTTCTTGATGTCATTGATCTCTTTAACTATATTCTCTTTCATCTCATTAATTTGATTTTGGAAATGTGTGCTCATCTCACTGATTAGTTCTCTCAAATTCTGCATCTCTTCTGGGACTTTGCTGTATTCCTTTTCTTGGGCCATGTCTTCTATTTTCTTACTATGTCCCGTAATTTTTTGTTGGTGCTTAGGCATCTGGTTAGTTTGTATTTTACTTAGATGCTCTATCTCTTTCTCTTTTATGTGGTTTTAGTGACAGGCAGCTGTGAGTTACCACTGCTCTTTGATTTTTGGCTCAACCTTGATTGTTAGGATTGTTCTGCTGGTTGCTCAAAACTGGGCACTGGATCCAGTAATTGGTTGTAGAGTCGTTTCCTAGGGCCTTGGGCAGGGAGGCTATAGAGGCTAGGAAAAGACTCTCTTACTTATTAATTTTCTTATGTATACTTCCTTGGTCTGCCAGGAGATGGCGCTTGTTGGCTGCTCTCAATTCAATGCCTGGTCGGAGCGTATTTGTTGTGACACAGACCAGATCAATGTGATAGAGCTTCCTGTCTGGGGGCTAGGAGCCCTGTGATTCAAACTTTCTGAGACACTTCTCCAGACTTCTCTCATAGCGCCCCCCTTTTCCCAGCTAGGAAATATTTCCACTCCCTTCTGAATCCTCAACAATCAGTCCCTGTTAGTAGAGGAGGAGATTGGGAGGTTTGTATATCTTTAGCCCTTGCAGGCTCCAAGGCAAACAATGGCGCAGCCCCACCCAGACTGGAAAGGCTCTCGGGACAGGGCAGACCAAACCTGGGAGTCCAAAGCAAGATCAGCCCCAGGCTCTCTCTCCCCTCTCCCGTGGTGTCCTCAACGATTAGTCCAGGCTAGAAGAGGGAGGTTGCGAGGGTCGGATTTCTCCAGTCCTTTCTAGGCTCCCAGGGCACACCGCCGTGTGGAAGGGTCCGTGGGGCTCTGCAGCCCAAATTTCAGATCCGAACCTGAGTCAGCCTAAGGCTGTGTCCCTCTCTCTCCCCTTTCCGGGAGTGGCAGATCCCTGAAACCCCCTTTGTCTGTGGTCGCAGGCCCAGGGGCCCAAGAATTCTGAAAAGTGTGGGGGAGGGTGCTGGCCGCAGCAGAAGCTGCTACTTGCAACTCACAGTTCTGTAGTCGCGATTTCCCTCTTCTGTCCCTCTCTCTTCTGGGTGGTGTGCAGCCTTCACCTGGTGACCTAAACCCTAGAAGATCTTTTTCGGGGCTGTTTCAGCTTGTCCTCTAGCTATTTTTCAGTAGCATTTCTGTACACCAATAACCAGCAAACTGAGGAAGAAATCAGGGAAAAAATGCCATTTACAATGGTAACTAAAAGAATCAAATACTTCGGAATAAATTTAACTAAAGATGCAAAGGACTTATATACAGAAAACTACACAACACTGTTAAATGAAATCAAAGAAGACTTAAATAAATGGAAAATATTCCCTGTTCATGATAGGAAGACTAAACATCATCAAGATGTCTATCCTACCCAAACTAATCTACAGATTTAATGCAATCCCAATAAAAGTCAACACTGTATTTTTTAAGGAACTGGAAAAACTAACCACGAAATATATTTGGAGAGGCAAGAGGCCCGGAATTGCCAAAGACATATTGAAAAAGAAAAATGAAGTTGGAGGTATCACACTACCTGACTTTAAAACATACTACAAAGCTACAGTGATCAAAACTGCGTGATATTGGCACAAGGATAGACCTACTGACCAATGGAACTGAATTGAGAGTTCTGATATAGATCCTCGCATATACAGTCATCTGATAATTGACAAGGCCATGAAGCCCACTCAGTTGGGAGAGAATGGCCTCTTTAACAACTGGTGCTTGGAGAACTGAATATCCATATCCAAAAGAATGAGAGAAGAATACCATCTCACACCTTATACAAAAATCAACTCAAGATGGATCAAAGATCTAAATATAAGAGCCAAAACCATAAAGACCTTGGAAGACAATGTAGGGAAGCATCTACAGGACCTTGTAATAGGAAATGGTTTCATGAACTTCACAGCCAAAGCACGAGCAGCAAGAGAAAAAATAGATAAATTGGATTTCATCAAAATTAAAAACTTCTACACCTCAGAGGATGTTATTGACAAAATAAAAAGGTAGCCTACCCAATGGGAGAAAATATTTGGCAACCATATACCTGATAGGAGCCTAATATCCTGCATCTATAAAGAAATCCTACACCTTGAAAATAAAAAGACTAACAACCCATTTAAAAAATGGGCAAGTGACCTGAAAAGACACTTCTCCAAGGAAAAAATAAAAATGGCTAAAAAGCACATGAAAAAATGCTCAACATCGCTTGCTAGCAGGGAAATGCAAATCAAAACTACAATGAGATACCATCTTACACCCATCAAAATGGCAGCTATTAAAAAAACAGCAGACACTATATGTTGGAGAGGATGTGGAGGAATAGGAACACTCATCTACTGCTGGTGGGACTGTGGTATGGTCCAGCCACTGTGGAGGACAGTTTGGCGGTTTCTTGGAAAACTAACAATAGATCTTCCATATGATCCAGCAATTCCACTGCTGAGTATATACCCAGAAGAACTGAAAGCAAAGACACAAGCAGATATATGCACACCAATGTTCATAGCGGCATTATTCACCATTGCCAAAAGTTGGAATCAGCCCCGGTGCCCATCAACAGATGAATGGATAAGCAAAATGTGGTACATACACACAATGAAATATTACTCAGCTGTAAGAAGGAATAAAGTGCTAACACATGGAATAACGTGGATGAATCTTGAAGACCTTATGTTGAGTGAAGCAAGTCAGGCACTGAAGGATGAACAGTATATGACCTCACTGATCTGAACTGAGGAAAGTCAGCAGTCTCTGAGAACCATTGTCTGAAAGATAAGTTAACAAAGGAGAGAAAGAGAAGAGTAGGCTGTGAGCCATCACCCATATGGACATAATCTATAGTAAAAGGATAGAATATAGTTGCATATTGAAGGACAGGACAGATGGGTAGTGATATTACTGGGTGTGGTTTTGCAGGGTTCACAAGTGAGTAGATTAGGAAGGGCAGTTGGAATACCCAAGGCATGTAACTATGAATCTTTTCATTCCATGAGTCAAGAGAGGAGAGTGTCATAAGCCCCAGGGGGAGGGGGAGGAAGGAACAGAAAAGAACAAACAGGGGGTATTTAGTGGTCATGGGAAAGGTTTTTCATTACCTTACAGTAATGGACACAGGACATGGTAAATATCATCAAAACTTATTAAAATGTATCGTCTAAATTGTAAACTATAATGTAAACCATTGACAATGTTTAGTTGCTATATTTTGCTATCTGTATAACAGTTATAACAATGCTAACAATGAATCTTGAGGATCTTATGTTGAGTGAAGCAAGCAAAAAAAAAAAAAAAACAATGCTAAAATTAAAAAAAAAAAAAAAAAGAGTTTTAATA
>JAKSZT010053770.1:10763377-11050391 GCA_026826555.1 Tolypeutes matacus
AAAAAAAAAAAAAAAAAAAAAAAGAGAAGGTCACTTCAATAAATGAAAAATAAATTCTTCTTAATTTAGTTTAATAGCTAAAAGCTGTTTCAGGACCTGCATATAGATCCCTGCAGGGAAATTGATTGATAAACACAAGCAGGCAGAGAGGATCCACGTGGACCCTAGGGGAATCATTGATCCTCCTTAGCTCTGTTTGACTACTTGCCTGTGTGGTTCTTTGGTTTTTCTGAGTTTATTTCTTGTCTCTTGCCTTTCTTTCCTCTTTCCTCCCCCCTTTCTTTTTTCTTTCATTTTTTAAAATTAATTCCTATTAAAATTAGGTGCTATCTTGTTGCTTCTTTGCTGTGCTTCTTCTTCAGTAATTTCCCACTCTTTGTCTATATTGATTTTTTATTCCAAACTATCGCTTATCTTTCCTTCATCTTTCTGCCTTCTGCTTTGTGTTGTGGCTCTTAGATACCACATTTTTTCATGTGCCCACAACTTAAGGGTGTCAATTTCTATTCCATCTATTTTGTTTTCTCCTTTTTTTTTAAAATTAGTATTAACTCTTTCCTTTCAGCCCTTTCTTCACTATTTTTCTCCCTCCTCATAATTCTAGCCTTCTAAATCACTATATATATTCCGCTATTTGTTTTCCCAGTCCATTGTAGGAACTCCACTTTTTTTCCTATTACTCTACACTGCCTACATGAGTTAAATATTCATTTCATTAAGTCTCATTTGGCCCCTCTTCTAACTTTTATCAATATTACTATTATCCTTCTGCCTTCCTTACATTTTTTGATTCCTCTGTCCCTAATCTTTTGCCTTCAAGGGAACATAGAAAGAAGCAAGGAAATAAAATAAGAAGAAAAAGTGTCAAAGAGAAAACTTAACACACACCCAGAACCACGAGCTAAATAAAACTCTAGAGCAGAGAGAAAAGCTAATCAACTGAATAAACCCATCAAGATAATATGATGACCAGAGGGTAACAAAAAATTACAAAGGACACTGAGAAACAGGAAAACATGGACCAGTCCAATGAAGAAACTAAAAACCAGGAAATGATGCAGAACATCGAACAACTAATAAAAGCTATCCAAACAAATATCATGGACCAACTTAAAGAAGTGAAGGAAGAGATTAAGGATATAAAGAAGACACTGGGAGAACATACTGAAGAAGTTGCAAACATGCCTAAAAAGATAATGGATATGATGGTGAACAATGGCACAATCCAAGAAATCAAAAAGACACTGGATTCTCATAACAGCAGATTTGAACAGGCAGAAGAAAGAATTAGTGATGTGGAAGACAATACAGCTGAAATCAAAGAGATAGTAGAACAGATAGACAAAAAGATAGAAAAAATCCAGCAGGGACTCAGGGAATTAACCGACAACACAAAACGCACAAACATACGCATTATGGGCATCCCAGAAGGAGAAGAGAAGGGAAAGGGAACAGAAGGAGTGTTGAAGGAAATAATGGCTGAAAACTTCCCAAACCTATTGAGAGATGGCTGTGCAGATCCAGGAAGCACAGCGCATCCCACATAGTATAAATCCCAACAGGCCAACTCCAAGACATATGCTTCTCAAAATGTCCAATGCTCAAGACAAAGAGAAAATACTCAAGGCAGCAAGAGAAAAGAGAACCATCACATACAAGGGAAGCACAATAAGATTAAGTGCTGATTTCTCAGCTGAAACCATGGAGGCAAGAAGACAGTGGTACGACATACTCAAAATACTAAAAGAAAAAACTTCCAGCCACTAATTCTCTATCCAGCAAACCTGGCATTCAAAAATGATGGAGAGTTCAAAACATTCACAGATAAACAGAAATTAAGAGAGTATGTCAGTAAGAAACCTGCACTTCAAGAAATACTAAAGGAATCTACAAGTTGAAAGGAAAAAAACAAGGGAGAGAGAGTTGGAGGAGAGTTTAAAAACAACTGAAAAGACAAAAAAAGAAACAAAGCAATATATGACAGACATTAACCCAAAGAAAAAATGGCTGAAGTAAGAAATTCTCTACGAGTAATAACACTGAATGTTAAAGGATTAAATTCACCAATCAAGAGACACAGATTGGCAGACTGGATAAGAAAATATGATCCATCTATATGCTGTCTACAAGAAACCCACCTTCAACCCAGGGATTCAAGGAAGCTGAAAGTGAATGGCTGGAAAACCATTTTACAAGCTAACAATAGCCAAAAAATGGCAGGAGTAGCTATTCTAATATCAGACAAAACAGACTTTAAATGTAAAACTATTGTAAGAGACAAAAATGGACACTATGTATTAGTAAAAGGGGTGATCTCTCAAGAAGAGAGAACAATCATCAACATTTATGCACCTAATCGGGGTGCCTCAAAATATGTGAGGCAAATTCTGGAAAAACTAAGAGGAGAAATAAATGCCTCTACAATTATAGCAGGTGACTTCCATACACCATTATCATCATTAGACAGAACATCTAGAAGGAGAATCAATAAAGAAACTGGACTTAATAGACATATACAGAACACTACACACAAATACAGCAGGATTTACATTCTTCTCGAGTGCACATGGATCATACTCCAAAATAGACCACATGCTAGGCCACAGAACAACTCTCAAAGAATTCAGAAAGATTGAGATTATACAAAGTAATTTCTCTGACCACAACGGAATGAAGTTGGAAATCACTAAGGGCCAGAGAAACAGGTTAGTAACAAGGATATGAAAGTTAAACAACACACTCTTAGACAAACAGTGGGTCAAGGAGGAAATCTCAAAAGAAATCAGTAACTACCTTGAAACTAATGAAAACGCCAGCACAACATATCAAAACCTATGGGATGCAGTGAAAGCAGTCCTGAGAGGGAAGTTCATAGCCATAAATTCATATATTAAAAAAGAAGAAAGAGCTAAAATTGAAGACCTACCTGCACACTTGGAGGAATTGGAAAAATGACAACAAAATAAACCTTAAGGAAGTAGAAAGAAGGAAATAACAAAGATTAGAACAGAACTAAATGAAATAGAGAATAAGAAAGCACTGGAAACAATAAACAAAACCAAAAGCTGGGTCTTTGAGAATATCAATAAAATTGACAAACCCTTAGCCAGACTAACAAAGAAAAAGAGAGAACAGATGCAAATACATAAAATAAGGAATGAGCAAGGAGATATCACTACTGACCCCACAGAAATAAAGAGTATCATAAGAGGATACTTTGAACTCAACAGTCCAATTACAAGTAAAGAGATAGACGCAGTCATCAAAAACCTCCCAACTAAGAAGAGCCCAGGAAGAGGTGGCTTCACAGCTGAATTCTACCAAACATTCCGGAAAGAGCTAACACCAATTCTGCTTAAGCTCTTCCAAAAAATAGAAGTAGAAGGAATATTGCCTAACTCATTCAATGATGCCAACATTACCCTAATAACAAAACCAAATAAAGATACCACAAGAAAGGAAGATTAAAGACCAATTTCTCTAATGAACCTAGATGCTAAAATCCTCAACAAAATACTTGCTAATCACATTCAACAACATATCAGAGGATTATACACCATGAACAAGTGGATTTCATCCCGGGTATGCAAGGATAGTTCAATATAAGAAAATCAATCAATGTAATACACCACATAAACAGATTGAAAGAAGAAAATCACATGATCATCTCTATAGATGCAGAAAAAGCATTCGACAAAATACAGCACTCTTTCCTCATAAAAACACTACAAAAGATATGAATAGACAGAAACTTTCTGAAAATGATAAAGGTTATATATGAAAAACCCAAAGCTAAAATCATTTTCAATGGTGAAATCCTAAAAGCCTTCCCTCTGAGATCGGGAACTAGACAAGGATGCCTACTATCACCACTCCTATTTAACATTGTCTTAGAAGTACTTGCGTGAGCACTGAGGCAAGAAAAGGACATAAAAGGCATCCAGATTGGAAAAGAAGAAGTAAAAATTTCATTTGCAGATGACATAATCCTATACATAGAAAGCCCTGAGAAATCTACAACAAGGCTTCTAGAACTTATAAAGGAGTTCAGTAATGTTGCAGGCTATAAGATCAATGCTCAAAAATCAGTAGCATTTCTTTTTTTTTTTTTAACTTTATTTTGTACATTTAATAATTGAAAACATAAGCAATAAAAAACTAAAAAGTAAAAACAGATGAATAAATATATACATTTCTCAATTAAATGTAATGGATACATGTAAATTTTTTTATTGTTTTTTGTTTGTTATTTTGTTTTTTTTGTGTGTGTGAATCAAACAATATATTACACAATATATTTGGTTCATAGTAACGCATTCATACAGTATTTGTCCTTTTGTGTCTGGCTTGCTTCACTCAACATAATGTCCTCCAGGTTCATCCATGTTGCCATATGCTTTATGACTTCATTTCTTCTTACAGCTGCATAATATTCCATCGTGTGAATAGACCACAGTTTGTTTATCCATTCATCTGTTGATGGCCACCTGGGTTGTTTCCAACTTTTGGCAATGATGAATAATGTGGCTATGAACATTGGTGTGCAGATGTCTGTTGGTGTCACTGCTCTCAGTTCTTCTGGGTATATACCCAGTAGTGGTATTTCAGGGTCACATGGCAAGTCTATATTCAACTTCTTTAGGAACTGCCAAAAAGTCCTCCATAGTGGTTGTACCATCCTGCATTCCCACCAACAGTGAAGAAGTGCTCCTATCTCTCCACATCCTCTCCAACACTTGTAGTTCTCTGTCTTTTTCATAGTGGCCATTCTGGTAGGTGTGAAATGATATCTCATTGTAGTTTTGATTTGCATTTCCCTAATCATGAATGATGTTGAACTTTTCTTCATGTGTTTTTTTGCCATTTGTATTTCTTCTTCGGAGAAATGTCTATTCAAGTCTTTGGCCCATTTTTTAATTGGGTCATTTGTCTTTTTATTGTTGAGCTGTAACATCTCTTTATATATCCTGGATATTAAACCCTTATCAGATATGTGATTTCCAAATATTTTTTCCCTTGAGTCGGCTGCCTTTTTACTCTTCTGACAAAGTCCGGTGAGGTGCAAAAGTGTTTAATTTTGAGGAGGTCCCATTTATCTACTTTTTCTTTTGTTGCACGTGCTTTGGGTGTGAAGTCCAAGAAACCACCACCTACTACAAGGTCTTGAAGATGTTTCCCTACATTTTCTTCTAGTAGTTTTATGGTCCTGGCTTTTATATTTAGATCTTTGATCCATTTTGAGTTGATTCTTGTATAGGGGGTGAGATAGGGGTCCTCTTTCATTCTTTTGGTTATAGATATCCAGTTCTCCCAACACCATTTGTTGAAGAGACTGTTTTTTCCCATCAGCGTGGGCTTGGTAGGTTTGTCAAAAACCAGTTGACTGTATAGGTGAGGGTTTATTTCTGGATTCTCAATTCTATTCCACTGATCGATATGTCTATCTTTATGCCAGTACCATGCTGTTTTGACCACTGTAGCTTTGTAATATGTTTCAAGGTCAGGCAGTGAAATTCCTCCCACATTGCTCTTCTTTTTTAGAATACTTTTGGCTATTCGGGTGCACTTACCCTTCCAGATGAATTTGGTAATTGCCTTCTCTAATTCTGTAAAATAAGCTGTTGGGATTTTGATTGGTATTGCATTGAATCTACAAATCAGTTTGGGCAAGATTGACATCTTCACGATATTTATTCTTCCACTCCATGAACACGGAATGTCTTTCCATTTGTTTAGGTCTTTTTAAATTTCTTTTAGCATTGTTTTGTAGTTTTCTGCATATAGGTCCTGTACTTCCTTGGTTAAATTAACTCCTAGGTATTTGAGTCTTTTTGTTGCTATTGAAAATGGAATTTTCCTCCTGATTTCCTCCTCGGATTGTTCAGTACTAGTGTACAAAAACATTAGAACTCATTTATTAGTTCAAGTAGCTTTGTTGTGGATACTTCAGGATTTTCTAAATACAGGATCATGTCATCCGCAAACAGTGAGAGTTTTACTTACTCTTTTCCTATTTGGATGCCTTTAATTTTTGTGTCTTGTCTAATTGCCCTAGCTAGAACTTCTAGTACAATGTTGAATAACAATGGTGACAGTGGGCATCCTTGTCTTATTCCTGATCTTAGGGGGAAAGCTTTCAACCTTTCCCCTTTGAGTATGATGTTGGCTGTGGGTTTTTCATATATGCCTTTTATCATATTGAGGAATTTTCCTTTTATTCCTATCTTTTGAAGTATTTTTATCAAAAAAGGATGTTGGATTTTGTCGAATGCCTTTTCTGCATCTATTGAGATGATCATGTGGTTTTTTTCCTTCAACTTGTTAATGTGGTGTATTACATTGATTGATTTTCTTATGTTCAAGCAGCCTTGCATACCAGGAATAAATCCCACTTGGTCGTGATGTGTAAGTCTTTTGATATGCTGTTGGATTCGATTTGCAAGTATTTTGTTGAGAATTTTTGCATCTATGTTCATGAGAGAGATTGGTCTGTAATTTTCTTTCCTTGTGGAATCTTTATCTGGCTTTGGTATTAGGGTGATGTTGGCTTCATAAAATGTGTTGATAATTTTCCCTCCTCTTCAGTTTTTTGGAAGAGTTTAAACAGGATTGGTGTTAATTCTTTTAGAAATGCTTGGTAGAACTCACCTGTGAAGCCATCTGGTCCTGGACTTTTCTTTGCTGGGAGATTTTTCATGATGGATTCAATCTCCTTAATTGTGAGTGGTTTGTTAAGTCCTTGTATTTCTTGTTGTGTCAGTGTAGGTTGGTTATGAGTTTCTAGAAATTTGTCCATTTCATCCAGGTTGTCTAGTTTGTTGGCATATAGTTTATCATAATATCCTCTTATGATTCTTTTTATTTCTGTGAGGTCATTTGTAATTTCCCCCCTTTCATTTCTGATTGTATTTATTTGCATCTTCTCTCTTTTTTTCTTTGTTAGTCTAGCGAGGGGTTTGTCAATTTTATTGATCTTCTCAAAGAACCAGCTTTTGCTTTTGTTGATTTTCTCTATTGCTTTTTTGTTCTCATTTTCATTTATTTCCGCTCTAATCTTTATTATTTCTTTCCTTCTTTTTGCTTTGGGATTGGTTTGCTGTTCTTTCTCTAGTTTCTAAAGTTGTTCAGTTAAATCTTTGAGTTTAGCTCTTTCTTGTTTCTTAATATAGGAATTTAGGGCTATAAATTTCCCTCAAGACTGCCTTTGCTGTATCCCATAAGTTTTGATATGTTGTGTTCTCATTTTCATTTGTCTCAATATATTTACTGATTTCACTTGCAATTTCTTCTTTGACCCACTGAATATTTAGGAGTGTGTTGTTCAGTCTCCACACATTTTCAAATTTCCTTTTTTCCTGTCTGTTATTGATTTCTAGTTTCATTCCATTATGATCTGAGAAGGTGCTTTGTATAATTTCAATCTTTTTATATTTATTGAGAGCTGTATTGTGACCTAACATGTGGTCTATCCTGGAGAAAGATCTATGGGCACTTGAGAAGAATGTATAATCCGCTGAGTTTGGATGCAGTGTTCTGTATATGTCTGTTAGGTCTAACTTGTTTATCATATTGTTCAAATTCTCTGTTTCCTTGTTGATCTTCTGTCTACTTGTTCTATCTAATGATGTGAGAGGGGTGTTGAAGTCCCCGATGATTATTGTAGAAATGTCTATTTCTCCCTTCAGTTTTGCCAGAGTTTGTCTCATATATTTTGGCGCACCCTGGTTAGGTGCATAGATATTTATGACTGTTATATCTTCCTGGAGGATCGTCCCTTTTATTAATATATAATGGCCTTCTGCATCTCTTATCACTTTTTTGCATTTGAAGTCTGTTTTGTCTGATATTAGTATAGCTACCCCTGCTCTTTTCTGTTTACTATTCACGTGGAGTATCTTTTTCCAACCTTTGACTTTCAGCCGGCTTGTATCCTTGGGTCTGAGATGAGTTTCTTGTAAGCAGCATATGGATGGCTCATGTTTTTTTATCCATCTGTCAGCCTGTATCTTTTGATTGGGGAATTTAATCCATTCACATTCAATGATATTACTGAAAATGCACTATTTATTTCCTCCATTTTATTCTTTGGTTTTCATACGTCATCTTATTTTTGTCTTTCTTTTAACTCTTTTGGTTATCCTTTCTGCTTTTCTTTCTTCTATACTCTCCTCCAAGCCTCTCTCTCCTGTCTTTTTCTTTCAGGTTCTAAGGCTTCCTTTAATATTTCCTGCAAAAGGTGGATTCTTTTTTGCAAACTCTCTTAGTTTCTGTTTGTTTGTGAATACTTTATATTCACCTTCATATTTGAAGGGCAGTTTTGCTAGGTAAAGAATTCTCAGCTGGCAGTTTTTCTCTTTCAGTTTCCTAATTGTATCATACCACTGTCTTCTTGCCTCCATGGTTTCTGAAGAGAAATCTGCACAAAGTCTTACTGGACGTCCTTTGTACGTGATCGTTTGCTTCTCTCTTGCTGCTCTGAGCATTTTCTCTTTATCTTTTACATTTGACATCCTGAATAATATGTGTCTTGGCATAGGTCTATTTGGATTTATTCTTATTGGAGTACGGTGTGCTTCTTGGACATGAAAGTTCATTTCTTTCGTGAGAGTTGGGAAATTTTCAGCTATTATTTCCTCAAATACTCTTTCTGCCCCTTTTCCTTTCTCTTCTCCTTCTGGAACTCCAATGACATGTATGTTCTTGCGTTTTGTGTTGTCATTCAACTCTCTGAGCCCCTACTCAATTTTTTCCATTCTTTTCTCTCTCTGTTCTTTTTTCTCTTCAATTTTAGCTGCTCTGTCTTCAGTATCACTTATTCTTTCTTCTATCATTTCGAGTCTGCTGTTGTATGCTTCAAATGTATTTTTTACTTCACCTATTGTATCTTTCATTCCCATGAACTCCGTTACTTTTCTGTTCATGATTTCAAATTCTTCTTTACGTTCGCTCAATGACTTCTTGATGTCATTGATCTCTTTAACTATATTCTCTTTCATCTCATTAATTTGATTTTGGAAATGTGTGCTCATCTCACTGATTAGTTCTCTCAAATTCTGCATCTCTTCTGGGACTTTGCTGTATTCCTTTTCTTGGGCCATGTCTTCTATTTTCTTACTATGTCCCGTAATTTTTTGTTGGTGCTTAGGCATCTGGTTAGTTTGTATTTTACTTAGATGCTCTATCTCTTTCTCTTTTATGTGGTTTTAGTGACAGGCAGCTGTGAGTTACCACTGCTCTTTGATTTTTGGCTCAACCTTGATTGTTAGGATTGTTCTGCTGGTTGCTCAAAACTGGGCACTGGATCCAGTAATTGGTTGTAGAGTCGTTTCCTAGGGCCTTGGGCAGGGAGGCTATAGAGGCTAGGAAAAGACTCTCTTACTTATTAATTTTCTTATGTATACTTCCTTGGTCTGCCAGGAGATGGCGCTTGTTGGCTGCTCTCAATTCAATGCCTGGTCGGAGCGTATTTGTTGTGACACAGACCAGATCAATGTGATAGAGCTTCCTGTCTGGGGGCTAGGAGCCCTGTGATTCAAACTTTCTGAGACACTTCTCCAGACTTCTCTCATAGCGCCCCCCCTTTTCCCAGCTAGGAAATATTTCCACTCCCTTCTGAATCCTCAACAATCAGTCCCTGTTAGTAGAGGAGGAGATTGGGAGGTTTGTATATCTTTAGCCCTTGCAGGCTCCAAGGCAAACAATGGCGCAGCCCCACCCAGCCTGGAAAGGCTCTCGGGACAGGGCAGACCAAACCTGGGAGTCCAAAGCAAGATCAGCCCCAGGCTCTCTCTCCCCTCTCCCGTGGTGTCCTCAACGATTAGTCCAGGCTAGAAGAGGGAGGTTGCGAGGGTCGGATTTCTCCAGTCCTTTCTAGGCTCCCAGGGCACACCGCCGTGTGGAAGGGTCCGTGGGGCTCTGCAGCCCAAATTTCAGATCCGAACCTGAGTCAGCCTAAGGCTGTGTCCCTCTCTCTCCCCTTTCCGGGAGTGGCAGATCCCTGAAACCCCCTTTGTCTGTGGTCGCAGGCCCAGGGGCCCAAGAATTCTGAAAAGTGTGGGGGAGGGTGCTGGCCGCAGCAGAAGCTGCTACTTGCAACTCACAGTTCTGTAGTCACGATTTCCCTCTTCTGTCCCTCTCTCTTCTGGGTGGTGTGCAGCCTTCACCTGGTGACCTAAACCCTAGAAGATCTTTTTCGGGGCTGTTTCAGCTTGTCCTCTAGCTATTTTTCAGTAGCATTTCTGTACACCAATAACCAGCAAACTGAGGAAGAAATCAGGGAAAAAATGCCATTTACAATAGTAACTAAAAGAATCAAATACTTCGGAATAAATTTAACTAAAGATGCAAAGGACTTATATACAGAAAACTACACAACACTGTTAAATGAAATCAAAGAAGACTTAAATAAATGGAAAAATATTCCCTGTTCATGATAGGAAGACTAAACATCATCAAGATGTCTATCCTACCCAAACTAATCTACAGATTTAATGCAATCCCAATAAAAGTCAACACTGTATTTTTTAAGGAACTGGAAAAACTAACCACGAAATATATTTGGAGAGGCAAGAGGCCCGGAATTGCCAAAGACATATTGAAAAAGAAAAATGAAGTTGGAGGTATCACACTACCTGACTTTAAAACATACTACAAAGCTACAGTGATCAAAACTGCGTGATATTGGCACAAGGATAGACCTACTGACCAATGGAACTGAATTGAGAGTTCTGATATAGATCCTCGCATATACAGTCATCTGATAATTGACAAGGCCATGAAGCCCACTCAGTTGGGAGAGAATGGCCTCTTTAACAACTGGTGCTTGGAGAACTGAATATCCATATCCAAAAGAATGAGAGAAGAATACCATCTCACACCTTATACAAAAATCAACTCAAGATGGATCAAAGATCTAAATATAAGAGCCAAAACCATAAAGACCTTGGAAGACAATGTAGGGAAGCATCTACAGGACCTTGTAATAGGAAATGGTTTCATGAACTTCACAGCCAAAGCACGAGCAGCAAGAGAAAAAATAGATAAATTGGATTTCATCAAAATTAAAAACTTCTACACCTCAGAGGATGTTATTGACAAAATAAAAAGGTAGCCTACCCAATGGGAGAAAATATTTGGCAACCATATACCTGATAGGAGCCTAATATCCTGCATCTATAAAGAAATCCTACACCTTGAAAATAAAAAGACTAACAACCCATTTAAAAAATGGGCAAGTGACCTGAAAAGACACTTCTCCAAGGAAAAAATAAAAATGGCTAAAAAGCACATGAAAAAATGCTCAACATCGCTTGCTAGCAGGGAAATGCAAATCAAAACTACAATGAGATACCATCTTACACCCATCAAAATGGCAGCTATTAAAAAAACAGCAGACACTATATGTTGGAGAGGATGTGGAGGAATAGGAACACTCATCTACTGCTGGTGGGACTGTGGTATGGTCCAGCCACTGTGGAGGACAGTTTGGCGGTTTCTTGGAAAACTAACAATAGATCTTCCATATGATCCAGCAATTCCACTGCTGAGTATATACCCAGAAGAACTGAAAGCAAAGACACAAGCAGATATATGCACACCAATGTTCATAGCGGCATTATTCACCATTGCCAAAAGTTGGAATCAGCCCCGGTGCCCATCAACAGATGAATGGATAAGCAAAATGTGGTACATACACACAATGAAATATTACTCAGCTGTAAGAAGGAATAAAGTACTAACACATGGAATAACGTGGATGAATCTTGAAGACCTTATGTTGAGTGAAGCAAGTCAGGCACTGAAGGATGAACAGTATATGACCTCACTGATCTGAACTGAGGAAAGTCAGCAGTCTCTGAGAACCATTGTCTGAAAGATAAGCTAACAAAGGAGAGAAAGAGAAGAGTAGGCTGTGAGCCATCACCCATATGGACATAATCTATGGTAAAAGGATAGAATATAGTTGCATATTGAAGGACAGGACAGATGGGTAGTGATATTACTGGGTGTGGTTTTGCAGGGTTCACAAGTGAGTAGATTAGGAAGGGCAGTTGGAATACCCAAGGCATGTAACTATGAATCTTTTCATTCCATGAGTCAAGAGAGGGGAGTGTCATAAGCCCCAGGGGGAGGGGGAGGAAGGAACAGAAAAGAACAAACCGGGGGTATTTAGTGGTCATGGGAAAGGTTTTTCATTACCTTACAGTAATGGACACAGGACATGGTAAATATCATCAAAACTTATTAAAATGTATCGTCTAAATTGTAAACTATAATGTAAACCATTGACAATGTTTAGTTGCTATATTTTGCTATCTGTATAACAGTTATAACAATGATAACATCCATAAAAGGGGGGGGTAATATGGGGTGAGGAGGGGGGTGGTTTGGTATCTGGGAGTCTCTGGTACTCCATGTGTGACTTTGCTGTGACCTAAAACTTCTTTGAAAATTAAATGAAAATTTGGGAGACACTGGGGAATGAGAGGGGGAAGATGTCATGGTACACCGGACATCCAATAATCCAGTGATAAAAGGAAAAAAGAATTTTTTTTTAAAGGCATTTCTTTTGTTTTTTTTCTATTTTTTTGAATGTGCCAATCTGCTAATTATATTTTGTTTTTTGTTTTGTTTGATTGTTTGTTTGTGTTTTTGTTTTTTTGTTTTTCCCGAGTTTCCTTGTGTTTACCTCTTGCATTTAAGCTTATCATTGTTGTTTCTTTTTCCTATTAAGTGTATTTGATTATTATATGGGCTACATGTTCGGGAGGATTTAGATCACAAAAGGGTTGCAATGGGTGCTGCAGAGGATTATTGGTGGGGGGTGTCTGGGAGGGGGGATTCATGGGAGTGAGTTCATCTGAATATACATGAAAGATGTACAGAATTGTTCAAATGACCAGGGGATGGGGCACGGCCATGGTGGGTAAACAATCACTCAATTAATGAGGGAATCTGAATTCCCAGCCTGGAGAGCTCTGCCACATTCTCCAAGGGAGCAGCAACAGTCTTCTGAGTGCAGGGACAGTGTCTGTCAAAAGAGGATGGCCCACTGATGAGTTATTGTTATTGATGACTACCCTTATGAGTCTTTGCTCTTGTAACTGAAACTTAGCCTACTGTTATGGGGTGCCTAAGGGTTGTCACCTGAGAGCCTCCTTGTTGCTCAAATGTGGCCTCTCTCTAAGCAAACTCACCATATGAATGCATTACCTTCCCCCCAACGTGGGACATGACTCCCGGGGATGAGCCTCCCTGGCAACGAGGGATTAATACCAAGTGCCAACTGGCAACACGACTGGAAAAAGACCTTGAATTAAAGGGGGAAAAGGTAAAGACAAATGAGTTCAAGTTGCTAAGAGACTTCAAAGAGAGTCGGGAGGTCATCCCAGAGGTAATGATTACGCACACCTCAGTAGGATCTCATAAAACACCAAAGTGCATATCACCCCACACAGAGCAGCTCCTGATGGCTCTGGAGACACCCAGGTCCTATATAAGGGGAAATAGCCCCAGAGACTGACGCCTTATCAGTGGGCTCCATTTTGGAATCTGTGCTCCTGAGAGTGACAGAATTGGACTCAAATAAGTCCTCCCTGCACATGGTTCATCAGTCCCTTCTATTCAAACTTTTATGTGATGCTGGAGTTTTTAGGTATACTTCCAGAGACTGGAGCCTCTGGCCTACCTATGTGCCAGGTGTGTGTGGAATCTCGGTGGAGGTGCAACTCCTACCCTACAGCTCAATGGACTCATCCAAGTCACCTGGCGAGGAGACAATGATGGGTAATGGCCATCCCAGGGAATGGAGGTGGCCTGCAGCTGCAGGCAGGATAATCCCACCCACCATATCCATGGGATATAAGCCCTCTCTCACTTGGAGGTGGAGTGGACATCACCATCCCAGTCCCCTCAGGATTGGGGGAAGAACTATGGACTAGAGTGGACTTAATGGTATTCTGTTGTACACATATGGTGATTCTAGCAATGGAAGAAATTATAACAGTGAGGTGGAGCTGGGGGCCACCAGACACTTTCGGGGCAGGGAGGTGATGTGCAGTTGAAATACAGGGGCTTTTTCGGGACTTGGGAGTTGTCCTGAGTGCCGTTGTGGAGACGGATGTAGGCCATTTTAAATCAGCACACACCATTCAGAACTGTGTGGGAAAGAGTGTGGTCTACGATGTGAACTGTGTGGGAAAGAGTGTGGTCTACGATGTGAACTGTGGTCTATGGTTGATGGCAAGGCCCCAGGATGTGTAGGTCCATTGAGGGTGATGGGCCACACTTATGGGAGATGTTTGTATGGGATGTTATGGGAGGTGTGGGAGGTGGGGAACATGGGAATCCCTGTAGTTTCTGTGTAATATTTAGGTAATCGAAGCACCTTTTAACATATATATATATAACATTTTTGTAAGCAAATGCACATATATGCATATATATTTATATGTCATTTTATAAATATTGGTATGTATTGTGAAAAATTTGATTTTTGCCCAAAATAAAAAGAAAAATAATTAAAAAACTGTATGAAAATTCCATCCTTTTTTCTATGGCACAAATGAATAAAGGCCATCCTTAAGGACAATTTTGTTGATTTTCTTTCAGAGCACTCTCCCATTTAACACCTAGATAATGGAGCATTATTGCCTTTTGTATACGTAATCCCAGGACATGACCAAAGTAGGGGAAAGTAAAATAGAATTGATGGATTCTTATTTTCCCTTAGATAAACTTTAAAAAAATATATGAACACATTGTCTGCCAATTGTGTTAGGTCAGATAGTAAGGTCTGTGGGGTAGACCCATATTAGTAGAGAATAATTCAAGGTCATATATTTTTACTTTATGAAAAACTAAAGGAGGATTTAACTTCACCAAGTAGACATTTGGATTAACCTTCAAACTTAGCCACATTATTTGAAATGGAAATATGGATCTCTTTTAGTTTCCTCAATTAGTAGAGAAAGTAGAGATAAGCCATGCAGTTAATATTATTACTCTTAACAACTGTATCTGGTTTGCTGGGTGCATGTTATTGATGATTTTAAATAATTACTAACTGAAACCTAGGTTCATCTGTATAGATTTAATAATCATATTTTCTTTGACTCTTTCCTTGACTCTCTATTTAATATTCATACTCTCCCTATTTTGCCCTGTAGAAAAATTTACTGTTCCAACCATAAGACACTATTTTGCTTAATTGATTCTGTCTTCCCTTTTCTGACCGTAATCATTTTGAAAGAAGGAATCATGTTTTATTCATCTTTATAAATCACATCTCAAAATGTTTCAGCATAGAGATTATCACATGAGTGGTCAAATAAATGAATAAATGTGTGAGACTAGATAAACCAAACACAGGTAAAAGGTGGGAAATCACATAAAAGTGAATTTAAGAGTGATGAGGTTATGAGAGGCCACCTGTAAGAATAACTCATTGTTATGAATTGGAAGATGATAGTAAAAAAATAAAGAAGAATACATGTTAGGGGTTATTTTTCTATGTTGAACTTTTGCACAAAGAATGTGATTTTTCTGTTTGCCATATCATATTCTGAAGATTTCTTTTTTTAAACATTTAACAGTAGTCTATTTATTTCTCATTAATGGATCTGATTCCATTATCCAATGATAAAACAAATTTGTTTAAATATTAGGAGATAATAGCTAAAGGAAGACAAAGGGGTGCTGTTCTCTACCCTTAACTGCATCATTAACTCATTTTGTGAGTTGCACACATTACTTAATTCTTCTTGCCTCAGTCAGCTCAGGTGTAAAATTGGGTAGAATCTGTAAATGATGGTCCACATGAGTGGTTTGATTAAATATATCCAAGAAAATTAGATTAGATTGAATTTAAAGTGTCCTCTGAGACTGAAATTACCCCAGACTAAATATTTCATAAAGTTTGTTAAAGTCTCTTTATAATTATCAGAATAAATATTCTGTATCTTTTTAAAGTTCCATGATATTTTAGTAGGATAAAGGAAACTTATAAAAGATCATTTGTTTCCAAGAAAGACTGTCTCCATTTTTCTGTAGAAAAGCTCAAATCCCATGGACTTTAATATCATTGAAATTCTTTTAAGACTTGAAAGTCCTCATTGGCTTCACCTGTGATTGGCTTTTCCTTCCCTGCCCTGTCCTGCCTTTCCTTTCTCTCTTTCTCTTTCTTTCCCTCCCTTCCACTCTCTCTCCCTCCCTTCCTTTCTCTTTTCTTCCTCTTCTCCTTCTCCTTTTCCTCATTATGTTGAGGCCATTGTGTCTTCATCTGGAATGGTTTAATGGTATAGGTTCATTAAAAAGTTCCATTTGGGTACTTTCATTTTACTGATGTTGACATTGAGACAGAAATTGGATCAAAAGTCTTGGAATGCTACTGTAAATTATGAAGTAGGAGAGAACAATTTAAACAGCTTAAGTGCTGTATTACTATCAAATTCATAAAAGAGATAATTATGGCTTAGATGAAGAAAAAGGAAGAATTGTAAAACTTGGATTTTTGTATAAAGTAGATTGTCTCAATCGTGACTCACCTTAGAGGGACAACATGAAGACTAATGTCAGATTATGAAAGTGTTCTAAAATCATAAAATAATTATATAATGAGGTATAGACTCAGAAAACACAAAAACAGTAGATTTCATAAATTTAAAAAGTAGAGAATAATTCAAGGTCATATATTTTTACTTTATGAAAAACTAAAGGAGGATTTAACTTCACCAAGTAGACATTTGGATTAACCTTCAAACTTAGCCACATTATTTGAAATGGAAATATGGATCTCTTTTAGTTTCCTCAATTAGTAGAGAAAAATTCCACTAGAGAGATGTAGTTACCATTGATTGCATTCATCAAAGTGAATTCAAAAAATAATTGTCATATTAAAATGAAAATTCTGACAACATTCTAGTATCTGAAAAGTTTACCTGAACCTTTCCTGGTTTTTATGCTGATCACATTGTTAAAAGAAACTGTTAAAAGAAAATGAGTCACAAGTTATTCTCAATAATGCAAGTTTATTGAAAGAAAAACTGCAAACAGAGATATCTCCACCAAGTAAGACTCTCAAATGGTTAATAAGTTGCATTGCCTTATAAAGATGATTAGGGAAAAAGGGAAAGCTACAGTAATTGGCTGACATTTAGGTTTCTTTATTATAAAGGAGGATTTTACAAAATCAGGAATGATAATAGATTGATTATTAAAACATACTTATTTCTGATAGGTTATTCCTGTTGCACTTCAACCAACTTATTTCTAACTGTTGTTAAAGGTGCAACCTTTGCGGTATGTTTTTGGAAAGCTGCACCTTTATTTTTAACTTTTGACAAAGGTCCACTAAAAGGGGTTTGCTCCCAGCCAAAGTAGGCAGCCATTTTATTTTAGTTAGCAATATTGGAGGACACAAAGCTATTGAAATTATATTAATTTTCCCCCTCCTGAACACCATATACAAAAATCAGCACAAAGTGGATCATAGGCATAAATATAAGAACCAGAACTATAAAATTCCTAGGAGAATATGTAAGGAAGCACTTTTTTCAGGGCCTTGTGTTAGGCAATAGTTTCTTAGACTTTATACCCAAAGTACAAGCAACAAAAGAAAAAATAGATAAATGAGGCCTCCTCAACATTAGAAAACCTTTTGCGCATCAAAGGGCTTTATCATGAAAGTAATAAGATAACCTACACAATGGGAGAATACATCTGGGAACCACATATTCCATAAGGGTTTAATATTCAGATTATTTTAAAAAAATCCTCCAACTCAACAATACAAAGACAAATAACTCATATTTTAAAAATGGACAAAAGAGTTGAATAGAAATTTCTTCAAAGAAAATATACAAATGGTCAAAAATCACATGAAAAGATGCTTACAGCATTAGCTGTTAGGGAAATGCAAATAAAAACCACAACGAAATACCATTTTACACCCACTAGAATGGCTATCTTTTTTAAAAAAATGAAAATAACAAATGTTTGAGAGGATGTGGAGAATAATAACAATCTTTCATTCTGGCTACTGTGGAAGACAGTTTGGTGGTTCCTCAGAAAGGTAAGTATAGAATTATCATATGATTTGCATTTCCCTAATAGCTATTTGCTGAGTAAGTTTTCATGTGCTTTGTAGCCATTTGCATATCCTCTTTGAAGAAATACCTACTCAAATCTTTTTCCCATTTTAAATAAATTGGGTTGCTTGTCTTTTTTGATGAATGTAGGAATTCTTTATATATTCTAGGTACTAAACCCTTATCAGATATGTGGTTTCCAAATATTTTCTCCCATTGATTAGATTGTCTTTTCACTTTCATGACAAAGTCTTTTGATGCACAAAAGTTTTTAATTTTGATGAAGTCCAATTTATTTATTTTAACTTATTTGTTTGTGCTCCAGTATAAAGTCCAACAAATGATTGTCCAACACAAATCTCAAAGATGCTTCCCTACATTTCTTCTAGGAGTTTTATAGTCCTGGTTCTTATATTTATGTATTTGATCTATTTTGAGTTAATTTTGTATATGTTGTGAGATAGGGGTCCTCTTTAATTCCTTTGCATATGTATATCCAGTTCTCCCAGGACCATTTGTTGAAGAGATTATTCTTTCCCAATTGAGTGGGCTTGGCAGATTTATAAAAAATTAGTTGGCTTTAAATGTGAGGGTCCATTTCTGAACTCTCAATTCAATTCCATTGGTCTATATCTCTCTCTTTGTGCCAGTCTTGACCACTGTAGCTTTGTAATATGCTTTAAAGTTGGAAAATGTGGGTCCTTCTACTTTGTTCTTCTTTTTCTAAGATGTTTTTGGCTATTTGGGGCCACTTACCTTTCCAAATAAATTTGATACTTGGCTTTTCCATTTCTGCAAAATTCTGTTGGAATTTTGATTGGGATTGCATTAAATCTGTAAATCATTTGGGGCTAGAATTGGCCTCTTAATGATATTTAGTCTTCCAATCCATGAATATGGAATGAACTTCCATTTGTCATCTTTGATTTCTTTTAGCAATGTTTTTTGGTATTCTGTGTACAAGTACTTTTACATCCTTGGTTAAATTTGTTTCCTAGATTCTTGAATCTTTTAGGTGCTATTGAAAATGGAATTTTTTTCTTGATTTCCTCCTCAGATTGCTCATTACTAGTGTAGAGAAACACTACTGATTTTTGTGTGTTGATCTTGGACCCTACCACTTTGCTGAATTTGTTTATTAGCTCTAGTAGCTTTGTTGTAGTTTTTTGGGGATTTTCTATATATTGGATCATATCATCAGCATATAGGGAAAGTTTTACTTCTTCCTTTCCAATTTGGATGCCTTTTATTTCTTTTTCTTGCCTAACTCCTCTGGTAGAACTTTGAGTACAGTGTTGAATAATAGTAGTGACAGTGGGCATGCATGTCTTGTTCCAGATCTTAGAGGGAAAGCTTTTATTCTTTCACCACTGAATATGCTGTTAGCTGTGAGTTTTTCAGATATGCCCTTTATCATGTTGAGGAAATTTCTTTCTATTCCTATTTTTCTAAGTGTTTTTTATCAAGAAAGGCTGCTTTATTTTGTCAAATGCTTTTTCCTTGTCAATGGAGATCATCATGTCGTTTTTCACCTTTGTTTTGTTAATGTGGTATATTACATCAATTGATTTTCTTATGTTGAACTACTCTAACATCCTGGGATAAAACCCACTTGATCATGAGGTATAATTCTTTAAATGTGCTGTTGGATTCTATTTGTAAGTATTTTGTTGAGGATTTTTGCATCTATAGTCATAAGGGAAATCGATCTAGAATTTTCTTTGCTTTCAGTATGTTATCTGGCTTTGGTATTAGGGGGGTGTTGACCTTAGACAATGAGTTAGGTTGTGTTCCCTCCTCTTCAATTTTTTTTTTGGTAGAGTTTGAGCAAGATTGGTATTAATTCTTCTTGGAATGATTGGGAGAGTTCACCTGTGAAGCCATTTGGTCTTGAGCTTTTCTTTGATGGGAGGTTTTTGATACCTGATTCAGTGTCTTTGCTTGTAGTAACTCTGTTGAGGTCTTCTGTTTCTTTTAGAGTCAGTAAGTTTTTTCTTGTGTTTCTAGGAATTTGTCCATTTCATCTAGATTGTCTAATTTGTTGGCATACAATTGTTCATAGTATCCTCTTATGATCCTTTTTATTTCTATGGGGTCAGTATCATATCCCCCCTCTAATTTCTGATTTTATGTATTTGTGTTTTCTCTCTTTTTTCTTTTGTCAGCTAACTAAGGGATTTTCAATTTTATTGATTTTTTCCAAAAACCAACTTTTGGTTATGTTAATTCTATTTTTTATTAACAATTTCATTTATTTCTGCTCTAATCTTTATTTCTTTCTTTCTGCTTGTTTTTGGTTTAATTTGCTGTTCATTTTCTTCTTCCTCAACGTGAGTAGTTAGTTCTTTGATTTTAGCTCTTTCTTTTTTAATGTAAGTGTTTAGGGCTATAAATTTCCCTTTCAGCACTGCCTTTACTGCATCCCATAAATTTTGATATGTTGTATTCTCTTTTTCATTTGTTTCAAGATAGTTACTGACTTCTCTTGCAATTTCTTCTTTGACCCACTGATTGTTTAAGAGTGTGTTATTTAACTTCCATATATTTATGGACTTTCCAGATCTTTGCCAGTTTTTTATTTCCAGCTTCATTCCATTATGGCCAGAGAAGACAGTTTGTATAATTTCAATATTTTTAAATTTTTTGAGACTTGTTTTGTGACCCAGCATGTGGTCTATCCTGGAGAATGTCTTGGGTTGCAATGTTTTGTATATGTTTTTTAGGTCTAGTTCATTTATCGTATTATTCATGTTCTTTGTTTACTTATTGATCTTCTGACTAGATGTTCTGTCTGTTTACAAGAGTGTTGTATTGAAGTCTCCAACTATTATTGTATAGGTGCCTATTTCTCCCTTCAGTTTTGCCAGTGTTTGCCTCACGTATTTTGGGGCACCATGGTTAGGTGCATAAATATTTTTTATTCTTATTTCTTCTTGGTGGAGTACCCCTTTTATTAATATGCAGTGCTCTTCTTTGTCTCTTATACCAGCTTTTGTCTTAAAGTCTCTTTTGTCCCATATTAGTATAACTTCCCCAGCTCTTTTTTGCTTACCATTTGAGTGAAATATTTTTTTCCAACCTTTCATGTTCAGCCTATTTTTGTCTTTGTATCTAAGCTGAGTCTCTTATAAACAACATTGTATTAGCCATTCAACTGATTGGATAAAAGAGCCACCCATTGATGATGCAATCTCCCTGATTGATGCAGATGTAATCAGCCATCCACACAGTAAACTCACTGGTGATTGAAGTCCATAAATGCTCTTGTATTACAATTAGCCCAGTGCTTGCTGGAACAAACACCTGGACACAATTACCTGGCCAAGATGACACATTAGCCTAACCATCACAAACATATAGCTGGACCATGCTTTTTTATGCATTCTGCAAGTCTGTCTTTTTTTAAAAAAGATTTATTTTATTTATTTCTCCCCACCCCCTTGTTGTTTGCATTTGCTCTGTCTGTTTGTTGTGTGCTGTTCTTCTTTTTTTAAGAGGCACCAGGAACAGAACCTGGGACCTCCCATGTGGGAGGGAGCCGCCTAATCACTTGAGCCACCACCGCTCCCTAATTTGTTGTGTCTCTCATTATGTTTTTCTTCCTTGTGTCTCTTGTTACGTCATCTTGCTGTGCCAACCCATCACATCAGCTTACATCTTCTCTAGGAGGCACTGGAAACCAAACCCAGACCTCCCATGTGGTAGGCAGGAGCTCAATCACTTGAGCCACATCCGCTTCCCCACTCTGTGTCTTTTGATTAGGGAGTTTAATTAATTACCATTCTGTGTTATTACTATAAAGGTAGTACTTACTTTAACCATTTGTCCTTGGTTTTTACATGTTAAATATATATATATATTTTTGCCTCTCTTTTCCTTTATCACAACTCCTTTTCTGTATAGTCTATCTTTCATGATGTGTCTTACGGATCCTGTCCTCATTTCTGTTTTTGTATTTTTTTTTTCATTCTTTCTTTGTGGTTACCCTGGGGTTTATATTACACAAACTACATTTATAACCTACTAATTTGAAAGAATACAATTTAGCTTCAATAGCTTACATGTTCTCTACTCCCACATCCCTCTTTAAGTTGTTTTTGTCCCACTTTACTAGTTTATATTTTGCTTGCCCATTATCAGGATCTATGTCTTTTTCTTGCTGTATTCTGAGTCTCATAGGAATTAAAGAGTAGAGTTGTATAGAGAGGATACAGTACTATTGGGTTTTGCATTTACCCTTTCAGTTGCCCTTACTGATGAACTTCATTTCTTCACACTACTCCTAGCCACTCTTTCCTGTCTTTCCCATTCAACCTTCAGAACTCCTTTTAGTAATTCTTTTAGGGAAGATATCTTGTTTACAAACTTTCTTGGTTTCTTTTTATGTGTGAATGTTTTAACATTCCTTCACTTCTGAAAGACAGTTTTATCAGGCAAAGTATTTTTGGCTGGCAGTTTTTCTCTTTCAGCACCTTAAATATATCATACTATGGCCTTCTTGTGTCCAGGGTTTCAGATGAGAAATTGGCACTGAGTCTTATTGAGGCTCTCTTTTATGTGACAAACTACTTTACTCTTGCTGCTTTCAGATTTCTCTTTCTATGGTGTTTGGCATTCTTATTAGTATTTGTCTTGGAGTAGCTCTATTAGGATTTTTTCTGTTTAGAATATGTTGTACTTCTTGGACATGTATATTTATGTCTTTCATAACTATTGGAGAATTTCAGGCATTATTTCCTCAAATATTCTTCTTGCCCCTTTTCCCTTCTGTTTTCCTGCTGGGACACCCATGATACGTAAGTTTGTGCACTTTGTGCTGTCACTGAAATCCCTGAGGCACTGCTCCAGTTTTAGTATTATTTTCTTTATTTATTCTCTGACTATATAATTTAAATTGTCCTATCTTCTATTTCACTGATTCTTTTTTCTGACTGTTCAAATCTGCTGTTGTAGGCCTCAAGTATATTTTTAATCTGTACTATTGTGCCTTTCATACCCATAATTTCTGTTATGTTTCTTTTTATACTTTTGAATTCTTCTTTATGCTCCCATATTTTTTTCTTAATATCCTTTATTGCTTTATGCATATTTTCCTTCATCTCTTGGAATTGATTTAGGAGATTTGTTTGAACTTCTATAATTAGTTGTTCCAAATTCTGTAAAACCTCTGAAATTTTAATTTGTTCCTTTGATTGTGCCATATCTTTCTTTAGTATCACTATAACTTTTTACTGATGTCTTGGCATCTAATCATCTTCATGAGTTAACTCTGAGGTTCAGTTTCTCCTCTTTTCTATGGTTTTATTGTAGATTGGCTTTGTGTTAAGGCTTTTCTTTGATGCTTGGTTCAACTTATTCTAGACCTTTAGAATAGACTGTGTTTAACTGCTATGATTTTCTCAGTTCTTCTTTATCTGAGTCTTGCCCTGGATATGTGGTGCAATTTTCAAGATTGTACATTTTGTACAATTTTTTCCTCTCCAGGAGAAAACTTCCTTTACTCTCTTTCCTCTATCTCCAGGAAATTTTGATCTGTTCTGTTTGTGTGTACAGATTTTCCTTCCCAGCTCTTATGATTTGTTTAATTTCTCTCCCTCACTGAGTACCTTGTTTTCATTACTGTTTTCAGTTCTGGGGCCCTCCTCTGTTATAGAAGTTCAGTTCAGCCATCCTCCTTTATTGTTGTTTTTTCCCCAATAAGGTATCCCACCTCAGGAAGCCAAATGGAGGTCAATCCAGAAAGGTGGGTCACTCCAGAAAAGTCCGTTTTGCATTTAGTTTGCCCCATCAACACAAACTGGATTGAGTGAGTGTAACACTTTTCAGCTGAAATTCTACTGAGGTCTCTCTCACTCTTGTATTCTTTTCTTTCCTCTTCTCCTCAGTACCCTTTTATATGCAGCACTCCTCAGTGGCTTGTGTTCCTCCCTGGGTGAACTTGGTTCCCTGTGCCTGGATATGTGTAGGATTCTATCACTGCTGTCCCTGGTTGTAGGTGGGAGGATCTTGGCACTGCCTCTGAGCAACTCCCCAGGCTGCTCAGGGCTGAGTGAAGGAGAGGGAGTGGACAGGCATGTCTGGGTTGAAAATTTTCTGTCTGGTATTTTTCTTTTTTTTTTGATTCAGGCTTTGCAGAGTCCTTTTCTAATCTCTACTGTCTTTCTAAGTACTAAGCAAATGGAATTTGTCCTTTAATTTGCTGAACCACTGGGGAGGTTTTTTCAAGGATTGTCTTATGTCACCTTGTTGATGATATCTCTCTACACCTTCTGTCTTGAAGCTCTCAGCTCTCAATTTACTTGAAAACATACTGACCTAGCTTTTCTCCTACTTCTTTGATCTATCCTTCTTAATCCCCTTTCTCAAATATTATTTTTCTACATGCAATCTAATTGTCAGCATTTTCCAAAGTTATTTATTCTCTCTTCTCTCCAAATTTGTTTGTGACTATTCAATACTATGGTTTTATATGCAAAATATACCTACTTGTATATCATTAATCCAAACTTCCTCTGCCTATTTGCCATCTCTTTTGCATATCCTACCTTACCATCTCCAAAAATGCATACCATAACAATCCTACTTAACTTAGGGACTCACTACTCTATTTCAATAATTTGTTTTAATTATTATTTTTGTCAACTTTTAAATTTCTATATTTATTATAAAAATATATTTGTCTAATTATTGTTTATCAACTTATTTATTTCTAGTCCTTCACCAGACTAGAATGTAGTATTCCTATTACCAAAGCTACCCCAATGCTTTGCCCAGTGTTGACACTTCATAGTCATCTGATAAATATTTGCTGAATGATTGAAGGGATTGACTTATTGTAATCTTCAAGACACATGACTTGTAAACATTTTAGACAAGATTTGAAAGTCCTAAAATGAATCTCAGATATATCATTAAGAAGCATTTCATTAGTGTAATTCATAGAAAATAAATTATTCAGAAACCTTAAAAGAGAGACTTTAAAAAATGTACCATCAATAATCCCTATTTATAAATGTAAATATTTTCAATAAGGTAGAAGGTCTTAGAAAATGGAGATTTTAAATTTCCTTATAATAGACAAAATAAATCTGCTTTGAGGAGACTCTAATGGTGAAACTGTGTGCTACCTCATAGCTTGTGTACTAACTTCTTTATCACTCCATTATTTTTTCCTATCATTTTCAGTGCTTACAGGCTTAACTCCTAAAGCACTGATCCAGTATTTTTTAGTCTTTTATAAGTGCAGATTCCTTACTACAAGTGAACTAGTACATGTACAAAGATTATTTTCTTTCTTCTTTTCAAAGTAATGGTGTCCCTATATTTTCCCCTGTTTCACTAAGAACTGTTCATGTCTTTCTGTGTGTATTAAAATAAGCATTCATTTTTGAGCCAAGTGTTTTCAAACATTTTTCTAGTCTTGTCTTCTGAAGCCACTGCAAAATTCTTTTTGTCCAGTTTCATGGTTAAAAGAAGAATACTTACAGACTAAAATTGCAGAGCCCAATACTATTTTCTCTTTACTACTCTCTCAGGCTTCCCTCTCTTTGACAACTAATAGCAGCCTAGAGGTTCCCTGACGATTCTTCTATTGAAAATAATATAAATTCATACAGGCATTTCACTCAGCTTTAATGAAAAAGTTAGATTTTTGCTGTTTCCTGTGATGAAAAAATAAATATGTCTTCCTTTTTGGCCTCTTTTTCCCATAAACTGTCCATTTGTTCTTTGGGGCTTATGCAGTTTTTTTGTCTTTGCCACCCTTTAGGGTACATTGATTTTATGTTTCTGGAGATCAGACTATTTTTGCAACCTGATCTTAGTTGGTGGTTTTAACGTGAATTTTAATAAGATAAGGACAAAATTATAACAAATAGAAAATATGATGATTATTGATTTTTGTCATCAAGATGTGCCCCACAGTCTGTTAAATAGAAGCCTACTGAATCCCTTCGCCAATTCATGTTTCATGGTATCACATGGGTAATACCAGCACATGATAACCATAGTTGTGTTCACTGTAAGAACCTTTTTTAAGTTCACATCCTAATTGGGAAGTTGCTCTTCTCAACAAGAAGACTGTAGGATTAATTACCACTGTCAATTTCTCATTGTGAACACATCATAAAGAGGCAGAGGACCAAAGTGAGCTTGAATTCAAGAGCAGGATTGTCACAAAGGATAAGCATAGAAAGAGGGCATTTAGAGGAGAAAAGTCATCAGCATAGGCAGTTAACAGGGAGACTATGGGAGCTAATCTCCTCAAACATGAGTAAAAATGTGCAAGTCAAATTAACTTCAAGCAAATGCCAATGTAGAGATTAAATTGCTCTACAGATAGCAGTAAAATCCTTTAAAAAAAAAAAAAGAAGCACAGGACAGGGAGAGTTTGGGGTACCACAAGCATGCTTGACCTCTCTAGGATAAGACAAGGATAAGAATAATCACTATAAAACTCCAGGAAAATCCATTGCTCTGTCCCTAGTGCCTAATACAGAGCTTGCAAAAAAGATTTTAAATAAATATTTGTTAGGTAGAGGAATTAGTCTAGCAGATACCTTGTAAGTCACACTTGATTTTCTTCTATTTCGGTGAAAAGAGAATCGGAAAGTTATTTAGAATGGTCATGTTAAAAATTTCCTTATCGGGCATAATATGGTTATATTATCTGAACTGTATAATGTATTTAATATTTATTGTAAAAGAACAGTTTACACATTCTCAATTTACCCTATCGTTTCATGATTCAAAGAAAGCCTTCAGCCATATTTATATATAAATATTGGACTTGGTGGACTGCTGTCAAGATTTTAGTGGCCAGAGTTAATAAAATATAGAAAGCAGAATCTTGTATAGTGTGCTACCTTTAGCCAAACTGATTTCATTTAGACAGACTGTGTTTTAAATGGAGTCCTGTGTTAGGGGAATATTATCTTAATTATCTCTAGTAGAAAACATTTCTGATCATGATATGTTTCAATATAAACTAAAATTGAAAACTTATTATTAAAATATGAGGCTTGGGATCAAAGTTTATTGCAAGCAACTTAAGTTCGCCCAAATTTTATTTCATTAGTGTTCTGTTTCCCTCGAAGCCTTATCTGAATCTGAAACATTTGAATATTTTATTTGGGGTTTGTTGTGCTCTAGGAAAATTTCATGGCTTCTTTAATTATTTTTATTAGAATAGACTTCAGAAGATCTTCGCCCTATTTTTCATAGCCGAATACACCAACATCATTATAATGAATGCACTAACAACAACCTAATATGAATTTTTAAAGTCTTATTTGACTTTCTGAGACTTTTGTTATGAAGTAGTGCTTATTTTATATGGTAATAATAGCCTGAGAAATATTCTCAGCTCTACTAAAAGTGCTCCTTTTATAGAATGCCTTGGCAGTGCTTCTAATTTAATGTTTAGCCCACTAGCTAGGTGTGCATGCTGTACTCTGTAATGAGGAACTATACATGTTTAGAACTAGAACAATTCCAGAGTCAGAAAACCTGAGAAGAAGGGTGTTAGGTGTTGGTTATGGACAGCAGTGTGAACAGAGACACAACTGAGCACGGTAGCTGGGGCTTTAACACTACTGAGAGATGGTGCAAGAGGGAAAATAGTCACAAGGCAATCAGATGGCTTTGACTGGTAGATGATTTTGGCTGAGTGTATTTCCTAAAATATTAGCTTTACAGTGTTTTTAAGTCATTTATGTACTTGTTTTCTGTTGAATATTTTCATCTCTGTTATAGCTACATCAGAATAATTTTAATATAAATTCTGAGGAGAAGTCATATTTACAGACAAGACTAAAAATGGTAAAAGATTCCATAAGGAACCTAGAAAACAATATGTTTTATTAATATGCATCTGTTGTATAGATGAGTAAATACACAAATACACACAGTGTGAATATAAAGTATAAGTAAAGTACATTTCAAAATCAGTGGCAGAAATGACAAGCTCAGAAATACTAACTACAATAATTGCTCACCTAGAGACACACACATGTGTAAAAGCTTGATCTGACAATAAGCTACTTGAGGGGAGGAAAAGCATCTTATTTTGTAAGCCCAGAACCAGTATCTTCTTTTTATGTTAAAATTCCCCTTGCTTTAGCTATTTTATATAATCTCAGATGGCAGTTGTCCCCAGTGGCCCAGTGAGCCATAACGTATCCTTCAGATGACCTTAAAGTCTAGAGTCTGATGCATCTTGAGATGCTTACGTTTCTAGAGCCAACTTTCTGTGTTTCTATGATTTGACGTTTATGTGATCATCGTAATATAACTCCCTGAAATTTATTATAATGAACGTTTTATGTTCTTTTTATTCTTTCTAATTAGCTCTTTCTCTAAAAATGCTACTCTATTCACTTCTAATTCTTTTTTCTTTCTTTTTTTTTTTTTTGGAGGGGAGGCACCTCATTCTTTTTCAATCAAATAATTAGCATTGGCTTATGCTGAAAAGTCCTGTTAATTAAAAAAATAAAACATAATAAAAAGCATTAGGAACTCAAAGAATTGATTTAAAATAATCCTAAATGATATCATATACATTCTACCAGTATTGAAATTTTTTTTGAGGTACTAGGACTAGGGATTGAACCCAGGATCTTGTATGAAGGAGGTTGGTGCTCAACCACTGAGCCATATCGACTCCCCTGAGTTGGCTCCCATGTCTATTTGCTCCTTGTTTTGCTTGTTGTTTTGCTCATTGTTTGCTTGTTTGTTTTTGTTCATTATCTGCTCATTGTCTACTCATTGTTTGTTTGTTTTCTTTAGGAGGCACCGGAACCAAACCTGGGACTTCCTATGTGGGAGGCAGGCACTCAACTGCTTGAGCCACATCTGCTTCTGCAAATTTTATATATGCTTTTCCTTCATTATACAAATTTATTTTCTCTGTGATTGTCACTGTGCTTTTATATTAATATCTGGTGACTGACTTGTGGTAGTTTGATTTATGTACCCAACAAACACATATTCTTAATCTGCATTCCTGTGGTTGTGAACCTGTTGTAAATAGCACCTCTTGAAATTGTTTTTAGTCAAAAAGTGGCCCAGCTGCATGAGGATGTGTCTTAATCCAAAATACTGGAGGCTTTAAAAGGAGGGCCTGGAAGTGGCAGAATCCAGAAAGAAGAGGACATCACCATATGTCCAGAGGCAGAAATAAAAGCCAAGGAATCCCAGGTTTTTCCAGTAGCCAGCACCAGAATGCTGCAGTCTTCAGTAAGAAAGCAAGCCTTGCCAATATCTTGATTTTGGACTTCTTCTAACCTTAAAACCATAAGCCAATAAATTTCTGTTGTTTAAGCCAACCCATTATGTGGTATTCATAATAGCAGTTCTGACAAACTATGGCAAGACAAGTTAAAGGCTTCAGTTAGAGTTTTTTATTTCTCATTATTATAATTACTCATTCAATATATGGAATCACTTATTTTATAAATTTGTTTTATCATGTATGTCCAGAAAGTATGCACACATATACAGACATTTTGTAATTAATATATTATAATATGGTAGTTATAACTGGATTGCTACAATTAGTAATAACAAGGATATGGATAAAAATACATATCTAGTTTGTGATAAAAATGTTTTTTGGAACCCAACATCCATTGGCCAATGCAGATTTACCAGCTAATTTTGATATCACAAAAAAAGCTGTAGTGTATTTGCAAACCATTTTGTAGTTGTGTAATATATAGTGTCTACAAGTAATATACATGATGTTCTCTTTATGAGTTTCTCAGGAGTCAGAAGTAGAAAGCAGAATCCCAAGTTCTGAAATAAATTATTTAAACCCCAAAGGAAATTTTGTTTGTCAAGTATATAACCATGCATAGACACTAAGAAAGGTTGAGTGCTCTGAAATTTTTGAGTTCTATTATTGAATAAGGCTTATTGAAACAGAGAAATCATTTCAGATAGTTCAATTGCCTGGGGTATTCTAAAGAAAGTGATTTTGTAGCCACACAGGAAGCAATATTTTTCAGGAGTCATTTGATAAATACTATTCTCAATTTTTCTACTCTCTGAGTTTTCTTGAACCATATAATTCTGTATGTGTTTTTTGGCACAATACAGTGTGTTACAAAGATGGAAGCAAAGATTCATACTGTAAAATCTGTATAATTTGCTGTAAATGTTAGCTGTTAATTATTAAGGGATATGTGACCACAGCTTGATTATTATATTATTTATTTAAAAAGCCTCATTTTATACCAATTCTTTCAAAATGCTTAGTGAAACAAAATAAGTTGAGTTCATTAGATTTTACATTCAGTGAGAAAGAGGCCTCATATTTGCCATTTAAATCATCAGCAATTGAAACAGCTATAATTTTCTAAGCCAGTTATAGAAAAATGTGGGTGCAATTGGAACTTGATTGTGTAGAAAAATCTTAGTTACAGGAGTTACATAAGTTGGGAGAGGCTGTCTGTATTCAGCCAATGTTTGTAGAATCAGAGCTCCCCCTTATAAAGAAGTAGACAAAATAGTGACAGCATTTTTTCTGAAAAATGATCATTGATGTAATTGTCAACATATTTATATTGGTAAAATTGTTACACTTCAGAAAAAAGCACTGTGAAAGATGAGACATTGGTTAGGCAATGGAGGCATTACCACCCTCTAACTGCACCCTTATCCTTCATTCAAGGAATATTTGTTGCAGGTCTATGGTATGACAGGCATAGTTTCATGTGCTGGAAATATAAATATGAATAAGGAAAACTTACACTCAATATAGGGAAAAGAATTAAATGCTTAGCGGCCAAAAAGACTGCTGTGATAAGGTTCCATTTGAACAGAAACTTAAAATAAGTGAGTATAGCAGTTTGATATTGGTTATGAATTTTAAAAAATAGATATTGGATTATGTTTGTAAACTGGTTTGTTCCTCTGGGCATGTTAGATTATATTGGATGCAGAGGTTTCACTTTTACTCAAATATATAATGATTGAGGCTTTGATTGGGCCATGTCAGTAAGACGTTGAGTCCCTTCCATCTTGGTAGGTGGGGACTCACAGAGAAACTGCACTGCAGAGAAGGGAGTTTGGAGTTTTGATGCTGGAACTCAGGAAGTAAACACATAGAGAAGCAGATACGTGAGGAATGAGAGAAGGCTCAATTGGACACAGCAGAGGCCCTGGGAAGAGAGACAAGCCATTTCCTGATAGTCTACAGGTAGCCTTGTGGAGAGAGCAGATGAGCTGAGCCTGGAAAGAAATGAGCCCTGGGAAGAGAGGAACCCAGGAAGCCTGAACCCTTGCAAACATCGGCAGCCATCTGGCTCCAACACACACGGCAATAGACTTTGGTAAGGGAAGTAACTTATGCTGTATGGCCTGGTAGCTGTGGGCTTCTACCCCAAATAAATACCCTTTTATAAAAGCCAACAGGTTTCTGGTATTTTGCACCAGCAGCCTTTTGGCTGACTAATACAGTGAGGTAGTGAACCATTTGGGCTCCTAGGGGAGTCCAGGTAGAGAGACTAGCCTGTATAAAGATTCTGAATTAGAGGCACACTTGTCCTGATTGAGAAGTAGCAAAAAGACTAGTAAGGCTGGAGCAACCTCAACAATGAGTAGGCTACATATGACCTTGTAAACCATGGTCAAATCTTTGGATTTTACTCTAAGTGAAGTGAGAAGTCATTAGAATGTTTGGGAAGAACAGTAAAATAATATGAATTACAATGTGATAAGATTATTCTGACTTGTGTCTTGATAACACTCTGTACAGGCTAAGAGCAGAAGCAGAGAAACCTGATAGACTATATTAATAGTTTCCTATCTGACACAAAATGGTGACTTACACCAGTATGTTCGCAGTGGAGGAGGTAAGAAGTGGTTGAATTTAGGAGTATATTGAAGACAAAATTCAACAGGTTTGCTGATAGACTAGATGTGGAGTGTGTGATTAAGAGAGAAGGCAAGAATACCTGCAAGATTTTTGGCCTAAGCAAATGGAAAACTCGAGTTGGTAATTATTGAGTAGAGGAAGATGGAGAGAACTATATTTGGGGGAAAAAATAGGAATTGGCTTTGGGCATACTATGTTTGGGATGTAATATTAGAGCTAATCAAGACATTAATTGTATATGCAGTTACATATGAAATTCTAGATTTCAGAGAAAATAATGGTCCAATCTGGAGATCTGCATTTTGTAGCCATGAGCATATGGGTTATTTAAAGTTGCAAGATTTGATAAGATCACCAAAGGAATATTTATAGGAAGCCCATAAAAATATTCCAGTATAAATAAGAAGGAAAATTCCAAACCTTGGAGTCATGCAGACATCTAGAGATGAGGACAGTGAAATGGCAAGAGGAAAAAGGTAGAAGGAAAATTAAGAGACAGTTCTGTTCTCAGGGCTGCATGGTATGTAGGGCAGGGTGAGTCTAGCACAAGAGTGCCTGCCTAGAGGACAAGTGGAAATTGGCATCTAACATGCACCCTGCCTGCCAAGCTATAAGTTGTTGCTCCGGGCTGCATCTGCCTGAGAAAAGGGTGTCTTTAATGAATTCATACATAGCTTCCTAATGACATAGCAGAAGCCTTGGATATCTCTAACGTTAAGTTCAGAGATGTTTAAGACAGAGAAATTTATCACTGTGAAATACTGCTTATAGTTGAGTATGGTGATGTTTAAGTATTGATCATTGGACTTAGATACATATATATCAGTCATGGAAGTATGATTTGGAAAAGTTAAAAGAAAATTAAAGAATAGGCAATGGAGGAAAAATATATGCAAATCTTTTTAGCAAATTTTGCTTTAAAGGGGAGCTTAGAAAATGAAATGGTGTCTGAAGACAGATGTAGGGGTCAATGAAGGAAAAATAAAATGTGTATGTTATGGACTGGGAAAATGGGCTAAAGAAGGTGTGTGTGTGTGGGGGGGGAGGGCAATTACTGCCTGTGTTGGCTTGAGTTTTTTTATATGCACCCCAGAAAATTATGTTCTTAAACAGGTCCATTCCTGTGGTTGTGGGACCCTTTGATTGGATTGAATTCAGTTGGGGGCTTTTGAATACTATACTTCAGTGAAGCAGGACCCAGGATGGATCTTAATCCTTTTACTGGAGTCCTTTATAAATAGAGGAGAAAGCAAAGAAAGAGAGCCACTATTATACCATGCCATGTGAGAGGACTCTAGGCTTGCCTGTAGCTACTGAAAGACAGAAATCTCAAGAGGCTGAGAGAGAGGCTGGAGGCTGGAATTAGTAGAGCAGCCTGAAGCTGAAGGAACAAGGTCTGGAGGAGAGAAGATCACTGACAGCTGAGCTTGGGGAGAAAGTGTGCCTGGAGGGGAAGGCAGAGACCTTGGGTTGTCATTGTGCCTTGCCATGTGGCATGAGTCCAGGATCGCCAGCACCCGCCCTTTGGTGAGACAGAATCTCTGATGATGACTTGATTTGGACATTTTCACAGCCTCAGAACTGTAAGATTTTAACCTAATAAATTCCCATTATGGAAGCCAACCCATTTATGGTATTTTGCATTGGCAACCTTTAGCAAACTAAGACAGTGCTCTTGAGTGTGAAAGAGGGGATAGATCCTGTACAAAATTGGAGTTTTTGCTATAGATACAAATTTGAACAGGTCATCAAAAATAACATATAAGAAAGCTTAACTTAAAGCTGCAGCTGCAGAAAGAATAATGAATATGGTTTGGGGAAGCTGTGGAAATTGTCCTTTGAATGCTTTTAATTCTCAAAGAAATAGGGAACATGAATCATGAGCTTAGTAAAGGGGATTAGGAGTTGATGGAGAGGAAAGTTTCTAAAAATTTATTCCTAGGAAAGTAAATGCAATATTTATGGGTCAACATGAAATTATTGGCCAGATATAAAGCAATACTTAGAGCCATGGCTTCATTCTGGTCCAGGTATGTTCATCCACCTTGTACAGATACAGAATAGGGAGATGGCTCGAATTAACCAGGATTGGGATATAGCCAGGCAAGTATAATGGAGGGTTTATGCATACTACATACTATATTTTATGAAGTGAGTATAATAATGGACCATGGAATCTAAGCAGCTATATGGAGAAAAGGGGGGACATGTTTTGGAGGATGGGCAATGAGAAGGTTGAAATCTCAGTGAGGTCAGACATTTTGGAGTTGAGGATTTAGAACTAAAACTTGAACTTTCCTAACAGGAAAATAGAGACTGATAAAGCATTTAAATGCAGTTAAGTAACATGTTACTTTACAGTGTCTATTGAGTAGATTTGCGTAGAATAGAATCATAAACATTCAGAGTAACTAAAAAAGATCATCAGATTGCTTTGTGGTTTACCTTAGTTAACTAAATGCCTACCAGCAAAATTAACAGACATGGACATTGCTCAAGGTTTTTTCTTTTTTTCATTTTTTATTTTATTTTTTGCTTTTCTTTACTAACAATAATTTGTATTTATTGCTAAAAGGAAAAATAATAAATCATAGAATCTGGACCTTTTGTCAGGATGATATGTGTACTGTCTATTTTCTCTTCCTAAATTTAAAACAACCTAATTCTGGCATGCACAGCTGTGTAATCATTATACTCTTTATAAATAGTTATTGAAGATGTTCTTACTGATTAATAGGAAGTGGTAATATTTTGGGTGCTTTCAGTGTGCAACTATACAGCTATAGATACTCAATGCACAAAGAGTACTGTGTTGTGATACTAGAATATGGGGCTCTTGGTTGTCAGTTTTCACTATCTTAGACTTGCAGAGTTCTTTTCCATTCCTGCTCTCCCTAATTCCCTGCCATGATCCTGCCTTCATTAAAGAAACAAGAGATATATTGTAGGAAGGTATTTTTTTCATATTAGCATTTAAAAATTTTTTTAAACTTTTTTTTAAAGAAGCTTTAGATTACTCTCTCACATTTTCTCCTATTAATAACATCTTGCATGAGTGTGGTACATTTATTACAATTGATGAACAAATATTGAAGCATTGCTACTAACCGTGGTCTATAGTTTATGTTATGATTTACACTTTTCACCATTCAATTTTATAGGTTTTGACACAATGTATAATGGCCCATATCTATCACTGCAAAATCATACAGAATAATTCCAATGCTCTAAAGATGCCCTGTGTTTCACCTATTCCTAACCCCCGCCCCCCCACTTCCCAGAACCTCTGGTGACCACTATTTTTATACCAATGTAACAAGTTCTCCTTTACTATAATAATAATAAGTCTACTTTGGTCCATGGTTGCATTCCCCTCTTATGTTTGTTCATCCTCAATCTTGAGGATTTGGGGATGGTGGTACCCGCTTTACTTCAGATTGAGAGGGGTCTTAGATCGTATGGGGCCGAAGGAAGGAACTGTTTTGCTTGCAGCTGTAGATATTCTTTGCTTTTGGGGATGGGGGTTGTCCATCATCATCATGTTGATGCATTTGTTGCATTTAGATGCAACAGAATATTTCAGATAAGTTCTGTGCTTTCTTAATTTTCAATTGCAACGACACCAACAAAAATATATTTTTTGGTCACTTAGTTAGGGGTCTATTTCTTGTTCCTTATTATTTGGTGATTCCAGTTTAGTGGTTACTTTTTTTTTTTTTTTTTTTGGCTTTTCGAACTCATTGAATAGAGAATAGATCTTCAGAAAAAGATTAAGGAAGTAGATAAACAGTGTCAAGGAGGCAACACAGAATGCTTGGCATTTGTATTTTGTTTTTTGTTTTATTTGTTTAATTTGAATCCAGTTCTGACTCTTACCCATTGTAAGATGGCCAACGGTCCTGGTTTGCCTAGACCCGAGGTGTTCCCAAGACAGAGGACTTTCCGTTTTAAAACCAGAACATTCCTGGACAAACTGGTCATCCTACAGCTGGGTCAATTGGCTGATTGCTTAGTCTTTATGTGCTTCATAAATTTTCTTATGTGTGAAATGAATTAAGTCTGTAAAGTACCTGTCAATATATGGAACATAGGATATGCAGAATATGTGATAGTTCTTTTCTATTCCTTTCCCCACTTTCTGCCACCAATTTCGTAGTTCCCTCTAAGTCAGTGGAGAAATATTAAATAAAATTATCCCTAATGAGAAAAAATTTGTACTAAGAAATAAGATTTTGTTAGCCACAAACCATTCCAGGAATAAAGTCTACTCCTTTGGAGTCATTAAGTCACATGGGTGACTTAAAACTAAATTTTATGTTTATTAAATTCCAGGGATAGATTCTCCAACTGCATAATAGTATTTTAAGAATGATAATCAAGACATTTTACCAGAGATTATTGATTATATAGTGTGATAACGTTGAATTATATGCACCAACAAACATATGTTCTTAATCTTAATCCACATCCCTGTGGGTGTGAACCCATTATATATAGGACCTCTAACATCAGAAGATGTTATTTTTAGTCAAAGAGTGGCCCAACTGAATGAGGGTGGGTCTTAATCCAGGTTACTTGAAGCCTTATAAAGGGGACCCAGAAGTGACAGAAGGTAGAAAAGAGAAAAATCACCATGTGTCAGGTGGCAGAATACAAGCCAAAGAATCCTAAGGATTGCTGGCAGCCAGCGCAGACTGCTATAGTCTTAGGGGAGAACAAAACCCTTGCTGATATCTTGATTTTGAACTTCTCCTAGTCTTAAAACTGTGAGCCAATAAATTTCCATTGTTTAAGCCAACCTATTGGGTCGCATTTGTGATAGTATTCTGGCAAACTAAATCACATACACTATGTGTATCTTGCTGAATTAAGTGCCAAAGAGAGATGCAGAGCCCTGTAACATATTGTACAGTGGGAGACATTATGAATACACAAAGCAAGTAGGGACAAGAAAAAGTGGAAAGAAGTTTAGTGGTGCAAATGCCAGCCTTGGGGAGAAATGAATGTCTGCTCTATTATTAACTCTATGCCCTCGAGGAAGTTTGTTAACCTTTGACTCTCCTTTTTCTTCTCTAGTGAGAATAACAACCATTCTTTACTTCACAGAGTTGTTTTAAAACAAAAATGTGACAATATGAGTGAAAACACTTTGAAAACAGCTAGGCATTGTACAAGCATACACTATACACAGGCTAGAAATGCAGTCTTATTTCAGAGCAGGAGAAGAGCAGCATGAGATAGAATAGTCAGAGCAGTAAAATTTAGGAAAGAAAAGGAGAGCAAAGGATGGGAAGCCCTATGCTCTTCCAGAAGGTCTCAGAGATGGATAGCTGGGAGTGAAGGTGCATGTCTCCACACCAGTTGGGAAGAGATGAGATCTGGAGGAGAGCCTGGAGCACAGCAGTCTTCTGCTTCTGCTAGGTGAAGAATGTGGCCTAGAAGGGACTAAAGTCAACTTCTACAACATATAAGAGAGAGATGGAGGTTGTTGAGAGCATTATATCGAGAAATTCTTAAGGCTATCTAATATAACTCTTAGCAACAAGAAAGAGACAAACTTATCCAACTAAATGGAACACCAGGTAAAAAGTGTTAGGTGTTTCATCATGTTAATTAGGAAGCTAAGGAAATAGAAGTAAATTTAGCCTGTGCGTTTCTGACAATGTTTGTGGCAGAAGCAGCAACTGCTTGAGTCTGTGGGGATCTGTCCAGGCATAGAATTCTAGTTGATATACCAGTGAGTTCTTCAAACACAGGAGTTTAGTCATTTAATCCGAACCTGATCCTTAGAGTATGGCCCATTGCCTTTCATCAAGCAACCATCACTTGGCAGCCATCATTTGATTTTGGTGCTCACTGGGCACCTTTCTATATTATTTACTTTCTACTTCATGGTTTAGCTTGTTAGTTTAGGGAATAGAAGCCAGTGAAAGAGGAAAAGATTAGGTAATTCTCATCACTAGTAGTACGGAAACACTTTTAGGCAAAGCTAACTGTTCTTTTTGGCACCATCTAAATGTATTAAGAAAAGATCACCTGGTAATAATGTTTAGTCTTTGCATCTGAGTAGTTAAAAATATGATTGCCTTTGAAATAGTCTATATATCATTTTGTTTTCAGAAATGATAGATAGTATTCATAGGTCAATGCAGACTTACTGAAGGCAAGCTGAAAATCCTCTGGACATAATAACCTTAAGTTCTTTCTTAAAGCTTGGAGAGGCAGTATTGCAAAGTGGTTAAAAGCAGGACTTTGGCACTAGATAGCTAGGCTTTGAATGCCAGCTCTGAACCTTACTAGCAGTGTGACCTTGCTCAATTACTTGATGTCTCTGGAAATTCTTTTCCTCACATATAAAATGGAGATAATAATAGTACCTACATCGTCATTATAATGTGGAGGATTTTAGCCATATAATAGGATTTTTATGAAGAATAAATTGGTTCATATACATAAAGCTCTTGGAAGAGTATCTTGTATGAAGTACTCAAATGCTGATTATTTCTAATAATAATAAGCTGTCTATACATTTTAGGTGGATGTATCATTTTTATATTCTTGCCAAATCAAATATAGTTGTTACATAATGGACTATAGTTAATTAGTTAATAGTAAAATTATAAAAATGTGTTCCCATCAATTTTAACAAATGTTCCAAACCAATACAAGGTGTTTAAAAATAGGGTGATCTTTGGGAATCCTGTATTTTATTCATGACTGTTCTGAAACCCACAAGTTCTCTAATGAATATATAGGTATATATATTAAAAAATATAATTTTAAGTATAAGCAAGAATATTTCCCTTAAGTTATCCCAAGAATTTTTAATTTCTGTAAAGATGTTGTATGGTGGCATTGTATTATTATTGAGGTATATGGGAGCTCTCTGTTTATTTGGATTACCACATGTCTTGGTTTCCTATCTGCTAAAACAAATATCATATAATGGGAATTTATTGATTCAGAGTTTTGAGGCTAGGAGAAGTTCAGAATAAAGCTGTCAACAAGACAATGCTTTCTCCTTGAAGAATGGCATTCTGGGGCTGGCTGCTGGCCATCCTGGGGTCCTTAGCTTTTCCATCACTTGACGATATCCTCTCCTTTTTCTTTCAGTTCCATTAAGTGTCGAATTTCCTTGGCTGATAAAGACTTCGGCCATACTGGATTAAGACCCACCCTCATTCAGTTTGGGCATAATTTAACTAACAACATCTTTAAATGCTTTCAGTTACAAATTGGTTCACACCCTCAGGAGCAGGAGTTGGGACACAAACATGCCTTTTATGGGGGACACAATTCAATCCCCAACACCACATTTCTCTGAAAGACTTATTCATTCCCCTAATTTTAAAATAGTTTTTCCAACATGTAATTTTTTAATTAAATGTTTTATTTCTTTAATAAAAAGGAAATTAACAAAATCTTAGCTTACATTGGGGATCAAGAAGCATGGGCCTGCAGACCAAATCTGGCTCACTGTTTGTTTTTTTAACAAACTGATTTTGATACATACTACTAAAGCATAAATGTATCCTAAGTTACAATCAATGGTATTTGGTACAATTACATAGCTGTGCATTCATCCCTCCAGTCATTCTTAGAGCATCTTCATTATTCCAGGAACAATAACAACAATAGTAAAAAACAAATACCAACCAACCAACCAAACTTATCACCTCTCAATCTCTCTATGCTTCCCCTGCCATACATAGCTGCTTTTATATTTCCTTCTCTCAAGTTTAGTTGTATTTATATTTTGTAAAAAACAGTCTTATATATGCAATATCACCCATGTTCATACTTTACATGACTTTTCATGATGTTATTCAATCCCAAGTTACATTTTTTAGCTTTTCTTCTAGTAATATAAATGTCCTTAGGCTTTCCTTTTCAACCAATGTCATACCCATATAATACCTCTGCTAGTCACAAACAATATGATGTGTCCTCAATACTTCATTTCATTTCCAAAGATTTAGAAACACCCTTTTTAACAATTGTGCACCAAATAGCCACCAGCTTTCCACTCTCTACCCTCATTCTATTTTCTGGTGACTTATATTCTAGTGTTTAATTTCATGATTTTACATAATATATTTAGTTTATAATAGAACAAATAGTATTTGTTTGTCCTTTTGTATCTGACTTGCTCCACTTAACATAATGTCCTCCAGGTTCATCCATGTTCTCATATGCTTCACAACTTCATTTCTTCTTACTGCTGCATAATATTCCATTGTGTGTTTACACCACAGTTTGTGTATCCATTCAGTTGATAGACACCTGGGTTGTTTCCAACTTTTGGCAACCATGAATAATGCCACTATGAGCTTCAGTGTGCAGATATCTATAAGTGTCACTGCTCCCAATTCTTCTGGGTATATACCTAGAAATGGTATAGGCAGGTCCCATGGCAAGTCAGTACTCAATTTCCTTAGGAACTGCCAAACAGTCCTCCACAGTGGCTGTACCATTTTACATTCCCACCCAACAGTGAATAAGTGTTCCTATATATCCACATCTTCTCTGCAGATTTCCAACTGCCATGGCCAGTCTAATAGGTGTGAAGTGACATTTCATTGTAGTTTTGATTTGCATTTTCCTAATCACTGGTGATACTGAACATTTTTTCATGTGTTTCTTTGCCATTTTTATTTCTCCCTTGGACAACTGTTTTTTTCAAGTCTTTTGCCCATTTTTTATTCAGGTAGTTTGTCTTTTTACTGTTGAGTTGTGTGATCTCTTAATATATCAACTATATTAAACCCTTATTGGATATTTGATTGCCAGATATTTTCTCCTATTGAATTGACTGCCATTTCACCATTTTGACAAAGTCCTTTGAGGTGCTAAAGTATTTAATTTTGAGTCAGTCCCATTTATCTATTTTTTTCTTTTGTTGCTTGTGCTTTGGGTATAAAGTTTAAGAAACTATTGCTTACCACAAGATCTTGAAGATGTTTTCCTACATTTTCTTCTAAGAGTTTTATGGTGGTTGTTTTTATATTTAGGACCTTGATCCATTTTTAGTTAATTTTTGTATAAGGTGTGAGATAGGGGTCCTCTTTTTTTCTTTTAGATATGGCTATCCAGTTCTCTCAGCACTATTTGTTGAATAAACTGTTCTGGCCCATCTGGGTGGGCTTAACAGCATTGTCAAAACTCACTTGACTATAGATGTGAGGGTCTGTTTCCGAGCTCCTGATTCTGTTCCATTGGTCAATCTGTCTGTCTTTATGCAAGTATCATGCTGTTTTCACTACCGTATCTAAGTAATATACATTAAAATTGGGAAGTGGCAGTCCTCAACTTTGTTCTTCTTTTTTAAGACATGCTTTGTCTATTTGGGGCCCTTTACCCTTCTGTAAAGAAGACTGTTGGGATTTTTATTGAGATTGCATTGAATCTGTAAATCAGTTTGGGTAGAATTGACATCTTAATGCTATTTAGTCTTCTAATCCATGAACATGGAATGTCCTTCCATTTATTTAAGTCATCTTCAGTTTCTTTTAGCAATGTTTTGTAGTTTTCTGAATACGGGTCCTTTATGTCCTTGATTAAGTCTATTCCTAAATAGTTGATTGTTTTAGTCACTATTATAAATGGGATTTCTTTTCCTGATTTTCTTCTCAGATTGCACATCAGTATTATATAGAACTGCTATTGATTTTTGCATATTGATCTTGTATCTCGCCACTTTGCTGAACTCATCTTTTAATTCTATTAGCTTTGTTGTGGATTTTTCAGGATTTTCTAGATATAGGATCATATCATCAGTGAATAGTGAAAGTTTTATTTCTTCCTTTCCTATTTGGGTGCCTTTTATTTCTTTATCTTACCTAATTGCTCTAGCTAGAACTTCTAGCACACTATTGAATAATAATGGTGAGAATGTATCTCAGCAGGAAAGCTTTCAGTCTTTCACCATTGAGTATAATGTTAGCTGTAGGTTTTTCATATATGAACTTTACCTTATTGAGAAAGCTTCTTTCTATCTCTATCTTTCAGAGTGTTTTTATCAAGAAATTGTGTCGCATTTTGTCAAATGCCTCTACTAAATCAATTGAAAGGATCATGTGATTTTTCTTCTTCAAGTTATCAATATGGTTTACTATACTAATTGATTTTCTTGTTTTGAACCACCCTTGCATACCTGGGATGAAACCCTCTTGATCCTGATGTATAATTATTTTAATGTGCTTTTGGATACTGTTTGCAAGTATTTTGTTGAGGATTTTTGCATCTATATTCACTAGGGATATTGGTCTCTAATTTTCTTTCCTCATAGTATCTTTATCTGGTTTTGGTATTAGGATGATGTTGGCTTCATAGAATGAGTTTGGTAGCATTCTTTCCTGTTCAATTTTTTGAAAGAGCTTGAGCAAGAACAGTATTAGATCATCTTTGAATGATTGGTAGAATTCAAGTGTGAAGACATCTGGTCTTGAGCTTTTCATCTTTGGGAGTGTTTTGATGACTGTTTCAATCTCTTTACTTGTAATTGGACCTATTTCTTTTAGGATCATTGTAGGTGGTTTGGTTTGAGTGTTTCTAAGAATTTGTCTATCTTGAAATCACTAATTCTGTCTTCAAGCAATTCAAATCTGCTTTTGTGTGCCTCTAATGTATTTTTAATCCCATCCATTGTGTCTTTCATTCCCATAAGGTCTGTTACTTTTCTTTGCAAGCTTTCAAATTGTTCTTTATGCTTTCTCGGAATCTTCTTAATATCCTTTAACTCTTTAGGCATATTTTCTTTCAGTTCTTTAAATTGATTTAGGAAAGTTTGTGATTATCATTGATTAATTGTCTTAAATCTTATATGTCTTCAGGATATTTGCTTTGTTCCTTTACTTAGGCTATCTCTTCCTGTTTCCTAGTATGGCTTGTAATTTTTTGCTGATGTCAAAGCATCTGAATATGTTGGTGAATTTACTCTGATGCCCAATTTCTCTCTTTTGCCTATTGTGTTTTTTCCCCACAGCTCTTCTTTGGTATTTGGTTCAACTTATTCTAAATAATTAAAATTTACCAGATTAAGCTATCAAAATCATTCCAGGGACTCACTAATGGGGTGCAGATTTTTTCCCAGGGGTTAGCATACAGAGACTGAAAATCAGTTTTTCTCCATGCAATTTCCAGACTTGCCAGCAGGTGGCACCCCTTGGTGTACCTTTCCATGGAGGTGTTTTTCAGTTTTACTGTGTTTTGGTCTGGACAGAGCCAAGATTCAAAGCAATCTCTGCTGGCCAAATTCACTGAAGAATCCCCAACCTCCAACTCCCCTCCCTTTTCCCTTGTAACAGCTGACAGGGAGGAAGATGTCGGTTCCGCTCTCAGTCAGCTGCATTGAGCCAGGGGATCTACCCCAGCTTAATATCTCTGGGTGGGTGAGGGGAGCCCTTCCCAGCCACTGCAGCAGTTTAGTAACTCTCTGTCCCCCACCCACCTGGGAGTTGTGAAGCAGTTTTGATCTGCTGACCCTCAAAGCAGGTCCCTCAGACAGCTTTTGGTTCTTTCTCCTTTGTTTTTGTGAGAAAGTTGTGCACTGCCTGCCTAATTCTATGCCATCCTCCCACAATTCACCTGTATATTTAATTTTGAATAATATCCAGCACTTGTTCTTACTGGTAGTTGTCCATACCATTTATACCAATTGTTAAATAACACTCATACCTAATATTGAAGCATGTTGTTATGTAAAGACAAAGACTTTTGATCTTACTTTAAAAATATGTTGTACACATATGAAGTAATCAGAAAACAAACTGTTTTATGGCATAAATATGCTAAATATGTGTTTGAACCTTATATACAATTAGAATGTTTAGAAGACATTTCTCTATTTCTGTCTTACTTTACTTGAGGGAAATGCCTAGAACAAAGAAATTGTTCTTACCTAAAAGTATGGAACACTCTGCTTCTTAAATAGCATTTTATTTTTTGGCATTAAAATATAATTTCAGTCCTTATAATATAAAACTTTTTAATGAGTAAGTTCTCTTTAAATCAATTAGCAAATTAGTGCTAGTACATACTCAGTGTTCTGCCATGCATGGCCCAATTAGTGTGAAGCCAAAAATAAGTCCACTCCTCTTCAACACTAGAGGAAGAAAAACGGTTGTGGAGTAAAGTATTTCCTCTGGGACTTCAAGCTTTACTTGCATACATGCAAGTGCTTTTTTCATGCTTGAGTCATCAAGCCAAACATTTCCGTATAGATATGCAATAAATGATAAGTACGAGCATGGACATTGTATTCTTAAAGGTTATTGAATCCCAAACCTCCCAAGAACCTAATATAGTCAAGAATTTCCTAATATTTTATCTCTAATTTGGGAGATGTTGGCAACCATCTTGCTCCAAAATGTGGCAAAAAAACTTTGGTGAAGGAAGTAACTTATGCTTTATGGCCTAGTAACTGTAAGCCTCTACCCCAAATAAATACCCTTTTGTAAATGCCAACAGATTTCTGGTATTTTGCATCAGCACCCCTTTGGCTGACTAATACACTGGGTGAGACTAAAATTATTTCAAAAGAAAACATGATTTTTAAAGATTCAATAAATTTCTGCAGCATCCTTTTTTTTTCCCCACTAATTTAATTTTTTTGTTTATTGGAAACTAATCCAGTTTCCAATGGTACAAAAAGAATATATAGACCTATGTAAACCTTATTCAACTAAAGAAATATGAATAGAGTTGATGCCTCTCCAACTGCATTCCCAACATCTACCAAGAGGTACCCAGTATCCTAAATTTAGTAACATAAGGCCCATGATTGCTTTTCTAGCTTTACTAATTGTGTGAGCAGACCCAAACAATTCATAATGTTTATGTTTTTACACATAATTTAAATGGTTTGATACAGGATGTTATTTCATGCAATCTTCAGTTTTTATTCAAATTAAGTATGTTAGATTTGTCCCTGATAAATGTAAATTTGGCTTTTTTCCCCCTACTGTACTGTAACCAACTGTGTAGCTATACAATAATTTATTCATTCTCTTGCATGCAGAAAAGAATTGACTGAGCAGGATTGGGTTGCTTAAATACTGCAAATTGCCAATAAAGGCCCATTTTCCAGACTGGCCCTTGGCCAGCCCCTGGGAATTGATCTCAGAATGTTTTACCTGATAAGAATGTTTTTGTTTGCCTGAGGCCTTAGACCATACTGTACCATTTTGACCAGATAGTTTATGTTAACAATGTGATTATGGTGCACATTTGCTTTTTTCTGGGGGTCTGAAGCCTGCATAACTGAGGTCAGTAATGCAGGTGCTATATGCCTATGTGACAGACCCCTTCCCCAAAAAAAACACCTGGACATCAAGGCTAGGCAAAATTCCATGGTTGACAACACTTCAACATTGTCATACATAATTGCTTGGATCATGAAGTTCATCCCATCTGACTCCAATAGCAGGGTATACCTGGAAGCTTGTTCCTGGTTTCCTTAAGACTTTCATCCCATGGGTCCTTTCTCTTTGCTACTTTTATTCTATATCCTTTTACTGTAATAATTGTTAGCTATGGGGCTAATAAGCTTCTGAGTCCTATGAGTCCTTCTAGTGAACCATCAATCTGTGAGTATTCTTGGAGATTCCTAATGTACCCTCTTAATAGACATTTAGGATATTTTTATTTTTTCCTAATATAAATGAATATTACTATAGACATTCCTGCAAATCCCTACCTGTACAATGTGTGAGATACACTAAGAGTGTAATTGTTGGGTTAGAGAGAATACACTTTTCAATTTTACTAGATATAGTCAGACTTCTCCATCAGAGCCATTATAGTCTTTTACTCTTATTCAATTTTAACCTCTTCTGAGGTTTGTACACCTATTCAGTGCTAATCTTATTTATTTTAAACTTTGCATGTATTCTTAGTTAATCTTGCCAGATGTTAGCTTACTTTATTAATATTTTAAAAGAACCAAAATGTGGATATTTCATTTCTGTTTTTAAATATTTGCTCTTTATTATTACTTGCTTTCACTTTGCTCTGTTTATCCTTTCTTCATTTTTAACTTTAGTAGGACATTGAGCTTATTGATTTTTTGCCATTCTTCTATACCAATATAGACATTTTTAGACTATCAATTTTTCTTCTAAATATAGGTTTTATATGATAGCCCAGATTTAAATAACTGGGCTAAAAATTGTACCCTCACTTTCTTCCAACCCAAAACTTAGATTTTGCCTCATTTGACCATTAAATATTTATTGGGATCTTCCTATATGGCAGGCACATTTCTAGAAGCTGGTATCTCCTGCAGAGAAACACACGTGAGAAATGTCAGGGTGCTCATTGAAGCATCCTTTGCAATAGAGAAAAAATAAAAGCAACCAAAACATTCTTTAAGAAAGGGGTGGTATTCATACTGTTGTTGAGACTTAAAAAATATTGACATAGACTGATTAAAAAATCTTTCCAAGGCATATGTAATGAAAGAAGAAAGTTGCATATATACATTAACAAACAATTTGTATTAAGTAAATATCAAATAAAAATATTATAGAGCAGAGTTAGGTTTTACACAATGCTATGAAAGAAATTCATATAGACATTTTTTGAGTTTCATAGCATATTGCTAAAGGTCTCTTGGAAAAATAAGTAGAATTGTAGAAAGTAAAAATATAATGGCAGGATAATAATCCCACTGGCTATTAAACATACTATGAAGCTATAAGAAGCAAAACAGGTCGAAGCCATATGGAAATAATAGGTTTACAGTTCAATAAAGCAGAATATACAGACTTCAAATAAACCTTTTTATATAGAAGTTAAGAAAAAAATACATTATCACAGATAAAATAAAGAATCAATGGACAATATTAGTTAAAATATTAATACTTTTAAAATTTTAATTATTTATAGAAGTATATTTATCCATTAGAAATATAAAGCATAGAAAATCTATAAAAGGAAAGAGAAGAAATAGAACATAGTAGTTTAGAAGCAGTAAAAGAAAAAAGATATACAGATATGCATAATGATTTTAAAATGTAATTTAAAGATTTTAAAGATTGGTTAAAAATACTCACACAAAAGTACATAGACTGAGAAAAGGTCTATGATAGTAAATGAATACTGGAGACACAGCTCTCAAAAGATGAATAGCAAATGAGGTACATAGATAATGCACAATGTTCATAAATATAGAGAAATGCAGATTTTTACAGATAATTAAAATGTGAATAAAAACAATGGAATACTTTTTAATATAGTTGCAAAAAACTACCCAGAAGTACACTATTCATTACAGTCATAGTGACATTTGCTTTGCTATGCCATTGGATTTTGCACACAATGAACAGAACTATATTAAGAAGAAAAAAATAAAGCAAATAAACAAAAAAAAAAAACTGCATAGGAAAAATTGAACTAAAAGGATTACTTCAAAACAGTTACTATAATTATGCTCTACTTCACTGGGGAGACCTGTGAGAGCAAAAGAAACATCCCACAACAGACTAGGGAGTCCCAACCTCAACCCAATTGTCCCACAGTCATTGTACCTTGTATTCTTCCTGACATGCATACTAACTTTCAGAAGAGAAGATGATGCGTTGAGATAAGTAAGAATGTTTTTAGCAGCAAATTGAGAGAAAATCTCTATTCAACTGATAAAAACAATGATAAAATATATTACTTCATTGAAAATAGATTTTGTTGAGGGGGCATCTCCAGAATTGGATAAATGAACAGCTGAATTATGTCATAAGGATCTGGGTTTTTTCCAATTCTGTTTCTCATCCTCAGTCACCTCCCATTATGGCTCATGATGGCTGCCATACTTTCAGGCATCACATATAGTCATAATAAATACTAATTAGAAGAGGGGTCATTTGTTCCAGTGTTATGTTTTTAATATTAAAGAATCCTTTCTCAGGTATCTTCAGAGAACTTATTCTTTTTGTCATTTGCCAGAGTGAGTCTTATGCCTACCATTAAAACAATCGCCGTCAAGTGGAAAAGTACTCCCATGAGGTGCCTCAAGTTAGTGAGGCTTTCCTGTGAATCACACAGCAGCCTGTACTTTTTCTCCCTAACTCAACAACTGCAACCCTCTTCCCCTCCCCCATCTCAAGCATAATACATTCAAGAGGATATTCTACAAAGGTGTGAATGGATGTAGCAATTCAGTGTTATTTTGAATTTGTGAAGTGCTGTTTAAGTGTATATAAAAGAAAGGAATTCTTCAAAGATTAGCTCCAAGGGCAAGCTATCATAGCTATCTAAGGACATACTCTATTTAGACAAGAAAAACTCAAGTGATTAAAACTCAAATGAACAAAATTATTCTCTTTTTTCTTCTAAACTTGTCCACAGAATCAGTAGAGAATGTGACATACAGCAGTCGTTACTGATGAGTGGGACTCAGAAATATTCACAGGGAAAGTGAAGTAACTTTAACCATATAGAAAAAGTGTTGTTCAACATCATTATTTTACCAATATGATTCTCATTATAGAAAGAACAATAGATTTCATAAATCACTCCAAAGAAGTCACACTTAGAATTGAGTTTATAGTTCTAAAATAAATTATCTAAAACTTTCCACTGATTGGGTTTATTCCAATTCTTGGTTGTGTCTTATGACTTGACAAATCATTTCAAACAAAAATCCTTGGTCACAGTATGATATTGCTTATCTTTTATTTCATACAGAAATTCTTATGTATAGGCACAATTATAATCTGTCTTACTACCTTTCTTTTGCCTGTAGTTGTACCATTAATAATCTTGCTGTTTTTTAAAAATATTTTTTTGCTTTTAAAAAGTTGTTTGCATAACCTGATGAAAAGCTGGGGTTTCTAAGATATTTCCATCTATCTTATTATACCAAGCTTTTGTTTTCACTGTTAGAGCTGGGCTTAATAGTTAAGAAGCCCATAGGCAAGATTAGGTTTGCATAAAAAAATATTTTATTTTGAACTGAAAAAATAGTCACCTCATTATTTTAATATTCAGATGGTTGAACAATAGTGTTTTGTGAAACTGTGGTCCTACTAGGGAACCTGCATCTAAACAAGTATCTTACAATTCAGTTTCTTGGAGTGGTTGCAAACTGCAAGCCCAGTGCCTGGTACATACTATGTATGGGCCTATCCTTATTTGCAAATGTCTACAGCCTTTTAGAGGAGAAGGAAGGAAGAAGAATATAACGTTAGATAAAGAAGAACAGAGTTGGATTTGACTTTGTGAAAATCAAAACACAGCAATTATATAGTATCATAAAAAATATTTCTGCCTTTTTCATTAATTAAACATCTTCAGGGCAATACTAATGTTCAAAACATTATTTTTCTGATTCCTACTATTATATCCATTACAGGTATAGATATTTATTTATTTATTTATTTATTTAATTTATTTATTTATTTTTTTTTATTGTGGGTAAAAATCAAAATTTTCACAATACATACCAATATTTGCAAAATATTTCTTGATGCTCTGTCATTATAGCAAGTTCTATTTAGTTTTCCTCAATATGTAATCAAACATGATGATACTAGGGCTTTTGTTTTGCCTTGTTTTGTTCATCTTATAAAATAAATTTAAAAGCATAAACTTGGTTTGAATGATCTGAATTGGATTTATCAAATTTCAGCAGCTAATAAAAGACCAGTCTTCCTTATAATCTTTTCGTTTTATTGATAAGCATTACTATATTAAAATATTCTACTCTACATATTTTTTTCAAGGAATGATTTTATTTAGCTTTCTCCATTGACTATTCTTATTAACAACTTTTTAGAAACCTAAATCACATTGATTTTTTCCTATATGCTATTTTCCTTTTAGAGGCACTTATAATAACTTAAAAATTGGTACTTCTCATAGTAAGAAGGACAAACTTCACACGATGTAGAGTTTTTCTTTTATATTAGGTTTTTGGCAACTGAAACAACACATCATTGATTTTATGTCATTCAAGACAGGAGCCCAAAGAGCAAATAACAATGCAAGTAGCTTTGAAAGTGAGTTTTCTAACATGAAAAACCAGTAACAAAACAAGTGGCTTCATTTATTCTGAACAACCCATTTCTAGACTTTTCTCCCCAGAGATGGCTCCCTCATCTGTTTGCTTGTTATTTTTGCATGTTGTTTTTCTCGTTGTCTGCTCATTGTTTTTTTGCTCGTTGTCTGTTTGTTGTTGTTGTTTGTTTTTTGTTTTTTGCTCATTGTCTGCTCATTGTCTGTTTTTGTTTTTTCTTTAGGAGATAACAGGAACCCAACCTGGAACCTCCCATGTGGGAGGTGGGCACTCAACTGCTTGAACCACATCTGCTCCCAGCTCCTTTTTTTTTTTTTACTTGTTGTCTGCTTGTTGTTTGCTCATTGTCTTGTTCATCGTTTTTGCTCATCACCTGCCTGTTGTTTTTTGGGTGTTTTTACTTGTTGTCTGCTTGTAATTTTTGCTCAATGCCTGCTCTTTGTCTGCTTGTTGTTTTTGTTTTTCTTCTTTAGGAGGCACTGGCAACTGAACCTGGGACCTTCCATGTGGGAGGCAGGTGCTCAACTTCTTGAGCCACATCCACTGCCCCCCATTTCTAGACTTTTATAAATACTTTATTGAAAATTTTTAAAAATCAATAATTTAAAAATCACTTTATCCATAAATAACTATCAAGATTTTGATATTGTGCTTTGAATTTAATATCTTGGCTATGTTATCAATTTATATCTCAACTGCATGTGTGTGTGTGCATTAATTTCCTGTAGGTCTCTAAGAAATTACTTGCTAACATAAAATAACAGAAATGAAAAGAGAAAGGACATGAAAACAACCCATTTAAAAAATGGGTCAGAGATTTGAATGGACACTTTTCCAAAGAAGAAATACAGATGGCTGAAGAGCACATGAAAGGATGCTCCATGTCACTGGCTATTAGGAAAATGCAGATCAAAACTACAATAATATATTACCTTACACTTATTAGACTGGCAGCTATTGAAAAAGCAGGGAACTGCAAGTGATGAAGGGGATGTGGAGAAAAGGGAACACTCATCCTGTACTGGTGGGAATGTAGAATGGTGTAGCCATTGTGGAGGATAGTTTGGCAGTTCCTCAGGAAGCTAACTATACAACTGTCTTATGATCCAGCAGTCCCACTGCTGGGTATGTGCTCAGAAGAATTGGGAGCAGGGACGTGAACGAATATATGCACACAAATGTTCATAGCGGTACTGTTCACTATTGCCAAGGGTTGGAGACAACCCAGGTGTCTATCAACAGTTGAATGGATAAGGAGATTGTGGTATATACATACAATGGAATATTACTCAGCTGCAAGAAGGAATTCAGTATTAACACACAAGACAACATGGATGAATCTTGGGGACCTTATGTTGAGTGAAGTAGCCAGTCACTGAAGGACAAATATTACATGACCTCACTGATATGACTTAATAAAATTGAGCAGACTCACAGACCTAGAGTCTGGAAGATAGGTTATCAGGAGACAAAAGGGAGTAGAGTGTGGTGAGCCAATGCTCAATATGGGCAAATCCCATGATAAGGTGGAAACAGGTGGTTAGGCAGTGGATGGAGATGATAGTAGTGCAGTGATGTGATACAGTCCTGGAATGTGAAGGTGAGTAGGGTGTGAGTAGGGTGAGTAGGGTGTTGGACTATCCATTGAACTGGGGGGCGGGGCAGGGAGGTCTAGAGGAAAGAACAGGTGAACTCCAGGGATTTGTAGGTCTGTGGTTAAAACCACAATGTGGGAATATTCTTTTGGCAAATATGGCAGGGGTGGGTTACTGGTGCAGGTTGTTGGGGGAGGGGGGATATATGGGATAGGGTGCACCTGGGACATAGCTTCTATGGAATATGAAAGCATTCATCTTGTCATAGAAAATACTATGTTTCTTTTCAAGAAAATATTAAAACCTCATCCTGGGGAGTCCTGTTATATTATCAATTAGAAGGGCAAAATCTCTCAAGAACATAGGCAGTGACTAATAAAAGAAAAACAGACCAATATGTGAAGCCCTCAATATTAATACAGGTTAACTATGTATCTTATTCTTCAAAGATTGAAACTTAGTGGTTACTATAGGTCCCAAGAGGAGGGGGAAGGAAGAATAGAATAGATGGAACATAGGGCATTTTAAGGCATTGGAATTGTTCTGCATGATCTTGCAATGGCGGATACATGCAGCTATAAATTTTATCAAAACCTATAAAATGTATGGTGCAAAAATGTAAACCATAATGTAAACCATTGATCATTGTTAATAGCAGTGCTTCAATAGTTGTTCATCAAATGTACCATACTCATGTAAGATGTTATTAATAGGGGAAATGTGAGAGTGAGTGGGTTATATGGGCATCCCCTATATTTTCTATGTGACTTTTCTGTAACCTAAGCTTTGAAAATAAAGTGAAGAAAATAAGACAATGGGGAAATATAAAGAAGAAATTGTCACTGTACATAAAAGACAACAGATCTTATGGTGGAAAGGCAAAATGATTTTTTTTTTATTTTCATATTTTATTTGTTTTGTTATTATTACTTTATTTTTATTTTTTGGCTTTGTTTTGGGGAGGTTTTGGCTTTGTTTTGGAGAGGTTTTTGGATTGCAGAAGGTTTGCAAACCAATTAGGTGATGGGGGTATACATGGTGAGGGGTGCACTTGGGTCATGCCTTTATGGAATATGAATATGTTCAAGTGGTTATGGGGTATTGTCTCGGTGAATGAAGACCAACACAATAACCAAAAGAATATTGAATTCCCATCCTGGGAAGTCCTGCTACATTCTAATAAAATGGCAAGAATCTCTAAAGTGCATGGGAAGTGTCTAGCGAAGGAGGACAGACCAATATGGCCAGGCCCTTGGTATTGATTTGCATACTTATGAACCTTGTTCTTGTGAAATTGAAACTTAGCCTAGTGTTATATATTGCTTAAGAGTTACCTCCTGAAAGCCTCCTTGTTGCTTAAATGTGGCATTTCTCTAAGCCAAACTCAGCATATAAATGTACTACCTTCCCCCCAGCATGGGAAATGACTCCCGGGGATGAGCCTCCCTGGCACCAAAGGAATATTACCAAGCACCAACTAGCAATGCATTTGGAAAAAGACTTTGTCAAAAATGGGGAAATAGTAAATACAAATTAGTTTTTATGGCTAAGAGATTTCAAAGTGAGTCAGAAGGTCATTAAAGAGGTTACACTTATGCACATCTCAGGAGGATCTCATTGACTGCCACAGTAAACATGCCTCAAGCGGTGGCGGGGGGGGCACCTGAGGGCTCTAGAAACATCTAGACACTATACGCAGGGCAGACAATCTCAGCAATTCAGCACCCTGTCAGTGGGTCTTACTTTGGAATATATGTTCCCCAATGTAACAGAGTTAGACTCATTTATAATTTCCCTACACGTGGTTCTTCTGTCCCTTTTATGTGAACCCATCATTAGCACTATACTTGTTAAATATATGTCCCAGAGACTTAAATATTTGGTCTATTCATATGCCATTTGAGCCCTGAATCTCAACAAAGGTGCATACCTACTCTCCAGTTCATTGGACTCTCCTAGGACAACTAACAAAAGGATGATCATGGACAGCTCACATCCCGAAAAACAAAGTGTATCTACAACTGCAAGTAGAACAGTTCCATCCATCTGCTGCATGGGATCTAAGCACACTTTCAATTGGAAACTGAGTGGGCATCACCATTCCAAAATCCTCAAGATTGAAGAATGAATAAACATAAGGGGCAATATAACCATGGACTAAAGTAGACATTATTATTCTAGCAATGGAAGAACTTGTAACATTGATGTAAAGACATTGGTCAATAGAGGTTCTGAGGGGAGGGAGAGGGAAGAATAGGTGTAACATGGGGCATTTCTGGAACATTGGAATTGTTCTGCATGACACTGCAATGACGGATACAAGCCATTATATTTTTTCTCCAAACCTTTAAAATTGTGTGGTGCAAAATGTAATCTATAACATAAACTATAGACCATGGTTAGTAGCAATGCTTCAATGTGTGTTCATCAGTTGTAACAAATATTCCACACTAATGAAAGATGTTGTTATGTGGAAAAGTATGGGAGAGGGAGGGAGTAGGTTATATGAGAATCCCTCTATATTTTCACTGAAACATTTATGTAATCTAAAGCTTCTTTAAAACTAAAATTAAATATAAAAATAAAAAGTTAAAAATAAAATAACAAATATAATTTTTGGAGGCCAAAAGTCCAAAATCAATTTCTCTTGGCCAAAATCAATGTGTCAGCTGAACCATGCTCCCTATGAAGTCTCTAGAGGATGATCCCATACTTTCCACTTCTGGTACATACATCACTCTAATTTCTATGTCCATGGCTAGCTGGCCTTCTCTTTGGTATGTATAAAATATTACTCAATCTCCCTCTAAGGATATGGGCATTTAGGGCCCATGCATATAATCCAAAATAATCTCCCCATGGCAGGATCTTTAATTTAATCACATCTGCAAAGACTGCTTTCTGCCATATAAAATAATCTTCACAGGTTCCAAGGATTAAGACATGGATATCTTTTGGGGGGCATTTCTCAGCTTAGCACAGTGTGTACCCACATAACTTTGCATGTTCTTTGGAATCCTAAAATTGTATTTAACAACAGCATTAACCATTATCTCTTTGTCTACTTAAGTAGCAAAGTTCTTCTAAAGCATGGCTCTGCTTTATGTTTGTTTCTATTGTAATGTGTTTTGTGTGAATAGAAATACTTCAAGATTATACTAAGTAAATAAAATGTAAATTATATCAAGAAAATTTGAGGGAATTAATTCAAGGAAGAAAAAAGTAATGACCATTCTAACAGTTACCCTAAAAATCCTAAGTAAAATTTAGAAAAAATAGTAGTTTTCCATCACAAAAAAATTATCTGAATCTTTTACCAAATATTCTTTAGACTCACCAGGATTTCTTTTCCCCTGCCCCTAGACTCACTTTAGAAACATTAAATTTAATCTACTTTTTGGTATTCAAAATACCTTTCCAAAATTAAATTATTAAATTTAATACCCCATGGCAAAAATCTTAGCTGTGTGATCTCAAAGCATTAATAGAATATGTACGTTAATTTATTCTCATATTCTCATCCAGAGAAGGTCTGCTTGTCATATACAAAATTCAAATTGAAATTTTAAGATCCGTGACATTAATACATGAAACTCAAAACAAGAATATTTTATACAAGGGAAAGGAAGATTTTCCTAACTATCCCTAAGGGATAGGTATTTTATTATTTTGATATTATGCTTTCATAATTTCAAGGCACACATTCTTGATTGGAGAGCAGATAAAGTAAGAGACTGTAATAAAAGGTGAAAGCTATCCAAAATAAGTGTAATAAGGAGTGAGAACAAATAAGAATAAGATAATTAGGGATGCTCTTTGTCAATTTACTTCTCTATAAAGCAGACTAAAATACTGACTATATTTTATCTGTAAAGGTATTGTAAACATTTATAAGTCTGACTGGCATGAATACTTAAGTGCAAAATGCCTCCTCACTGAATGAACTGATTTATTTCTTGCTGTTCAATAGAATTGCCTCAGTGAGTGACTGTGCCTCTCAGTGCTCATCTAAAAATATTAACCAAAAAAGTGACAGTACAGTTATTCTGTGCCAACTACCATATGGGCTTATTAAGAAATTTTATATGTCTAATTATGAGGGCCAGTATTTACTGTGGTGGCCCTTTTGGATGATTTTCATTGGAAAATCTAACTTAATATCTGAATACTCCTGTCCAACAAATTTTATACATACATATATATCATCAGGGGAGAGGTTGTAAAAAATTTTCAGATGAACCATTTAGAAACTTAGACTCACTGTCTAAATGAAATAACAGTGGAGAAAGAAAGCAAAGAGTAAGAAACAATTGAAAAAATTTTGGAAAAAGAGACATTTATACTCTTCTGCTCATATATTGTCCTCTAGAGTCCTTGCCTTAAGGGGTAAATTAGAAAATTATTGACAAACGATTTCCAGTTCTAATATCATAAATGACCTTGAGTTCTATGGAAACTTCCTGTTTTACAGCAACTCTATCCTAGATGATCCACACCCCTTGAAACCCTATTAGTTTTTTAAAAAGTTAAGAGAAGCCCCGGAAACACTCATATCACAACAAACAAATAAGCTAAGCCAGATCCATGCACACAGTGAACCAAGGCTGGATCAGAAAGACCAGGAGATGGGTTTTGGTGCTTCAGAAACTGGGAGGAGAAGGCTAAGGAGGCAGGAAACAAGAAGAGCAGGGAGCCTGCCCAAACCAACTAGAAGGGGGAGAGTCCCTAGGGATGGAGACCCACTGAGGATTCTGACTCTTTCAGGGAAAGCAAGGTGGGAAAGCCAAATCATCTATTCCTTCCCTGAAGCAGAAAGCTCAAAGGTATTGAAATGGTCCTAGGTTGGGCATACTCTACAGCAGAATAGAAATAAGTCCTTGTTGTAAGTCATTCCTGCAAGTCTCCAATAGAGTAAGCTGGAGAAATAAGCTCACTGAAACAAATTATCAAATATGCTATAAGGCAAGCCACAATGATGAGAGTTAATTGAATTCAAGAGCAACAATTTTATCTCCCATCTCCCAAGGACCACAGAAGTTGCAATAGTCAGATAAAAAATATAGAGTATTTACATATGCAATTTTTGAAAAATACAGTATTGCTAAAAGATCAACAATATCAAACTATCTGAATAAACAAACAGAAAAAAGATTTACTTGCTGAAAAGAAAAGTAAAAATGTGTAAAGAAATTCAGTAGAGTAATCCTTAAGATTAGAAACAGATGAAAGGAAAACTAGTGGACAGGAAATAATGAATGTATTAAGAGACATGGAGGACAGAATGAGAATGTCTGAATATATCCCAACAGAATCTAAGGAGATGAGAATAGGTGATAAATTTCTGGAACTTATAACAGTAATGATTCTATATTCACTGGAAGTACATGTACCTGTCAGAGAAATAAGGGAAATATACACTGTAAAGATACTGCAGAAATCTACAGACAAAGAAAATATCTTGAAAAGAACTAGAGAGAAAATAAGAGTTCAACTATATAAAATAAAACTGAAATCACTATCTTATTGTTTGATATTTCCCTCAATTATTTTTATGATAATTTTGGTATTTGCTATGGGCATATATGAAAATTTCAAGTTTATATGACCTATTCAAGCAATTTGGGTTATTTTAAATAACATATTTTTCACAGGTAATCCCACCATGTCAAGGAATTAGACTCACATTGCACAATGTAGACATAGCTTGAAAGTTAGATTTATGAAACCATTATACAACCTAGCATATTCTGCTAAATAAGTATTGATATTATAGGAATTTACTTTCTACATATGTTGAGTGAATAAGTATTTTGTGTCAGGATTATGCTAGGCATTGGGAATGAACACATTAAAGCTGTGTTTCTTGTCTTTAATAAAAAAAATCAGTTTTAGCAGATTAAAACACAGTGAATATATGTAACACCAAACACATTTTTTTCTAAGATGGGTTTTGAGCCTTGTACGCTGTAACTATGTACATTAAAAGTTATTGTACTGTTGCCTTTTAAGGTGCTACTTAACAGATATTAGACTTTCAGATAAGCAGTGCTTTTATTAAATCCTTTGTAAAGAAGTAATCTTTTTCTGAGAATGTTTTGTTCTTGAAGATAACTTCAATCAGTAAAAATTGATCTCAAGTCAGATTTTTCACCTTGGTTCTTATCTTCAAAAAGTAGACATATTTAAAATGTTTTACGTAGGAAAATTTATTTTAAATCCATTTCACCTTTTACTTTCTTCAAATATACCCAATATTCCTTCTTAGATGCAGTATCTATCAAAATGAAATCAAAGTATGCTAAAATTAAAATAATTTGAAGCTAATCTTTATATATATATATATATACATATAGGTATTTTTATTAGAGGTTTGCATTCACAATTTAAAATGGCTACCATGGGAAGCGGCTGTGGCTCAATCAGTAGGGCTCCCATTTACCATATGGGAGGCCCCGGGTTCGGTTCCTGGGGCCTCCTGGTGAAGGCAAGCCTGCCCGCACGGCGTGGTTAGCTGACCCAGCGAGCACAAGCAGCAAGGGGGGGATAAATGAATAAATAAATAAATAAATAAAATAAAATAAAATAAAATGGCTACCATGCACATCACAAATATTGACTGGGCATCTAATATGTGAAAAGCACTGTGACAAATGCTTTACATGCATTATCTCATGCAGTACTCATGACACCATTCAGAGTCAAGTATTGAGGGACAAACAGCTTTGTCTCACATTTGAGGGACATGAGGTTTAGGGAGGTTGAGTAACTTGCTCTGAAACACAGCTCTGGTGACAGATTTGCGCTACAATATGGTTTTATCTAAAATATGTTGACCTGTATTTTTTTTTAAGTAGCTTTTTAGATGTCAGATACTATCTCATTCAACAATCAGTATTTCATAAAATTTTCCCTAGTGGTAATCAACAAAGCAATACCATTTCTTCTTTCCAAATCTATCTCAACATCACACTTAAAATTTTTAAAAAATTGTAGGCTATAATTTATTGTGGGCAAAGCAATTCAATTTTAAATACCTTGTGTGTTAGTCAGCCAAAGGGGTGCTGATGCAAAATATCAGAAATTGGTTGGCTTTTATAAAGTGTATTTATTTGGAGTAGAAGCCCACAGTTACCAGGCCATAAAATATATTACTTTCCTCACCAAAGTTTATTGCCACGTGTTGGAGCAAGATGGCTGCCTATGTCTAAGAGGGTTCAGGCTTCCTGGGTTCCTCTCTTCCCAGGGCTTGCTTCTCTCCGGGCTCAGCTACTGTACTATCGCCACAAGGTCAGCTGTAGACTATGAGGCTTTCTAGGCTTTGCCCCTCTCCAGAAGGCCAGCTGTAAACTATCAGGCAAACGACTCATCTCTTTTCCTAAGGCCTTCTCTCCTTCCTCACGACCAAGCTCCTCAGTATACTTGCTTCCTGGGACTCCAGCATTAAAACTCCAACATCAAAACTCCAACTAACTCCTCTGCTCTGCCATGTAGTTTTATCTCTAAGTCCCCATCCACCAAGGGACAGGGATTCAACATCCTACTGATGTGGCCCAGTCAAAGCCCTAATCATAATTTAATCATGCCCAGAGGAACAGACCAGTTTACAAGCATAATCCAATATCTATTTTCGGAATTCATAACTATATCAAACTGCCACACCTGGGGACCAGGTATTGTTTTCTATTCCTCCATTTTGCCTTGGTAGCTATCACAATATCTGCCAAATGAGAGGTGCTCAGTAGCTCCATTCTTAAATGTCCTCAACATATGCTAGCCACCGATTCCATGTAAGTCCCATACATAGCATACAAGATTGATGATTGTGCTAAAGTATACAATTGTCCATTTAAAACTAGTTTAGTATAAGACAAGTCCCATGCAATGGGGATGGTTTTAAGTAGCTCACTTCAATTTTCAATTGCAATTACAAACAGATAAAAAGATGTCTGCAAAATAAATTTGTGGAGTTTCCTATAAGCATCAGAAGGATTTAAAGCAGCATTCTATGATTGTGCTTATTTGACAATGCTTTCCCCTGGCAACGCTCTGTTTTTCTGGTCAAAGGATCAGAAAATTGAACATGCTAACAAATATGCTTGAAGTGAGACAGATGAAAAGTCTTAAGCAGACTTAACCTATCTTCCCCAAATTTGGAAGATTTGACATTTTTGAAATGGTGAGGTGTCCCTTTTGGCTTCTCTTTGAAATTGAACAAGTTTCCATATTTGTTTTTTTAATTGAATGCTTAGTTTTGTGTGAAGATTTGAAAGAAAGAACATACTTCAATTTCAGCCATATTGATGACTACCACTAGGGAGAGAAAAATCTTGTTTTGCTGCCTTTGTCTGTCCTTATCTTGTGCTGCTCTTTCTGTTCCTTTCCATTGTTCTATTATTATTATTATTACTGTTATTTTTCCAGTGACTTCATTTCTGTAACCTCATGTTATGCCTTCTTTTGGTGCTTGTGTGCCCCTTCTCATATATTCCTTGCCTCACTCTTATTTATTTGCTCTTTTTTCCCTCCTCAGTTTCTCTTGATATATTAATTTCCCATTTTTGCTGTAACAAAGTAACACAAACATAATGCCTTAAAAAAAAATAACACAAATTTATTATTTTACAGTTCTGGAGGTCAGAAATTCAAAATAGGTCTTAATGGGCTAAAAATCAAGGTGTTGACAAGGCTGCATTCCTTTCTAGAAATTCTAGAATCTGCTTTCTTGCCTTTTCCAGCTTCAAAATGCGACCTGGGCTGGCTACGCGTTGGAGGCGCAGGAGGCATAGAGCACGCGAAGCGGAACTGTGCATGGCCCGGCCGGCCTGTGTGTCCGCTGCATGTCCCGGTGCGGTGCCAGACTCTTGCTGCCTGCGGCAACTCCTGTCGGCCGGGACAGGGGGCGCGGAGAGGCCCCGGTCGCCACCCGCGGTGTCCATGGAGCGGGTGTGAATGATCAACGTGGAGCACCTGCTGGAGGCGGCCGAGATTTTCAAGCGAAAGGAGCGAGGCCTCGACGTCATTCCCCTCCAGGCCGAGCCCAGGCTGCAGCCTTCACAGCCCCCGGGGAGGTTGAGCCGGGCACAGAAACACAACAGCGAGAGCGGCAACACCATCACTGCCAACAGGTCTACACACAGTGAGCCGAAAAAGAATCGATGAGCTTAACTGCGCCTGTGTTTAGAATGCTTAAAAGTGCTGATGCCGCTAGGACCAGACTGCACCAGGCCAAAACACATGGTTTGCTCAACTGAGCCAAAGCACACATCAAGAAACTTGAAGAAGCTGAGAGGAAGAGCCAGCACCAGCTTGAGAACTTGCAAAGAGAACAGAGATTTTTAAAGTGGTGATGGGAACAGCTGCAGGGTCCTCAGGAGATGGAATGAATAGGAATGGACAGCATTGGATCAACTATTTCTTCAGACCGTTCTGATTCAGAGCAAGAGGAAATTGAAGTGGATGTTGAAAGCACAGAGGTCTGCCATGGACAAGTGGACAATATCAGTACCACCAGAATCAGTGACATTGATGACCACAGCAACCTGCAGAGCATTGGAAGTGATGAAGATTACTCCAGTGCCAATGTCAGACTTTGCTTCATTTCCTAGGCCCCAGCTTGACATAACAGTGCAGGGCAAAATATTCACTGGGCCAACTCAATCCGAACAATCTCTTACATTGGGTTCATGATACACTCTCCTCTTTAAAACTAAAACAAAACAAAGTTATACTTGAACAAAAGGGTCATAAGATCTGTTTTTAAGCAAATACTTAGCAAAAAGTGGGACAGCAGAACAAATATTCATAATATTCATATTTGAAAAATCACAATTTCTAATGGCAGCAGAAAACTTGAGTGAAATTTCCTTGATTTTCTTTAGTTGATTGCAAAGAGGACATTGGAAATTCCATTCTCTTTTTCTTTTCTAGCTTGCTCCTACTGCAGTGAATAGACACATATAGGAGAAGGTTATGAACCCTCCCTCAGCTTGATGGTCCTAAAAACAAAGATCAATCATATAGTAATGACAAGACAAGATAATCAGGCATTAATCTTGGATAGCCTGAGGTATTAAAACTCAGCCTGGAACAGTTTATCATGAAGCCTGTGGAAGATCAATTCTTAAAACAAACAAACAAACAAAACCTCATTTTCATGCTCTGCAAAAGGAGAGCCTCCCAAGAAGCCTGTTGAAAGGGATCATCATGAAACTCAAGTTCTCACCAGCCTGCCACTCCTAGGCCCCTGGGCAGTGTGAGGGTGGTCTGGGTATGACAGCCTCTACCATACAAGGCCTATTGAGTATGGATTGGGGAGCCAGAAGGAAAGGCTCCACATGCCTCTATCTGCCTGGGCCAGTACTTGTCTCATTTTGATGTAAGGATTTGCTTCCATTTTCCAACAGGCACTCTCTCCTTCCTCACAGTCTCACTGTGTGGTGCTGTTGTTGCTCTTATGAATATTTTCAGAAATGTTATTTTCTTTAAAGTGCAATTTCTAGCCTGCACTTTGATGTCGTGTGTTCACTTTGTCTTTTATAATCCAAGGTTCCTCTCTGGCCTTCTCCTTTACCCAGGAAACCTTCTTGGAGACCTTACCCCTGGCTGTTTCAACTTTGTATACTTTAAATAATTTAACTACCCTTAATTACTTAAAAATAAAAAAAAGTTCTATGATTTTCATAACTTATTGCTGATTTTAATGGGTTGTTAATTTCAGTCCTCTCATTTTATTTTAAGTTTTAGATAGGGCTGGGCAAGGAAAAAGAAAATAAAGACAACCATATTTAGCAAAAAAAAAGACTACCTGCATTCCATGGCTCATGGTCCACTTTCATCTTCAAGGACAGCAATAGCTAAATAAGTCTTTCTCATGATGCCATCCCTGGTTCTGACTCTTGTGCTTCCTCTTCCCCATTTGAGGACCATTGTGAATATATTGGCCCACCAGGATAAACCAAGATAATATCCTTATTTTAAGATCAGCTGATTAGAAACCTTAATTCCATTTACAACCTTAATTCCCTTTTGCCATAAAACATAAGATATTCACAAATTCTGGGGATTACAACATGGACATTTGGGCAGGGGCATTATTCTGCGTTTAACACTTGGCAATTGCTTATTTTAAGTCCAAAGAATTACCTTTCATTTATTTAAAAAAGCCTCCAACCGAAGACTGTTGGTCCCACCACTGGTTCACAACTCTTTCTCAGTTGCTAGATGGCAGCAACTTTGCAAAGTAAGGAGGATCTACTCAGGCTTCTGGATGCTTAAATTATTAAGCCCTTGAGAAGGCAAGCTGTACTTCAAAAGAGTATTCAAGGAAGGCATTTCTTCCACCTATATTTTACTTGTGCAAAGCAAGTGCAGGGTCCTGTGTGAATAAGGTCTTAGAAGAAAAAAGAAAAATACAATACAAGCAAGAGAAAAAAGCATAGCATCCCCAAAATTTGTCTTTGTGTTGGTAAAATATGGGGAGAAAGAGCTGAAATCTGAAGAAAAAAATTATGCTTAAAATCTTAAAATGTTTGCTTAAACACATTTGCATTGGTGTAAATAGCACAATTTCAAAGTTCAATTTTATCAGAAGTTAGTGAACATTGCAGAATATCTTCTATTCTGGTAGTTCTGTTTTTTTATGGCAATATATTCATTTTCTTCTTTCCTTTTCTTTCTTCCCCCTTCTGTTTTACTTCCATACTTAACCTCACTATTACATCTTTTAGGCAAGTTTATAGACACAGCCTTTTAAAAAAGGTGAAACCACCTAATAGACTGGAGTGAGTGTTGGTTCTGGAAATGAGAATGTCAGTGCTCTCAGTTACTATTCACAAACAGTCCTCCCAAAGTCTGCTTTTCCTTATGTGCTCAGCTGTACAAGTAGAGCACATATCCAGAATACTGTAATTTTAAAAATGCAACAAGAATAGGCTTTTGAGAAACACTTGCATCTTCACCCCATCACAGTGCTTGGAAGATTTAAGATTGACAGCAAATATTTGGTGAGCAGATGGAATTGAACAAAGGACAACTGTGTTAGATAAGTTCAAGGTTATGTTCTGAGATGAAGGTGCCTCTTATAATCCAAAGTACTTCAAGAAAGCAATTTTTCTATTTAAATTCTTATGTGCTATCTTTTTTATTCATGGCTTTTTTATCTTTCTTTTTTTATTTGTTTCTTGTTTATATGTATTGTTTGATATTTCCTATTTTTCTTCAATCAACATTCAATGAGAGCTCATAACATAACAATTGTGCTAAATTTTGCTTGTACAGAGATGACCATCTCCATCTTCATATGGTATATGGTAAAATTTCAGCTTATAAATCTATAACTGTGTATAGAAACAGTGATAAATCACTACTCAAGCAGCTAATTTAATATTGCATAATACTAACATTTCCTTTCATATATAGAATAATTTCTATATGTTAGACACAGTATTAAAATTAATTCCTTATTTTTTTCTTGGGTGAGGTAATCTCATTTTTTTAGAATAATGACTTTTATTTAGAAAAATGGGATTTGATAATTATAGGAAATCAAATGTACATAAATGAAAAGAAAAAGTTAAAATCACTTTGAATGTGACTGTTCAGTAATACCAGTTATTAACACAAGGAGAATATTATTTGAAGTATCTAATAATGTAATACACAAATATGATATAAATACCTTGTGATGGTTAAGCTAATATGTCAGCTCGGCCAGATAATGGTGCCCAGTTGTTCCATCAAGCAAGGATTGAGCTAATTATAATACAAGGACGTATAATGGACTTTAATCATCAGTAAGTTGATTGCATAGATGGCTGGTTACATCTACAATCACTGAGGAGATTGCCATCGCCAATGAGTGATGTCTCATCCAATCAGTTGAAAACCTTAAAAAGAGAAATGTGTCTGGGGACTCACTGGGCCCACTATGAGATGGACCTGAGCTAAAAACTCCATCCATCACCAGACCTCTGTAAGCCGTTACTCTGACTGGTGGACCACAGTGACATTTTGAGTCTCCTGGAATTAATGTCACTTCTGAGCTAGTGTCTAATAATATCCAAAATGTCTAATCACTTCCTTTTCCCCAATGCATGGTTTCCCTGGTAAAAGTTCATAGATCTCTTTGGGGAAAGCTGGAAGATTGTTTTGTGAAGCTACACACTTGAAGAAACCATCACCTAATCCCTATCCTGCCCTAAGGAGTCTGCTATCCAATCCCCACTTGAAGAGATTAATCCCATCTCACCAGATGAAAGTGCAAAGGATTGCTCTGAGGTAATTGGCTTGTATGACACTTCTAATACTTCTCCTTACCCACCACCACCACCCCTTTTGTCTTCCAGACCTATAACTAGACTAAAGTCACACACATACACACAAAAACCCAAAGGTGAAGTACAAAGTTTGACCCATGAGGAAGTACACTATCCTCTAAAAGAACTGCATGAGTTTTTCAATTTATGTAGACAAAAATCAGGGGAATATGTGTGGGAATGGAAATTAAGAGTATGGGATAATGTTGGAAGGAATATAAAGTTGAATCAGACTAAATTATTGATATGGGCCCACTAAGCAGAAGTTCTGGATTCAATGTTGTAGCTCGAGGGGCTGAATGGGCTCTAACAGTTTGTTCAGGAGGCTCCCTGAAACATGGACTAATAGATGGCCTACAATGCCTAAGGCTGATATGCCCAATTTACCCTGGTATACTGTAGATGAGATCCAAAAGCTTAGAGAGACTGGAATTCTAGAATGGATTCACCATTTAAGACCAGCCCACCCACCAGAGGACACAACTTTCACTAGGACTGTGAGGAAAAAAATTGTGAGACTAACTCCATCTTTCCTGAAGAGCTCTGTGGTTGCTTTTCTCTGTAGGTCAGATATTACTGTGGGAACTGCTGTCATGGAACTAGAATCCTTAAACACTATGGTGATTATCAGATCTCGGGCTGGCAGAAGTCAAGTAGCAGCACTTAGTCACCAAAGACAAAGTGGGCATAGCTACCACAATGAAAGGCAGATTCAAAACAGCAATCAAAAGAGTCTGAGTCACTTAAGCTTATGGTGCCTGCTAATAGATCATGGGGTACCTAGAAGTAAAATAGATGGGCAAAAGACTAAATTCCTACTTGATCTTTATAAGCGGAAGTGTTCTAGGTCTAGTGAACAAAACCGTAACTTGAATTACAGAAACAGAGAGTCATAGCCCTTAATCAATTCCCAGACTTCAGACAGTTTACAGACCCAGAGCCCCTTGAATGAGAGGAAGATCAGCTTGCTTTAGGGAAAGATTCTGTTACACTGCCAGAAATGTATACTCTTAATCTTCCAGCTTTCACCAAAGAGACCTATGGCTTTTTGCCAAGGTAACCATGTATTGGGGGAAAGGAAATGATTAGACATTTTGGAGATTATTAGACACTGGCTCAGAAGTGATATTAATTCCAGGAGACTCAAAACGTCACTGTGGTCCACCAGTCAGAGTAGATGCTTATAGAGGTCAGGTGATCAATGGAGTTTTTAGCTCAGATCCATCTCACAGTGGGTCCAGTGGGTCCCTGGACACATTCTGTGGTTATGTGCCCAGTTCCAGAATACTTAATTAGAATAGACACACTCAGCAACTGGCAGAACCCCCACATTGGAACCTGACTTGTGGAGTGAGAGCTATTATGGTAGAAAAGGTCAAGTGGAAGCACTAGAACTGCCCCTACCTAGCAAATTAGTAAATCAAAAGCAATATTGGATTTCTGGAAGGATTGCAGAGATCAGTGCTACCATCAAGGATTTTAAGAATGTAAGGGTGGTGATCCCCATTCAATTCTCCTATCTGAACTGTACAGAAAACAAATGGATCTTAGAGTATGACAGTAGAGTATCATAAACTTAACCATGTGGTGACTCCAACTGCAGCTGCTGTTCAAATTTGGTATCATTGCTTGAGCAAATGAACACTTCCCCTGGTACCTGGTATGCAGATATGATGCCAAATGATTTATTTATTGATTTCCATTAGTAAGGACCACCATAAACAGTTTGTTTTCAGGTGGCAAGTCCAGAAATATACCTTCACTGTCGTACCTCAAGGGTATATTAGCTCTCCAGCCCTATGTCATGATATTGTCTGCAGGGACCTTGATCATTTCTCCCTCCAATGAAACATCTTGCCTACTGGTCCATTATATTGGTGATATCATGCTCACTGGACCAGTGAGCAAGAAGTAGCAATTACTCTAGGCTTATTGGTAAGGCACTTGCATGATAGAGGATGGGAGATAAATCCAACAAAAATACAGGTCTTCCACCCCAGTGAAATTTCTAGGTATCTAGTGGTGTGGGGCATGTCACGATATCCCTTCTAAAGTGGGATATCATGACATGGCCTCTCGTACAACCCAAAAAGAGGCACAACATTTAATTTGACTCTTTGGATTTTGGAGACAACATATTCCTCATTTGGGTGTGCTACTCCTGACAACAGAAAAGCAGCTAGTTTGGAGTTGGGACCGGGCTGCTGTGCAAGCTGTATTGCCACTTGGGCCATACTATCCAGCAGATCCAATGGTGCTGGAAGTGTAATGGCAAACAAAGATGCCATCTGGAGCCTTTGGCAGGCCCCTATAGGAGAATCACAATGCAGACCCTTAGGATTTTGGAGCAAGCCCTGCCATCCACTGCAGATAATAACTCTCCTTTTGAGAAACAGCTTTTGGCCTGCTACTGGATCTTAGTAGAGACTGAACCCTTAACCATGGACCACCAAGTTACCTTGAGACCCAACTTGCTTATCATGAGCTGGGTATTGTCTGAACCACCAAACCATAAAGTTGGGCATGCACAGCTGTACTCCATCATAAAGTGGATGTGGTATATATGAGATAGGGCTCAAGTGGGTCCTGAAGGCACAAGTAACTTACATGAGGTAGTGGCCCAAATGCAGATGGTCACCACTCCTGCCACATTACCTTCTTTTTCCCAGCCCACAGCTATGGACTCTTGGAGAATCTCCTTATAATCAGTTGTCTGTGGGCTTGGTTTACAGATGGTTCTTTAAGATATGCAGGTACCACCCCAAAGTGACTGCTGCAGTACTACAGCCCCTTTCTGGGATGTCCCTGAAGGACTGTGGTGAGGGCAAATCCTCCCAGTGAGCAGAACATCAAGCAGTGCACCTGTTTGTTCATTTTGCTTGGGAGGAGAAATGGCTGGAGGTGCATTTGTATACTGATTCTTGGGCTATTGATAATGGATTGGCTGGATGGACAGGGACTTGGAAGGAACATGATAGCAAATTTGTTGGCAAAGACGTCTGGGGAAGAGGTATGTAGATAGACTTCCTAAGTAAGCAAAAAGTATGAAAATATTTGTTTCCCACGTGAATGCTCTTAAGCAGAAGAAGATTTTAGTAGTCAAGTGGATAAGATGACCGACTTTGTGGCTAGCACTCAGCCTCTTTCCCCAGCCACTCCTTTCATTGTCCAATGGGATCATGAGCAAAGTGGCCATCATATAGTGATGGAGGTTATGCATGGGCTCAACAACATGGTCTTCCCCTCACCAAGACCAGCTTTGTTATAGGGCTGAAGGCCCAATTTGCCAGTAGCAAAGATCCACACTCAGCCCCTGATATGGCACCATACCCCAAGGTGATCAGCCTGCTACATGGTGGCAGGTTGATTGCATTGGACCACTTCCATCATGGAATAGATAGCTATTTGCTCTATCTGTAATAGACACATACTCCAGATATGGGTTTGCCTTTCCTGCACACAATGCTTCTTCCAAAACTACCATCTCTGGACTTATTGAATGTCTTATCCACTCCCATGGTATTCCATCCAGCAATGCATCTTATCAAAGAACCCACTTCACAGCAAATCATGTGCAGGAATGGGCACATGCTCATGGAATTCACTGGTCTTACCATGCTCCACATCATCCTAAAGCAGCTGGATTGATAGAATGGTGGAATGGTTTTTTGAAGACTCAATTAAAGTACCTGCTTGGTGGCAATACCTTGAAAGACTGGGGCAGTGTTTTCCAGAAGGATATGTATGCTCTAAATCAGCAACCACTCTATGGTGCTGTTTCTCCCAAAGCCAGGATTCACAGGTCCAGGAATCAAGGGGTGGTAATATGAGTGGCCCACTTCCTACTACTCCTAGTGACCCACTAGGAAAATGTTTGCTTCCTGTCCCTGCAACCTTAAGCTCTGCTGTTCTAGAGGTCTTAGTTCCAAAAGGAGGAGTGCTTCCACCAGGGACACAACAAAGATTCCATTGAACTGGAGATTAAGACTGCCACCTAGACACTTTAGGTTCTTAGTGCCTCTGAATCAACAGACAAAGAAGAGAATTACTATACTGCCTTGGGTGATTGATCCTGACTGTCAAGGGAAATAGGACTGCACCTACACAATGGAGGTAAAGAGTTTGCCTGGAATACAGGAGATTCCCTAGGACATCTCTTAGTACTACCATGTGCTATGATTAAAGTCAATGGAAAATTGCAATAAACCAATCCAGGCAGGACTAACAATAGCCCAGAATATTCAAGAATGAAAGTTTGAGTTACCCCACCAGGCAAAGAACCACAGCCAGTTGAGGTGCTTGCTGAGGGTAAAGGGAACATGGAATGGGTAGTGGAAGAAGGTAGTGATAAATACGAACTTTGACCACAGGACCAATTACAGAACCAAGGACTATAATGGTCATGAATATTTCTTCCTTGTTTTGTTATGTTTGTATATGTACGTAATATGAATATCTTTGTTTTCTTCCCTATCTTTTCCCCTTATCATATGACATAAGTTGTATTAGTTTCATGTTGTTGTATTTAAGATTGTCAAGTTTAAGTGTGAATATTACCAAAGGACATGCACCCCATTCTGGAGGGCTTTAGTGCATTTCTGGTTTCAAGACAATTGAGTATTATTAGGCAGAAAAAAAAAAAAAAAATATATATATATATATATGCTATTGTTTTTGAATTAAAGATTAAGTATGCTTTAATGTGATGTGTATGGCTGCCAATTTGACAAGGCGTGAACTGTGATGATTAAGCTAATGTGTCAACTCTGCCAGGTAATGGTGCCTAATTGTTTGGTCAAGCAACACTGGTTGATTGCATAGATGGCTGGTTATAGCGACAATCGACTGAGGAGATTGCCATCAGTAATGAGTGATGTCCCAATGAATCAGTTGAAGGCCTTTAAAGAAGAAGTTGTTTCAGCATTCAGAGGGTGAATCCCCATCTCTACCTCTGATAGCCAGTATCTCCTGGGGAATTCAACGAGATCCTTCATCTGAGTCCCTGGCTTACAGCCTGTCCTACAGAATTTGTTCTTGTGCATTCCCACAGTCATGTGAGCCAATTTTATAAATTCTCATACTATTTAGAGATACCCCCTGTCATATCTAGAAAACCGCGACTAACACATACCTTATAAAAAATGAAATATGGCAAGATTTGATTTTTTAAGTGATAAAATTAATATTAGTACCTTTAAATTGGAAAAAAATTATAAAATAAAGAGGAGAAATTCTGAATATTAGAGAACTGTTTCTTCATTTCAAGAGACATTATTTCTTAATACATACTTATAGTGATATAGAAAACTTTAAGGTGATTAAATTAGCAAATTTTCACTGCATTTCACTTTGACACTATAAAAAGATACTTTGCCATCAAAATTGTGAATATTTGCAGTTGGATACTTTCTTCTTCCAGTACCTCTGCCATGATTGTTATATCATTATTTTTAACATGTTAACTTACATATCATTCAACTTTATACAATAATTATAATTTTTACAGTTATTCAGATCTAGTTATTTCTTTTAATTGGATTAAAATAACAGAACCAGCCCTTTTCCACATCTTCACCATCCCTGATTATTTTTTATTCAGCCTCTGATTGGCTGAATTTCATTATAAAAATAGTTTTAAGTTTTTTTTGAAGTGTGTTTACAAGTTTTGCATTCTGTGAGTTCTTTGCTTATCCTATAATACTTACCTTTTGATTTTTAATTTAAATGAAAATTTGGCTAGGTGTAATAATTTTGGATCAGATTTTTTCCCCCCAGATATTTATATATAAGACTCGGGTCAAGAAATCACCAGACAGTAGTTAAAGTGACAAAACAGACTTTATTCAAACTGCTGTAACAGAGGAGAAAAGAGGGCAAAACCAGCTGGTTTCAACTTCGATTAGCACATAGGTAGCTAGAATTTTTAAAGGGCATAAGAGGGAAGGTAAAGGATGAGCTAGAAAACTCCTGAGAGGGGTCTGGAGGAGGTCTGAGAGAGTCTGGCAATGGGATTATGGAAGAGAGTTAGGTAGGTGTGCAGTTTCTCTGAAAACAGTACATCTGTGCAGTCCTTGTGGGATGGACCACTTTCACAGTCTGCATTTTAGTAGTACTGCAATTTCTTAAATGGGTGTTCAGTTTAGGGTCAGAGGCCTGCCCTGGTACATGGCCTAGCATTAGGGAAATCTACACTAAATTTGGACAAGTTTCTGGTACACAGTTGATACAAGTATGTGGGGCCAAGCAGAGTCTCTTATAAGAATTCATATTCTATTGTCTTCTAAAATTTAATTTTGTCATTTATATATCTAAGGTCAATCTGATGATTCTTTTTCATTGTCCTTGAATTTTAGTTTACTTCAACATTATTATTTTTATTTTTTTCTGAAAAACCCTACTCTTTCCATCTATATTTATTGTTCTTATATTCCAGGGAACTTTTTTGTATTGTCTTTGAATACTGTTTCAACTCATTTGATTGCAGTCTGTTAATTCTTCTATTGGCTCATATCTATATCAGTTCTATATAGATTATCTTCTCTCTGACTCCTTTAACTTGTCTTTTTTCCTTTGCTTTCACTGCAATTATTTCAAATATTTGCTTTTTGCCAGATTCAATTTCTGTGTCTATTCTCTTATTCTTGTTAAAAATATATATATTCATTACTTCTTTTCTCATGTCATTTTGGTTCTCAGTTTGCTAACTTATGCATTTCTCAGAAGAGGAATATATTGTACTTATTTTATAACTTAGAAAACAGATTCCAAGTGAGGAAGTAAATTGTTTAAGGTCACAGTGATATTAGTAACAGAGATGGAATTCAAACTCCGATTTGCCTAGAAAGTTTCTTTATCACACTACCTATCTTTAGCAGGTTAAATTTTAAATTATATAAAGTTTTTTCAGCTTTGAAACCAAATCAATTTGAGCTTTTATGTTAATTCACATATTTGCTGTAATACTGTGATCTGTTTCATTACTAAAGAAGATAGTTCATCTACATATTGATACACAAGGAAAAAAAGAATATTCGTTTAGTCACTCATTTATTTGTGATCTATGTCTTAAAATATTACGACAAATGTAGCCAAGATAAAATATTTAATGGGTTGTTTTCTATAATTTTCTCATTTCAAGTGAGCTGACATCTCAAGAGTTTGAAGGTTTTATTACACAGATCTGTTAGGGAATGTCCACATACACAGGAACTCTCACTTGGTATAACCCTGTCTAAAATGAATAATCTCACTAAATGGCTACTTCAACTTATTTTAGCATTAGTAAGTAGAGATCTTCTTTACTTTCCTGTAAATAAGAATCCAACAAAGAAGAACACATGCTGCTCACATGAAGATATACATAGGGTTTTTGCAAAGCAGTTACAAGAACTGAAGCAAAATAAAAGTGTTTCTAAGACCCTCAAGCTCGCTACCTGAATTAGGAAGAGGTAGGGACTTCTGGGGAAGAGGTGGAATATCTATCCAGAAATCAGAGGCCACAATCAAGAGACCAATGGAGAGGGCAGAGAATGAGGAACTCAAACAGGAGTTAATATGATGTCCAACTTTTCACACTTTCATCCTGTTTCTGGGGGGACATAGAGAAATCTGTGGAATAGCTTGAGAGATCAACTTCTTTCTCTGCATATTTGAATATCGATGGTTAGAAATTATGTTTTTCACTTTCTGTCTCTGGGCTTAGATACTGATCATTGTACCTCATTTTCCCCAGACATTATGCTTGGCACACTTAAGAACCTAAGAAACGTTTCTGGGTGGAATTAAAGAAACAGTGTTCTTCAGTGCAGGCATGGTCCTTGTCCAAGTTTCCTGACTGCTAAAACAAATACCACCCAATGGATTGGTTTAAACAATGGGAATTTATTGGCTCGTGGTTTTCAGGCTAGAAATCCAAAATCAAGACATCAGCAAGGTGATTTATACTTTCTTCTCACAAGATTGAGGCATTCTGGAGCTGGCTACTGGTTATCCTTTTTCCTTGGCTTTTCTGTCACAAGACTAGATATATAGCGATGTCTTCTCCTCCAGCCTCATTGACTTCTGGTTTCTTTCCATGGCTTTCTCTCTTGCATCTGAATTTCATTTTGCTTAAAAAGGAATCCAGTAATCCAGATTAAAGCCCAACCTGATTCAGTTAGGTCACACCAAAACTGAAATAACATCTTCAAGAGATCTTATTTACAATGGGTCCACACCTACCCAAATGTGGTCCAAGACCATGTAATTGTCCAAACTGGGGTGCACAATTCACCCCACCACAGGCCTATAGCCAAATGCCATTCAGAAAACCAGGCGTGTGTGCATGTGAGTACATGTGTTTATTTAAATAGGGGAATTTTAAAACATCTGAGTTCCTGGTAGTAGACCCCATTCTCCCTAGGCACACTCTGGGTTTGTCCACATTGCTGTTATCAACCACAAAAATAGGTAGACCTTTAATTGTCCTCCTCTCACACTCCCTAAGCCTATAATACATTTATTTGAATGTATGTATAAAAGTTGTACAATTTAAAGAAAGTGAAAACAATTTTTGTCTTCATGAAAATGCAAAAACCTTGAGTTTATTCTTTCTAAGTGTTATTTTTCTCATATGTAATAATGCAAAATTTTAAAACTGACCATTTGGTTTACACAGAGATTATGATGTTATCTAGAATTAATATATCATAGGACCAAATATTCTGCTGATTTAAATCTTCTGTCTCTGTGTCTTACATCTTTCTACATGTGTGCATCTTACACACCAGTGTCTTCTGTCTAATATTTTCTGACTATCATTTTAACTCATTTTCAGCTATGCTTAGAAACTGTCCTCCCCTTCTGACTGCAGCCAGTAAGTATCCTCCTTCCTTCCTTTCAGTATCAATAAGAAATATTTAAGTTTTCACACTATTCATCTGTTATTTGGAGGACCAGGACTAGTTTAATAAGCAGTTTTTCATTGTGTTAAATAGGATTTTCAAGCTTTTGAGCACAATTCATTTTTCCTAAAGAATCAATTTTATTTTGCAATAATAAATGGATATAATATCACTATACAAGAGTAAGAGTTCTTTGTGCCAAATTGAGGATCAGGTTTTTTTTTTTTTTGTTTTTTTTTTGTTTTGCTTGTGTTCTTTCATATATATATATATATATATATATACATATATATTCTTTTTTTTTTTTTTTTCCTCAGGAAATGTGGAAAACTCTAAAGGTAGAAATTGCAGTGTATCTTCAAGATTCATGTTGTATTGCTTTCATTTTTAGAGCAAAGCAAAGATGTACTGATAGACTCTATTCATCTAGAGCTCTGGGTAAACTTTCCCAGTATAAACATAAATAGCCTGATAAATTCTGAGAGGCAGCTAGTGCCTTAATCTTTTGATTTAGATATTTCCACTGAAGTTCTATAATTCTATTTTACATGGCTTTTATCTGAAAGCATTTCTCATGCAAAATAGCGAAGAGTGGGCTACAATTAAAACTCAGTGCTTTCAACATTTCTAGCAATTAGGACCAAAAAAAAATTGATTATTTAATGGAGACAAAGAATCAGGGAAAATATTTCCCAGTAATTCTCAAACCTTTTTTTTTTTTAAGCCTATAGTCCTAAAGTTATCATCTTCAAGTAGAAGAAATATGACATTCATCCACCTCTGTCCTTTACAGCTAATGGGCAATCAAGTGTTCCGAATGGTGGCTCAATTAAATTACAAATGCAGTGTTCCTAGATCATCCCAGGGTTGCACAAATAGAAATCTGAGAAAAAGATAGGATTTATTAGCAAAATCATGATTGGTGTCTGAATTTGGGAAAATCTCTTTTGCTAATTTGCACTGGATAGTTCAGAAAGTGTTTTGGTGTCTCTTTGGATATCAAAGGACTCTGATATCTAGGAGAGTTTTGGATAGAACAATTCAAACAAATTTAAAGTCAATTCCCAACTTTGCCACTTAATATTTGTGTGAAAATCCAGGGACTTTAATCTTTCTTAGTCAAATGTTGGCAGTTTGTGGTTCTATGTAATGGCAACTCCCAAATTCTGGTGTGAAATGACATAGCAATTCTTTTCTCAAAGGTCCTTAAAAGGGAGTTGAGAATGAATTCACAAGGTGACAAAATCCTATTAGTATTTGAAATTTTTCATTTTTTTCATTGCTTATTTGTGTATATTTACTTCTAATTTCACCAATGAAAATGCCATTGATTTACTGTGGAGCATCACAGTATAGTAAATTATCCTTATTGGAAAGGACTTTAAATCAGATTTTCTAGATTATTGATGAGTTATTTCTTTCCAAATTTTGATTTTAACTTGATATTACTGCAATATCTTTTAGGAGTTACTTGTGTAATTTATTTCGAGGAATGCCAAATGTTTCACCCTCTGTTTATCCAAAGATTATTCGATACCTCAAATAATTAAGCAAAAAAAAAAAAAAAAAACCTGAACAAAAATCTAGAAAAATATGGAGACATTTTTAAATGTCTTTTAAGAATATGGAAAACATCCCAAACTCCATATAAATAAAACCTTTTTACTTTATTCATACAATATCCCTCAAGGCCTGAACACAGAACATACATGAAGTTTGTTACCTGACTTTTCCCCCAATAAATGACACTTAGCTTGTACCATAGCAGAAAGCAGAAAAATAGTTTCTGAGGACACCACCATTTTATAGCCTACTAAAATACCTGCACCTTGAACCATGTATATATAATATTTTAGAAAGATTTCCATTTGTGGTAGTTTCAAACTGTTTGGGGACTTTTCTTTCTTCTTGTGACGGTTAGGCTAATGTGTCAACTCGGCCAGATAATTGTGTCCAGGTGTTAGGTCCAGCAAGCACTGGGCTAATTTTAATACAAGAGCACTTATGGACTTCGATCACCAGTGACTTTACTGCATGGATGGCTGGTTACATCTGCATCAATCAATTGCATCAGCAATGGTTGAGGCTTTTATCCAATCAGCTGAATGCCTTAAAAGGGGAAGTGATTTCAAAATTCAGAGAGAATTTCCCAGTTCATCTTTGGACAGCCAACTTCTCCCAGAAACTCATCAAGGACCTTTCATCCGACTTTCATCGGAGCCCCTGGCTTGCAGCCTGCCTGTGGAACCTGGACTTGTGCATCCCCATGGTAGCGTGAGAGACTCTTATAAAATCTTATATTATTGACAGATATCTCCTGTTGATTCTGTTTCCCAAGAGAACCCTGACTAATACACTTCTCTTACCAGAAACTTTAACTTTGGGGATTTTAGGGAACTCATGGCCAAAACTGGATTATCAACCTGAGCATTATGGATGGAATGAAAGTAATGGAAAGCAACAGAAAATTATTTAAAGAATGAAATGTTCCTCTATTGACAATGAAACTTATTTTTGAAATGCTAAAGGTAAGTGGCAGTTTCATGTTTTTTGTTTTCATTTGTTTTCTTGTTCATGTCACACATTTAACAGCTTTTCTCACTGTCTAAAAAATAGTCATTAAAATATTAATATTTATTACTGAACATTGATAATCATATCTACTATTAAAATATTTTGATAGAACTATTTCTAGTTATGTCTTTTTTATTTATATTTTCCAAAATATAAATTTATAAAATCAGAAATTGATTTGTACTGGAAGTTTTTAAAAACTAAAAGCAATTTTCTATGGTTAATTTGAACCATAATTAACATTGCATTCTTTAAAGAATTTAGATAGAGAGATTTGAAAAATTTTGGATGTCAGATTAATAGACTCATGACAATTCTTTTCTAGTTCACCACGATGTAAATAGTTTATATAGTGAAGACAGCCTTATTGGTGAGCTTTCTGAATATAGGCATTTGTGAATTCCAGACTTTTTGCACAGGATCAATAATGTAAACTAGCTATTAAACCACTAATCACTGAAACCATTAGTGAATATTTGAATCAAGTGATCTTCCCATGGGAAGCGAGTCATATTTTCAATTTCTCTAATAACTCTCTATATTTAGAAATTATGTTTTCAGTTCAAAAAATGTTTTGAGAGCATGTCCTTTAGTCCTTAACAGTTCTTAATGCTTGAAAAATTTTTTCTATACTTTCCCTCCTGTTAATTATTATGCCTCTATAATAGCCACCTGTTTTAATTCAGCTTGAGATTGATCTTGCCAGCACCTGTACCCCCATTAAATGTCTTGCGTTATTCCTCTCCTTACTCATTTTCATGAAAAAAGTCTCTCAGCACCTGGCAGTTAATGTCATTTAGGATTTTTTTTAGCAGTGACAGCTTAAAAGGCATTGGAAAAAGAGACAGGGGTTTGGAAATTTTCTGTTTTCAGGTGAAAATGGGAAGGAACTGTACTTAGTGATTCTTAAACTTTTGCATGCATTAGAATAACCTGAGGAACTTGTTAATATTAAAACACAGATTGTTGGGCCCAATCCCATAGTGTCTGATGCAATAGGTCAGGGATGGGCCCTGAAAATTTGCATTTCTAAGAAGTTCCCAGGAGATGCTGCTGGTGGTGGACTAAGACCACACCCTAAGAAACCCTATCTTATCCCTATATTGCAACTCACTTATGATGCTGTCTGGGAGAATGAGCATAGCCAGACTCTTCCAGAACTATATGCAATAAGTGCCAGAGCCTGTCATTCTCCCCATTCTTAAAGTGTAATCTGAGCTGCTAGTTTATCCACTCCTGAATATACATACACCCCTGAAAATATTCAATTGGTAATATTTTTCTCATTAATTGCTTTCTGAACAGCCAGATTTTAATATAAGGCAAAAGCCATATGTTTTAACTACATCATTTTAAACGTTTTTTCAAAATAACAGCTTTACTCAGCCAACAGTTTCCAAAACTTGGCTGCAACATGATTGTTTGGTTTCCTGAGGAATCTGTTAGGATTTGTGAAAAAGAGAGGGATCTGAAATGTTTGCTAAGACTTCCCTTTCCATAGAATCTAGGTCCACCTGTTTATTTATCTAACATGATAATTTTCTGTAATGACTGTCCCTTCCTCTAGAGTAGGTGATGTGCAACCATGGGCATTTTTGCACCCAGGAGACATCTGTAGATGCCTGTAGACATTTTCAGTTGCCACAACTGGGATATTTTACTGGAATCTAGTGGGTAGAGGCCAGGTGTTTTGGTTTGCCAAAGGCTGCCAATACGAAAATCTAGAAATAGGTTGGCTTTTATAAAGGGGATTTATTTAGGGTAAAAGCTTACAGTTCTGAAGCTGCGAACATGTCCTAATCAAGGCATCATCAGTGATGCTTTCTTACCAAAGTTGAGCTGCTAGCAGATCTTGGAGTCCTGCCATGGGGGAGGCAAAATGGCAGGTCTTCCTGTCTCTACTCTCCTGGAGCTCAGCTGTCAGCTATCAGGTATCACTCCCTGGACCTCATCTCCTTGAGCCTTTCTGGACTTCTCAGTCTTTCTGCAGCTGTAGGCAAACCTGGAGTCCTCTGTCACATGACCGGGTCAAAATGGCAGAGCTCCCTTTTTCTGTATGTTTCTTTCTCAGTTTATATGAGACCCGGCAAAAGAGGGAAGATCCAACTAGGTTAGCCTCACTGCCATAGTCCATTAAAAGCCGGAAAGCAATCTAATCAAGTAATCTAATCAAAGGTCACTTAAGTGAATTTAATACAATTAAAGGGCCTCAAACTGACAGGCTGACAGGAATGGATTAATTCAAAAACATAATCATTTCTGGGATTCACCAAATTCAAGCTGTCACACTAGAGTTGGATCTAAACATCATATAATGTCCAGGACAGGCCCCCACAACAAAGAATTATCCATTCCAATATGTCAACAGTGCTGAGGTTGAGAATCCCTGTTCTAAGAATAGAAATTGGTAAACCATGGCCAGTGGGCCAAATCTACCCTATGGACCTACTTTTTAAGGTAGTGTTTTATTGGAACACAGGAATGCTCATTTGTTTTCTATTATTATTATGCTAGGTTTTGAGCTACAATTGAAGAGTTGAAAACTTAAGATAGAGACCAGATGGCCCACATGCTTAAAATATTTATATTTTCCTTTACAGAAAAAGGTTGCTGACCCCTGTAGAGTGAACCAATATCATCATCGTCATTTGGGAACTTGTTAGAAATGCACCCCAAACCTACTGACTTGGACATTTTGAGGGGTTGGAACTCAATAATCTGTATTTTATCAAGTCTTCCACGTGAATCTGATGCAGGCCAAACTTTGAGATCTACTGCTGTTGAGTACTATATTCTATAAGCTATCCCTCAGACTATTACATAGTTTAAAACATGATAATTTCTTTGCTTTCTTTTAACATAATAAAACATTGGTGTACTAAGTATTCAATAAATATATATTGTTAGTAAATTTTGCAATGAGGCAGAACTAAAGTTCCACATTCCCTTAGCCAAATCTCCAAAATCCTCAAAGCTCTACATCCCTTATTTTTTTAAAAACTCATTCAGAGAAGAAACCTGACTTGAATTTACATGAGTCCTTTTATAGTCTTTATCACACTTAGTATGAATATTTATACTTCTGTATACTTCTGCCTAGCTCTTAAAGTCACCTCCTCAATCTAGACACTGCCACAAAAGAGATACTGCTTTTTAAATGAACTCAAAATCCCCAGCCATCTATAGAACTTGGAACTATTTTTCTTCCCAGTAAACAATACAGATTTTTGTGTTCCACCTTGGTCTCAATGAATCAGATGTCCATTTATATAATCTGGGCTACTGTATTTCTAAGAAATATTCCAAATGATTTTGATGCCAGCCAACCCCACAAAGAACAGAATTCATAAGATTTTTTTTTTTTTAGGATCCAAAGAAGTAGAAGTGAAAATCAATTTTTTTTTTTTGGCAGAAAACTGAGAGAATAAAATGTTATATTCAACTATTCTAGTAAATGGAGGATTCTGAGTTTTCAAAGCATAAGGATTTCATAGTCCTTATGACTTAAATCAATGAGAACTTTCATGATGTGATTGAAGTCTCAGGTTAGATGTAGGTGACACAGAATTAGTTACCTATGTCATCAAGGATCCAGTCTCATTCAGCCCTTCCCTTCTATTGTCTTCAGTGTGAGGGCTGCCTCTTCATCACTATCTGATCTTAATATGGCTGCTACAGCTTTAAGAATCATGCCTTCTTCAATAGCAGAATCCAATGGCTAAGAGATTTCAACATGAGTCAGGAGGTCATTCCAGAGGTTATGCACACCTCAGCAGGATTTCAGTGAGTGCCCCAATAAACAGTGCCTCAAACATCAGGGCACCTGAGGGCTCTAGAGACATCTAGACACTATAGGCAGGGCAGACAATCTGAGGAATTTGGCACCCTGTCAGTGGGCCTTACTTTGGAATATATGCTCCCCAATGTAACAGAGTTAGACTCATTTATAATTTCCCTACACATGGCTCATCTGCCCCTTTTAGTTGAACCAATAATTAGCACTATACTTCTAAAGTATATGTCCCAAAGACTTAAATCTTCGATCTGTTCATATGCTGGTTAAGCCCTGAATCTCAGCAGAGTTGTAACACCTACTCTCTAGTTCACTGCACTCACCCAGGACAACTAACAAAAGGATGATGATGGAAAATGCCAATCCCAAAAAACAGAGAGTATCCACAACTACAAGCAAGACAGTTCCCTCCATCTACCCCATGAGATCCAAGCCCCCAGCATGGGCATCACCATCCAAAATCCTCAAGATTGAGGAATGAACAAACATAAGGGGGGAATGCAGCTATGGATTAAAGTAGACTTATTATTATTTTACCATTAACAATGGAAGAACTTTTAACAATGATATAAAGGCAGTGGCCACCAGAGGTTCTGAGGAGACGAAGAAGGAAGAATAGGTGTAACATGGGACATTTTTAGGACATTGGAATTGTCCTGCAAGACATTGCAATGACAGATACAGGCCATTATACATTTTGTCAAAACCTATAAAATTGTGCGGTACAAAGTGTAAACTATAATGTAAATTTGAGACCATGGTTAGTAGCAAAGCTTCAATATGTGTTCATCAGTTGGTATAAATGTACCACACTGATGAAATACGTTGTTAAGGGGGAAAGTGGGGGGAGGGGGAAAGGGTGGTGTATATGGAAATCCCCTATACATTTTTTGGTTTACTTTTGTGTTTTTTTCCCCTATATTTTTGATGTGACATTTATGTAATTAATCTAAAGCTTCTTTAAAAATAAAAAAATTGTTTTTTTAAAAAGAATCCAAAGTAAGGAGCAAGGGTTGCTAGAAACATAGCTTTCTTCTCCTATACCTCTTTCTTGTCATATAGGGAAAAAAGTACCCAGAAGCCCCCAGTAGATATCCCTTTATGTATTATTGTCCTAAACCACAGCCTATATGTCCACTTTTAGAGTAGTTATTAACAAAGTGTGAGGAATTGGCAATTACTGTCTTAAAGCATGATTTTTCCCTTTGAACTGAGCATATTGCTACACAAATAAAATCAGAGAGTGGCTGATGCACAGGCAATCAGTGATGTCTAATGAACTCATAAATGTCAATAAACTATTAAAATTAATTTATTATCTAATAATTATGAATGTGTTTAAGGATGCAGTAGATCTATAGATAGTCTACACACATGATATTTCTATTGTGTTTATTACTGAGATATTATGAAATGATGACCCTGACTATTTATACATGTGTCTTCCCTTGACTCAAGGTCTTCATCTTCACCTGCCTAGTTTTCTTATAAAACTTGTAAATTTCCTCATTGTTCATTTAGTGCATATAGCTGCCCTCAGATGCTTAAATTATAAGAAAACAGGCTTAAGGACGTTAGAGGATTTTGTTATAGGTCAAAATTCATATATTTTCTTAATATGCAAATATTAGGAGTTCCTTAAATATCTCAAAGTTGCATGACAGCATTTTAAAATATCAATTACTATTCAAGAATGTGAAATTGTTTCATTATTGGGGACAAGTAATTATTGATATTGAACTCTCCAAACTCTTTTAATCATATTAGTCCTATGAGATTATAAAAATGGAATAAATGACAGTCAAATAATCCATATCAAAAATCCTGAACTTTGTTCATTTCACCTCATTTCACATTAAAACTTAATATTTCATTTTTTGTCTTGAATTTGTGCTAATGACCAATTAAGAACTCAAGCTTCAATATTCTTTTCCTAACAAGAAGATGAATTAAAATAAGTGAAAAGGCTTTGTTCTCTTATGACCAGTGGGACATGTTTGTAACAAAGATGAACAGCAGTGATGAATGAAAAGCACTAGGGAATGGCTATTCTTCTCCACAGAGCTGCTTAGAGACCTTTTTTATTATAAACAAATACAGCTTTTTCACTTCTTAAAATTTGAAATGTGGTGATAGAAGATTTTATTTAAGAAAAGCATTTTTTTCTTAAATCAGTAAGTGAAAACAAGTTGTTCCTTTCTCATTGGAGGGCTTAATTCATAATTTAATAATCCTAGGAACTCAGGATTATGAGAGATTTACAATGATTTGACACTGTGCCTTAACTATGGTGTTGTCAATTGTAGATCATGTTGTAAATGTTTCTACTCATTAAATCGATCAGTGCCAGAATTCTGTGTATAATTTTATAGAAGTTGATAGCTGTTTCTATCTTTCTAACTTTTGCATTTTTAAAGTGTTGTAAACTTGAAAAATTATAAAATGTTAATATATCATTTGTTAATTATGTATTGGCTAAGAATCTTGAAGACACTATTTTTAATATTTTATTTATGGGAATTCCCATTCCCTGATTCCCTAACAACAAGAATTAATGAGCATGAACAAGTAATCAAACATAATATGTGCTAAAGTATGAAGCAGAACATAGTTACTCCTGCCATAAATCTTCCTGCCCATGTGGTGAAAATACAATATTGGCACTGAAGCTTGCAAGTCCATCTGTACAGAACCTCATTTTCCTGGATAAGGGAAAGCTTTCTAAATCAAGCCATCTGTTTGTATGCCTTAAAAGAACCTGTAAATAAAATAAGGCAATATGTACATGCAAAAAGAAAGATCACAGACTTAGCTCAACATTTATTTAGCACAATAGAGAGCTAATTCAGAACACATATTGATAATTAAGTATATTATTTTTGCTACCTTGCGCCAATAAGTACTGCCTTTGGCCTGTAAAGAAGAACTAATTCGTGTATTAATCATCAAGCCCCAATGATCATAAAGCTAGAACAGACTCCAGATTTTTATCATTCAACCCAGCTACTCTTTCCTCTCACCCACTGAAGAACCTCCACTTACTGCTTATATCACTGCAACTCAGTGTAAATTTCTTTCAGAAAATTGTAAAAGTACATCTTAAATAAGAAATTATAAGGAATGGGAGTAAATGGATTATTCCAGTAAAAAATGTGCAAAAATGTGTTCAAAAAAGTTTTAAATACTTACCTATTATGAGGTAGCTCTAATATGTTATTATAGTGTTACACCTATAATTGTTATGTTATGTGATAAAAGGGATTTTGCTTATGTAATTAAGATTACTATCCAGTTGACTTTAAGACAGGAATTTATCTGGAGGGACCTAACCTAATGACATGAGCTCTTTAAAAGCAGTGTATCCTCTGCTGGTAGGAGAAAAGGAAGTCAGAGAGACAGACTCTGGCTCCCCTGAGAGAAAAGAAATGGGGCCACATGGAAAGGAACTGGGATGGAATTTAGAACATAGGAACTAGCAGAAAAAAAGGGACCTCATCTAATTGTAAGGATTTGAATTCTGCCAAGAACCAGTGAGTTTGGAAGATGACCCCAATCCTCAGATGAGAATGGCAGGCATGCCAACACCTTGACTGCAGCCTGGTGAGATGTAGCAGAGAAGAGAATCCAGCCACATTGTGCTAGGACTTCTGACCTACAGAAACTATGAAATGATACATTTGTGTTGTTTTAAGCTGCTAAGTTTTTGGTCATTTGTTATACAGCAATAGAAAACTAATACCGTTACCTATGTTTCTGTTCTCCATTTCTTGTTCCCAAACTGTTTGGCATATTGAATGGATGATGTGGACCATCTAAGAAATATTAGATCTTCAAGATTTCGTACAAGGTAAATTGCTACCTTTGTTAGCATATCACATGTTGCATAATATTAGAAATATCAATAAAGAACAAAGATTCTCTAATGATCATTTTATTTTGCTCTGTTTTATTGATTGGGACAGACAAAAATTCAAGTAGATAAAGTTCTTCAGTGTCACCTGTTTCAAGTGACATATTTTGAAAATGTGTTTAATTTAAATTATTAGAATATAAAAGTGCAACTATAAGATCAGATGGTTAATTGGAGTATATTTTCCACTGAAATGGTAGTTTTCTCATATAATAGCAAGAAACTTTTAAAAAGCTTTTGTTCCTTTCCTTTTGGTATTAATGTGATGTTGGAGCATGTAGATGCTGAATCATCTGAGAGTGGACTAACTTCATGCAGGCTATATTTCTCACTTCTTTATAAATTGGGAGCAGACAGCTGATTGTTCTAGAATAGTAACTGTGATGCCATTAGGCACATATTTATGTATATAATATAGTGTTATGAAATGAAATAATGCATTAATCTGACAAGGTTTTAGTTATATGCACAATAACCATTGTACACCAAGATACTTAGGCATAAATAGTTATTTCACACTCACTAGTAAAAGTCTACACTAATGTATTTTTTTTTTCTTAATTTGTTGATTCTCCAATATACATAATCAGTGGTTATGGTAAATTTCTCCAAACTATGTACATTTAATCTTAATCATTATCAATAATTAAAATACTCTTTACAGACACATGGGCAGTCAAGCTTGTTCTAGATTTATTTAACTCCTCGTTATGTGGGGTTCTCTTGAACCTGAACTATCCAGCCACATTCTAGGTTGAGAATTCACCTTTTCCTATTGCACATTTTATTTCCAATCTCTCTAATTACTCTTGGGATCCTGAGGGTATTCTCCATTTTCCCTTGGAATAGGTTTTGGGGGCTTTTAAGAACCAGAAACTCTAAGATATAATTTACTGTTGAAACAGAACCCTGATTATGTATTGAGGTGTTGAAATGTGAGAGGAAGATAATCAGGAGGGGTCTTTGAGAAGATAGATGGTCTGGACTTGGAAGTGTTAAAAAAAAAAAGAAAAAAAGAAAGAGGAAAATGACCTGTTTCTTCTCATCTTCATCCCCAAGTGGACCTCAGAGCCAGGCAGGAGAACATACTAATCTTCATTAAAATGCCTGTCTACCAAAATAAATTACAACTACCTGTTTACTTATACCTAAACTCTCTATATAGCAGCAAAGCTTTTCATTTCATAGTTAAGAGATAAAGTCTTATAAAAGGCAAACACATGAGAGAATCATTATATTTAAATGAGTGTGCCTCATTAGAATATTTAAGATAATGCCAGATCTGTTTTCATTTGGAAAGGAAAAAAGGCTGGAAGCCACCACTATGTTGAATTGGGGAAAGTGAATGTAATTAAGGGATTATAAAGGAGAAAAAGGGGAATGGCAGTGACTCTGAACAGACTTCCTCACCCTTGGCAATTTGGCTAATTGCTGCACTATTTATTCTAATTTGTGAGAAAGAAAGTTGAGTACCTGAGGTGAATGGAAGTTATACCTTGTAGACCATGCACCTGGGCAGCTGAGAAAAAAAAAAAAACTGTAATTCACAATCAACCCAACTTCCACTAAAAATCTGTCTTCAAACCAACTCTGGACAGCATGTCACAGATATTTAACTTCTACTCTAGAAAGTTTTGTCTAATGATCTTGGCAATGTGTAATAGGAAAAAGAACAAAATAACATTTTGGTTCTAAAAGATTCAGTGTAAAATTTTGGTATGTCTGTTGGACATTTGTTTTGGCAACAGACCTGCTGATCAGCTCTTGTGCCAAGGTGGGTGAGAAAAAGGCACTGAAGACACATGGCATAGTGTAGAAAGGAGAAAGGCGTAAACTAGTGTTCCCCATATTTAATGTGTCAAGGATGTTTGATCTTTCCACGGGACAGATTTACACTAATGAAGTTCATTGGGCTAGTGTTTCCTTGTGGGTTAGATAAAGGACCTCTGCTTCAAGATGCTCTGGGGTTAGACTTTATTTTACAGAGTTGAAAGTAAAGTAAAAAAAAAAAAGAACTGGAACTGGAACACCTTTATGTGGATCTGTGAAATGGAAGGGCTTGTTGGACACTCCAAAGAATTCACACAAGAATTGCAGGAGAGAGCAAGCTCACAGAGGGGACACCAAGGGTCAGTCAGTGTTGGCCAGAGAAGCAGTGTCAACCAACAGAGAAGAATTTAGGAGACAGCTAAGTATAGATCTGCCTGCCCTTTACTATTCCACACTTCCATGTCCTCCCCTATAACACAGAAGGGAAAGTCGACTTTCAAGAGAGAGGAAAAAGCAGGTATCAGAAAACCAGAATCATCCTCCATCCTGCCTTCAGTCAGGATACCAGCTCACGACTTTCAGGAGAATGGGAAGCAGATAGAATGCAAATAGTTTAAGAGATTGGGGGAAGTGGATGTGGTTCAAGTGATTGAGCTCCTGCGTACCACATGAGAGGTCCGGGTTTGGTTCCTGATGCCTCCTGGAGAAGATGAGCAAGACAGAAAGCTGGCATGGTGGGCAGATGTAACGAGCTGATGCAACAATATAACACAAAAAGGAGACACAAGGAGGAAAGACAATGAGGGACACAACAAAGCAGGGAGCTGAGGTGGCTCAAGTGATTGAGTACCTCTCTCCCCCATTGGAGGTCCCAGGTTCAGTTCCTGGTGCCTCTTAAAAAGAAGATGAGCAAACACAGAGCTATAGCAAATGGACACAGAGAGAGCACACAGCGAATGGACACAAAGAGCAGACAGCAAGCACAATGGGAGGGGACTGGAGGGGGAAAATAAATAAAATTAATCCTTTTTAAAAAAGAGACTGGAATATTAAAAATAAATGGATAAAAAATGGCTGGAAAATTGTGTTCCTTGACTAAAAATGACAGTGAAGTTCAGACTTTACCTAACCTTTGAAATAATCTAGATCTCCATGTGCCAAAGATGAATTTGTGTTTCCACTACTGCTACAAGGCAACATGCTATACCCCATACTAATGCAGGGAAAATAAATTTCAGTAAATACTTTTATGCCAAAATGTTCTCTACTAAGCACTCATTGAAGTAGAAATGTTATTTCATAAGTGTTCCTTTCTTCTGGCATTCTATTTATTTGATTTTAAGGAAACTGAATGAATACGGTAATCATAATGATAATTCTTATGATATTTCACCAATGATTCAGCTAAAATAATGTTTAAGCTATTGGATTATATTGCTTAGCTTTCATGAAATCTATTGAAAAAACAATAGAAAATGTTAACATTAAGATAACTTTAGTACCTAAACCAATTGCTTTATTGATTTAAAAGTAATGTTTATGAAGTCAACTCCACTAATTGCATTAAAAGTCAAGTGCATTTAAAAATCATAAATATGTAAACATCAATTCAATGAATCCATTACCTCTGTGAGAATTTGATCTGTATCCCTCTGATAGTTAAGTTCATGTGTCACCTTGGCTAGTTGTTTGGTCAAGCAAGCACTGGCCTGGTTGTTACTGTGAAGTTATTTTGTGGATTTAAATCTTTAGTCCTATGATTGCATCTATGGCTAATTACATGTACAATCAACAAAGGAGATTTCCTTCAGCAATGAAAGAACTCTCATCCAATCAGTTGTATGCCTTAAATGAGAAATGATAATTTCAACAGTTAGAAGGAAGAGTTTCTATCTCTACTTCAGCCAGCCAACTTCTCCAGGGGAATTAATCAAAATTTTCATCAGAGTTCCCAGCTGTGGTCTGCCCTACAGTATTCAGACTTGCCAATCTCCACACCAAGTGAGCCAATTCCTGTAAAAAAATTTTCACAATATTTACATGTATATCTCCTGTTGATTCTGTTTCCATGGGGATCCATGACTGATACAATCCCCTTACTAAAATATCCTTACTCTTATATCTTCATTATTCTTTCTCTCAAACTCAGAAACTCCAGTTTTGTGCAAAGTAGCTTAGTAAGTCTTGGTATGAAGACTTGGAGCAGCTGATTCTAAATTTCCCTCATGTAGCCGGTATTAGTCAGTGAAAGGGGTGTTGATGCAAAATACCAGAAATGGATTGGTTTTTATAAAGGGTATTTATTTGGGGTAGAAGTCCACAGTTACCAGACCTTAAAGCATAAGTTTCCTCCCTCACCAAAGTCCATTGCCACATGTTGGCTCAAGACAGCTGCCAATGTTTGCCAGGGTTCAGGTTTCTTGGGTTCCTCTCTTCCCAGGCTCCCTTTCTCTCCAGGCTTAGCTCCTCTGTTTCCTCCACAAGTTCAGCTGTAGACTATTAGGTGAATGGCTCGCTTCTCTTCTCCCGGGGCATTCTCTCCAACATCAAATCTCCAACATCAAAACTGCAACTCCAAAACTGCTCCCTCTGTCCTTTGCCTTGCCTTTTATATTTGATTCCCCAACCCACCAAGGGGTGGGGCTCAATGCCCTACTGACGTGGCCCAGTCAATGCCCTAATCATACCTTAATCATGCTCAGATTAGCAAACCATTTTACAAGCATAAGCCAATATATATTTTTGGAATTCATAATTACATCAGACTGCCAAATGGCTACACTCCACCCTCTGAATTCCAAAAATACATTACAATATTCAAAAAACCTTAAATCAGTAACAATTCAAAGAAATACAGTTTTTCTTTGGGCAAAGTCCTGTCTTCTATAGACCTCTGAAACTTACAAAACCATTTAACTGCTTCCAATATACAAATGGAAAGACAAAGGGTAAACATTGTCATTATCATAAGAAGAAATTGGGATGTTAAACATGAGTCATGGGTCCTCTACATTTCAGTAAATCTGCAGGGCATCCTCCATTCGATTTCAAAGTCTTAGTCATTCTTAAGATGATGGTTTCTTCTCCTTGGGGCCACATGGGGACCCACCTTTTCCACAAGCTTGCCCAATGGCCATTTTCTTGGTTCCACCCTCATCAAGCATATGGGTGTCAACCAAGCTCCAGACTTCACTCTCCAAGAGTGATGGGGTGATTGCCACACTTTACTCAATCTTTGGGTTAGAGTCTTGGCCCTCCTAGTACAGTGAGGTGAACACAACATTCCCCCTAACCTTTGGCATACAGGTTCAACCCTCTCAGAGCAACGAGTTGACCACCTGGCCTTCCCTAACCTTTGGCATACAGGTTCAACTCTCTCAGAGCAATGGGTTGACCACCTGGCCTTCTCTAATCCATGGGGGACAGGAGAACTCCTCTCAGACCTATGGGGTGCTGACCTTAACCACCCTAATCTTTGAAGAATGTGCTGCACCCTCCCTGTACCCTGGGACCACAAAACTCTTCCTGAACATTGGGTGGGAACATCCACCCTCTTCAACTGCTGGGGCAAACTCATCCTCTCTGTACACATTGGTGGGACTCCTCTCTTGGCCCAAGGCGATGTCTTAATTCCAGATTTCAGATTCCATGCGTTTCTTCTTAAAACTGTTTCTCCTTCAATCTTTCCTTTCCATGTCCTCTTTTATCCAAGCCAACAGTGGTTTTGTTCATACAGCTTTCTCAAAAACTTTGTTGGTTTAGCATGCAGGAAGCAGGGGTCCAAGCCATCAGACAGAAAGACTTTCCACAAGTCTTTCTGAGATAGCTCATCTTCAATTCTGACTTACAAGTTCCAGGTTTACCTAAGTCTTCAAATGGGGCACTTTCATCTGGAAACTTGATTTCCAGAAACTTGGAAGTTCCGGAATCAGTTTCTGTTTTCTTTGTGTCCAAAAGTTCAGACCCTAGTGTATTTCGCTCATCTAGTATTTTGCTATAAGCTGCAAGGAGAAGCCAAGCCACATTCTCTGATTTTACCTTAGAAAGTTCTTTAGTTAAATGCTCTGGTTTGCCATGTTCAAATTCTGTCCTCCATATAACACCAGGAGTTAATCTTGCTACGTTCTCTGTAATTTTAAAACATGGATCGCCTTTCCTCCAGTTTCCAATAATAGTTTCATCATTTACCTCTAAGGCATCATAAAAAGTCTTTTTAGCATCCATATTGCTATCAACAGTTTCTTAAAACTGGTCTAGGCCTTTTCCATAAAGCATTTCACAATTCCTCCAAAAAATACCCCTTACCCATTTATAAAACCATTCCAACATTTTGGTAATTGCAGAAGCACTTCCCCACTCCTCGGTACCAAATTCTGTATTAGTCAGCCAAAGGGGTGCTGATGCAAAATACCAGAGATTGGTTGGTCTTTATAAAGGGTATTTATTAGGGTTAGAAGTCCACAGATACCAGGCCATAAAGCGTTAAGTTTCTTCTCTCACCACAGTCCATTGCCACATGTTGGAGCAAGACAGCTGCCGACGTTTGCCAGGGTTCAGGCTTCTTGGGTTCCTCTCTTCCCGGGGCCTCATTTCTCTCGGGACTTAGTGCCTCTGTTTCCTCCACAAGTTCAGCTGTAGACTATGAGGTTCTCTAGGCTTTGCTTCTCTTCTCAAGGCCAGCTATGAATTCTCAGGTGAATGGCTTGTCTCTATCTCAGGGCCTTCTCTCCAACATCAAAACTTCAACATCAAACCTGCAACTCAAAAACTGTTCCCTCTGTCCTTTGCCTTGCCTTTTATATTTGATTCCCCAACCCAAGGGGTGGGCCTCCACACCCTAGTGACCCATAACTTAATAATGCCCAGATTAGCAGACCAGTTTACAAGTATAATCCAATATATATTTTTGGAATTCATAATTACATCAAACTGCCAAACGGCTACATAGCTTTAATACATTTGCTGATTGTAACAAGAAGAGATGACATGAGTGACTGTGGAGTATATTTGCAGAGCATGAAAGTGGAAAAATGCCTTTGTCTTAGTGATTTGGACTTTATCTATAATTGACAAAGTTGGAAGAACAAGCTCTCCACAGGTTGTGAAATTGGTTTTAAAATCAACAGAATTTTCAAATAAAAATATTGCAAAAACAACAAATAGACAATAGAACGTTAATCAAGGATGGTGGGATTTCATTTCCTTGGTGAAACAAAACATATCTGTCTTCCTAGATGGTCACTGTGTTTCCAATGTATAAAATGAAGAAAAGCCATTAATGTTTCATAATCAGATAAATGTGAAAAAAGTTTCTAAAAACTGCTTCAGATACTTTGGTTGACAAACCTTTGATATTTTCAGGTTTGAGTGATTTTGATGAACTGCAGAAATGCTCATTAAAGTTGTAGAATCATAAAAAAAAAACAAATAATTTTCTCTGGAAAATTACAAAGAATTTTGTGAACAGTACATTTTTGGAACAAGATTATATTGAAAACTAAAAAGAAAAAAAGAGGAAACACACCCTGCCATGGGCAAGTTTTAGTACAGTATCAGAAAATTTCAGAAATGCATAAAAGTTTTAAGGTGATGTGCTTTAATATAAAGTCAATATAATATGATATAATATGATAATATATAACATAATATATCAGTTTTTAACAACAATACTTATGTGTGTGTTTCTATATGTTTTGTTGACTATGGTAGAGTAAACAGAGAGGGGCAGAGGGCTAGGGTTTAAAGCTAGCTTTTAAAATAAAATCATGATTTTGGACTAGTCATATATTCAATTTGAAATATGGACACTTAAATTTGCAAAATGGAAGTAATAATTCTGACCATCCATGTTTCTTGGAAAGATTATATTAAATGACATAATGTAGATGAAGACAATTAACAGTGCTTAAAATATAGAAAGTCACCAATAAACTTATTTATCCCAAAATCTCAATATGTACGTATTGTATATAAGATTAGTTTATTTGTTAAAGTCCAATTTTATGAAGGTTCAATAATTTCTAATATATATAATGCTTCTTAAATTATACACTTCATTTCATTATTTGTGATGGCAGAATATGAATTACTCTATAGGTAATTTTGGAGATAAGGGTTGAATCCCTAGATCAGACAACAGCAAGTACAAAATTATTGTCTTTTGTCCTGTTGAGAAAAGGATTGAATTAAGGAAAATTTATGCTAACACCGTATAGTTCTCTTTCACAGGCAGTACTGTAACATTTTGCTCAACTGTAGAGAATGATGACCTTTCTTCTTTTCATTTGACAGGAAAGGACATAGCATGAGGAAACTTCCCATCTTGAGGCTGGTTTAATCCTCTCTAGGTCAAAAGAATATAGGGGATCATGGTAATTCATATAGCTAATGAAGGGAGTGATCTTAGGTCTGCCAATTATTCACCATTGTTCCTCTAGTCTATAGAACTTTTATGACTCATTCCAAAGGAGAGGTCATTGTACCGTATCTCCTAATTCATTCCAACACGAAATAATTTTGCCAAATACAAATCTGTGAATATATTTGGATCATTTCTGTAGTCAGCACTTGTGACTATAGGTGATTTAGATGAAGGACATGACACGACCCCTGCCCTCAGGTTGCACAGCATAATACATAACTATAAATTGATATTTAAATTAATTTAATCAAATGGATTAGGCAATCAATGTTTTATGCCTTCAGAGAAGTAGAGATTAATGTTGATTCCAATAGCCTCAGAAAACCTTCATGTCAGAAGGTTGATTAGCATTGGATCTTTGAGTGGATAGGTTTTAGATATGTGAAGAGGACTAAGCAGGTAATTGACAACAGAAGAATATAAGTCCAGTGAGAGACCTTTATGTTGAAGGTGAAGGTGAATTCTGGGTTCTGTGATGGAACACTCTGGCTAATGCAGAGACTTCATGTTGGGTGGGAATAATGGTTGACTGGAATGGAGATAAGGACTTGGATATAAGCAGAGCTGTAGAAACAACTTTACAGGTAATGCGAATGAATTATAGGATTTTTAAATACTAAATTAGTGATAAAAGCAAACATAAGAGGTTTCCCTAATGGCGTAGGCAAGTTCGATACTGGAGGGACTCCAGAAAATCATGTCCTTAGAGCTAAACCATTCCTGTGGATATGAACCTAAAGTAGGTGGGAACTTTTTATTAGATTATTTCAGTAAAGGACCTTTTATTTGATTACTTCAGTGAGATGTGACCTAGGGTGTGTCTTAATCCTCTCACTGGAGCTCTTTTTAAATGGCATGAATATGGAGAGAAAGCCACAGGGAGCTCAATGAGGAATTCACAGATGCTGAGAAAGAAGGAAACAGATGGAGAAGCCAAAACACAAAGCAAAGGAGCCGGAGGAGAAGGCAGATGCCACCATGTGCCTTCCCACGTGACACAGAAGTCCAGGGTCTCCCACAGTCTGTCTTCGGGAAGCTAAACATCTCCTGATGAAATTTGGGTACTTTTCTCAGCCTTCGAACCATAAGCTTACAAGCTAATAAATCCCCATTGTAAAATTCAGCCCAATTCTGATACTTTGCTTTCAGCACCTTTAGCAAACTATAGTTTTTAGTAGGAGGATACTAGAAGTAAGAATTTGGGAGTCCATTGCAGTTACCCAGGCATAAAATGATGAACGCTAAACTGGAATAAAAATAGAAAGTTGCATTAAAAATGAAATATTTATTGAGATAGGTAAAAAGAAATATTCATTGAATAGATGAAGGAAGCAGCAAACTAACTAAAATATAGAGAATTTGTGTAATTTAGTTAGATGAAATTAGGAATGAGAAATAAAGAATGAGAATCCAGATATCCTGGCTCCTGATTATAAAATTTTCCCATTAAATAGTAAAGTTTTCTATGATGGCTTCATGGTGGCAGGAGAAACTAATTCAAGTTATTTTTATTTGTAATTTGTAACCTGTTGTCATTATACTACTTCTCTCATCTTCACTCCACGTTTGTTATTTTTTCCTCTAAAAATGTTAAAAAAAAAAAACTAACAGCATATTATTGTGGGGAATGATGATGATAAAGGGATGTTTTCAACCTCGCAAGTCCTAATATATATATTCTTCATAGGATGGTTGGCTCGGTTGGCTTTTCACCCCTACTTATAGAACTGAAGATATATAAATCATGTAGTGCACTACCTGGCATGTACACCTCCCACTGGCCCCATAATGGTAGTGCAAATCATTATTATCATATTATTTATATATCTGTAAAATACATATATCATTTTCATAAAAATATTCATTATATTTTACTCTCTTACCATCTATAACTTTATATTGCTTTTCTCACTCTATCAACACCTCAGGTTCCATTTCCTGACCCCATTAGGTTCTGTTACAGTTCCATGTTCCTATAGTGTTCTACACATCTCTCTTTTGTAACAAATATCATACTTATATGCTTTTATAGACTATATGCTTCAGTTCCACATGGGAAAGGTTTGTGTATGCCTTTTCCACCACTATTGCCTCAGCACCTAGCATAGTATCTGTACCTAGTAGAGGTGAAATATTTGTGGAATGAATGATGAGCTAAAGGAATTAAAACAAATTCTCACTGTTTGGTCTCAGTGTACTCTTGGTGGGTCTTGAGTGATCAGGGCATCCTTCTTAAGTGTTCTCAAGACACCTTCCCGCTATGTCCCTAGCCTGTCTTAACAGCTTTGTTTTGTGTGTTCCTACAGTACTTTGCTGTATCTCACATTGCTAACCCAAATGTTTGGTAATTACTCTATTTGCATCACGTTTAAAGTATACCATTAGTGTCTTGGAGAACAATCTTCAGTCTTATAAAGAGCATGGTTAGTTATGTAAACTCTCTGAACTTTCTTCTTCAATTATAATATGGGATAGTAATAATATCACTTCTTGGATTTTATTTTTGGGGTTCAGCAATTAAAATTAAATGAGAACTATGTGAATATGCACAGTATAGATCCTGACATGTAATAAGTTTGTGATAAATCTCTGTTATTTATCTTCTTTCTTGTAGCTTTCCTTCCTGTTTCTCTCCCTTTGTTCCTCCTACCTTTCATTTTCCATTAGCCTGAAAATAACTCAAATTCAGGGACTGCAATTTAATTTATCTTTGGGTCACTCATACTTAATGTAAGAGCATAGTGTCTGTCAAGTGGTAGTCATTTGATAAAGATTATAGGAAGAATAAACAAATCAATGAATTAATGTGGAAATGACTGATAAACAATGTAAGTTACTTCTGCCCATTTCTGGAAGTTAAAATCTACCTGGTGATGTTCTGATGAAAATGAAGTCTATATAGGCAGTTGCCAAAAAGAGATGGGGGGAGCCTCTACTACCCCTAAATACCATACCCTCTCTCATCTCTTTGGGTCTTATGGATACAATAAATATTAAAAAGTGTGAATCTGTAGAGAAAATATTTTCATGTTTCCACACAATTAAGGCTTTCAAAGCAAAGAAACCTGGGGTCTGAATTAAAAGGAAAAGTCTTAGAAGTAAAAAGATCATTAGATAACCAGAGAACTCCAGAAGATTTACCAGCTCAGAGGTGTGTGTTTATATTTCAAAGGGGGCTGAATAAAACCTTGAACCATGGAAACATATCAGGGTTTTTAAACCCAGAGATGCTTGTCTTACCTCCTGTAGTCACTGGCCAATTTGATGTAATTAGGAATTCCAAAAATATAATTGGATCATGCTTGTAAACTGATCTGTTAATCTGGGCATGATTAAGTTATGATTAGGGCGTTCACTGGGCCACGTCAGTAGGGCATTGAGCCCCACCCATTGGTGGGTGGAGAATCAAATATAAAAGGCAAGGCAAGAACAGAGCTGCAGCAGGTTTTTGAGAAGCAGTTTTGATGTTGGAAAGAAGGCACCAGGAGAAGAGAAGTGAGCTGTTCGCCTGATCATCTACAGCTGAACTTGTAGAGGAAACAGGAGCTAAGCCCAGAGAGAAACGCAGCCCTGGGAAGAGAGAAACCCAAGAAGCCTGAACCCTGGCAAAGGTCGGCAGCTGTCTTGCTCCAGCGCGTGGCAATGGACTGTGGTGAGAGAAGAAACTTAACGCTTTATAGCCTGGTATCTGTGGACTTCTACCCCAAATAAATACCCTTTACAAAGACCAACCCATTTTTGGTATTTCACATTAACACCCCCTTTGGCTGACTAATAGACCTCCCCAGTGAACACATTTATTTACATTATATAGAGTAAGAATCCAGGAACCTTCCCTTTTTTTTTCCCAAAGATAATTTATTTACTTTAAGGAAATAGGCTCCTTTCCTTCTCTCAGGAGGGCAGCTGGACACCAGACATTGAGCATATAAACTCACAGATTCATAAAATAAGAAATTCCCACTTTGTGCTTGTACAGACCTGTCCATCTGGCTCTCAGCATGCCACCCCAGGACCAGTAGGAATTGGGGCATAGAGAAACTATGTAGTTTGTTTTAGTATGCTAAAGGTTGCCAATGCAATATACCAGAAATGGGGTGGCTTTTATAATGGGAATTTTTAAGGTTAAAAGCTTATAGTTATAAGGCTGAAAAAAATGTTCAAATCAAGGCATCAGGCAAAACTCCCTCCCTGAAGGTCAACTGCTGGCAATCCTGTACTCCTGCCACACATCGAGACACGATGGCGGCTCTGCTGGTCTCTGCCTTCTCCCTGGGCCATGCTGCTTTCAGCTTCTTGCTCTCAGTGGGCCTTTACTCAGCATCTCCAGGACTTATTTCCGTGCCTCTGTGCTCCACTGATTCCAGCCTCCAGTACCTCTCTCTTGTCTTTGCAGCCTTCTCTCTGTGTCTGCAGCTTTTTATTCCTTTTTTTATAAAGAACTCCATTCTGGGTCATGCCCTGCTGAGGTGATCTAATCCAAAAGAAGGTCCCTTAACTGAATCTAATCAAAAAGTCTCATCTACAATAGGTTTACATGCACAGGAATGGATTAGCTCTAAGAACATGATCTTCTGGGATATACCCATCTTCAAACTGTCACACAGTTATTGATGTATATAATAATAAATCTGGCCCTGATTCAGAAACTTCAAGTTTGCATTTAGGATAATAGTAACAAATATTCATATTAAAGACTTGTCAATAATTTATCTGAATTAGATTTTGTTGCATCATACTAAAAGACACAGCTCATGGAACAGAAAGTGGGTTAAAGCAATAGAAGACCTTTACATTGTAGTGGCCGTGGATTTTAAGTCATTTCCTGAGGTAAGATTTACTTGTTTGTTTATATTTTCAGGTCAGGAAGGAAGGAGGGGTGACAAGGGCACAGCAAAGAAAACTGGGCAAACCTGGCTCTCATCATATGTGGTGATGAAGGTTCTTTGTTCAAAGACATCATAAGCCTAAGGAAACAGCCCCTGGAGTGAGAAGAATCTAAGTTAGGGTGAGAAAAACAGGGTTCTTATTGCAATGGAGCAGCTGGAGGTTCTCTGGCCCTCAACTCTTTAATGGTATCACAAAGGGCTTGTATTAGATGGTTTGGCTTTTGTTTTCAAATGCTTGGCCACAGAGTAGTTACATCAAATTCACTGATAAAATAGTTTACTGGTCTGTGTTCTGAGATTCTGATTCTTTACTGGTCTGTGTTCTGAGATTCTGATTCTTAAAGATTTTATAAGTTCTTTATTTTTAACCAGCTCTCTAGGTGATTCTGATATAAAACCAAGATTTGGAGGCACTGCTGTCACAAATATACACATTCTAAGGTCCCATGTCTTTTCCTCTGGCTACTGTCAGGAAAAATAATATTTCTCTTCCTGTGCTCAATTATGCAGCATTTGTTGTAGCATCTTCTTAGTGCATTGTACTTCTCTGAAACATACCAAGTTTTTCCTCTGCCTACACTTCCCCACACACACATTAATTATGGTTCCTGGTTCAGTCACTGTACGTACTTTATGTAGGTGGAGCAGCTCAACAGAGAGAAGATCCTTTACTTAGTAAAATGTCGGCACAGCCTTCTCTGCATGGTTGGGTGATGAATGGCAGACAGAGAAAGGTCTGGAAAATTGCCTGCATCAGCATCATGATTTCTGCTTTCATCCCCTAAGAAAGCAAGTTTTTCCCTTTGGTCTACCACTCACTTCTTTTTCAAATCCTGTGCCTTAAAAGAAAAATAAGAAAACACAACAGAAACTTTCTGGGGATATATCAAAGTGTACAATGCATTAGGGCCGTCACTAAAAGAAGCATGGGGTAGAATTCTCAGGCACTGAAATAAAATCCAGGAGAACCTGAGAAACAAGCAGGGGCTTATACATCAGGAGCCGGAAAACTACAACCCACAAGCCAAATCTGGCCAGCTGCCTATTTTTGTAAATTAAGTTTTATCACTACGCAGCCATACCAGTTTCTTTACACGTTGTCCATGGCTGCTTTCCCGCTGCATTAGTAGAGTTGAGTGTTTCTACAGAGACCATATTATGCTCAAAGCCTAAAATATTTACTCTGGCTTTTTGCAGAAAGTTTGCCAACTTCTCTTTAGAATATATATATTCTATATAACACAGATCTATGTTTGCTTTCAGAAGTTTGTTTTCTCTTAGCCTAGTGACAGAGGGCATATGACTAAAAGATTTCATTGTTAAAAATGCCTAGGTTACACATAATAATCCTGGACTAAATAGCATATTTAATGAGCAAAGTCACAAGAATAGAAATGGATGAGCTACAATAACAACTTAGCATTTGAAATTGGCAACTATCAAAAATTATCAAAAAAGGGCAATTAAGTGTAACTTCCTTACAGGATTCGGAGCTCTTTAAGTTTCTGCTGGATGATGATCTAAGAAAACAGACAAATAACCTGGAGAGGTATTAGGTAGTTTATAACAAAATGCCAAATGATCTGGAAAGCAGTAGAGAGTCCTAAATCAGTATCAAATGTGTGAATTGTTACTGTTTCATTTTCTTTGTTTGATTTCTATCATCCTGAGAAATAGAGATGGCAATTTATTTGGTAAAACTAACATAACCCCATAACCAACATTCTCCTGCACATTTTCTGATGACAGTTGCTACTGAGAACTGTTTTGAGAGAAAGTCTTGTCAACATTCTGTTAAACATTTTATTAATCTGCTCATTTCAAAATATACTTGTACAATTCCTGGAAATACTGTTTCACTCTTAAATTCCAATAAAACATAAAGTACCTCTTTTTGATGTTGGTTCCTGATAATCCCCAAGCACACTTAGCCTTTAAAATCAATCCGACTTCATTCATTTTTCACAACAAACAAGGGACACACAAGTGTTCTATCTGCTTTGAGATTACATTATGATATATATGTGTTGGTATAATTAAATGACTTAAATTTAAACTCCACAAAAGAGATTAGTTTCCCTCCATGTTGTGTATTTTAAATTAATAGTGTGGAATTTATCCTGGGTGAGTGTACACTTCTGCTCAGACAAATGAACACAAACAGAAATGCATTGAGTAAAGAGAAGCAAAAAGGAAACTGGACTGACTGTGTCAAATATTAAACAAATTTTAGAATATTTAAATAAGGCAGTTGATGGTAATGGAATTAAAGAATATCTTTCCCTTTTAAAATTGAGCAAATCTGGTTGATCACAAGAAAAACCCCAACTTATCCTTCTCTCAGAACCATTGGGGTCAAAGTTGCTTAGGCCTGCAGCTTCCGTTTATCCCATTGTATAGTAGATATGGACCCAAGCCATTTAGCACTTATATTACCCAGTTCTTATGATCTCGTAAGAAGGAAATAAACAGGTAGCCTGTGATCTACGCACTTCTTAGTGGAAGGAAAATACCTTCAAGGAAGAAAAAAGGGTGATTTGAAAAAAGCTTCTTGTCAACTGGATCCCCAAGTAAATAGACTAATGATATTTTCCAAGAAGAAAAGACCATGTCTCTGAAATTCACTTAACAAGATTTCTCTAGCTAAGGATAACCTATGTAAATAGAATCCAAAATCTGTGAGGGATAAGCTTCCTGGAGAATGTCATGTAGATGATACTACTAAGCATTAACTGGAGATGTTTCATAATTTAAATGCTCCCTACTATGTGTGGTACTCTCTGGAACCTCATCTAGAAGCACCTGTCTGGAGCAAAGGGGCACTTTCAATGCAGAAAAGACATAGGGAGGGGCCTTTGACATCCCTCTGCTTCATCTAAGCCTTTTGATTCCCTGCAGCATCAATAATATTTAGTAGATCTTTTACTGGCTATTACCTCTGATTTGTTTGATTTGACAATCTGATCTTATGTGTTAGCCCAAAGATTTTGGTTTTAGTGTGAAACTGCCTGGATTTGAATCCCTGTTCTCCCAATTATTACTGTGTAAGCTTGGGCACCTTACCTAAACCTGCAGTCATTTAGTGTGATTATTAATCGTTTCTATTTTTAATTAATTATTGTAAACCTAAAACAGTGGTTGGGTCATTATCTTATCTTAAGTATTATCTTTAAGATTCATTTCAAGAAGTTCTCCCCAGCACTGACATTAATTCTTTGCATATTATGTGCCAGAGCCTGTCTTAAGCCATTTATAAGAATTACATCTCCTCTAATAACCCATAAAGTAGAGAGCAGCATTTAGATAATTATGAAAAAGGAGGCTGAGACTAGAGTTTTCCCTATGTCTTACTAGGCCATACATTTAATCTGAAATAAAATATAATTGCATATAATTTCCCTTATCTAAATTAAAGTAATCTCTAGGCCCTTTCTACTCAAAATACTTTCTGCAGCATCTGTTTCTCCTGAGTCTCTCCAGATATCTACTGAATCAAAATTTGCATTTTTCACAAGATCTCTGTGTAATATTTATGCCAGTTAAAGTTTAAGAAATATTGTTATAGGTGAACTTTAGCTGTTTCTTTCCCATATCATTTTGACAAAAACATTCCTATATCTTATATCTGACATGATTCCTAACCAAATATCAATTTTAATGGCTGCAAACTTTTATTGGGTTAAATTGCTTAATCTTCACTTAAATGTCTGAGAGTGATTTCACTGATGTTTAATGCCAATTCTGATGGAGGAAGCATGTAAAAGAGAAACTTTAAGCAGAAGAAAATGTTTCTAAATTGAGCTATTTATCTCCTAAGAGATGTACTTTCCAAACTCACCAAAAATCAAAGAAATGAGACTCCTGTTTTCCACCTTGTATATATAGAAAGCTACAAAGATAATTCTTTAAGAAAAAGCCATATAATCCACAAAATCATAACTTTTCTTCAGCTTCTCAGAGAGATGAGGACCTGCATATCTAATTAGCTGAAAATAAAGGAAAGACAGCTGAAAATGGGGAGAAATAGGATATGAGCACTGATTTACTTCTGGCAGAGCACAAGTTGATATGGGGCCATAATAAAAGTTGGTATGAAGAATTTGGCTAAATTTTTTAATCAATTGCAAAAGGCCAAGTTTTGGGTCTGCATAAACTATAGATTCTTTGGAGCTTTTACTCATTCACAGGATCTTTTTCTCAGACCACTACATATTCATAAGAATGATCAAGAGCAGTGCAGAAGACAATAGAAAACCTTATTTGGTGATGAAGTACTGGGAGGAGAGTAAAGCTACTGCTATGAGAAACATATGGACTCCCTCAAGTCACTTCTCCCCTAAGGAACAAAAGTTTTAAATTGCCAGGAAAGGACAACAAAAATCTCTTATCCTCTGGGAAGAGATGCAGACTCATTGTGACTGGGGAAAATAAAAAGAATAAAACCTTCAAACCTTAAGGAGGGGTAGTAATTTATTCTGGTCCTAGACAATTGGAGGTCTCCATTGAGAAAACTCCACTCCGGAAACACAGGGGCAGGCTCACCTAAGACCGAGACTAAAGAAATACAGCAGAGACCCCTGCCCTCTCCCCTCTCAGTAGGCTAACAAGCACCCACTACCAAGCAATACCAATCTACCACTAGGAGGGTGAAAAAGCATTGAGAAAGAATGAAGAAAGAACATTGAGGAAAATGCTGCCTGCAAAGCATCCCTCACTGTAAGCCAGGGGCATGTGAAGCCAATGTTTTATTAATATTTTATTAATGTAACCTATAACAATAACAACAAAAATACTCAACCTCTACTCAACTACACTGATACCACCTTCCATACAAATAGACTAGCAGAAAAAAGAAGCATGCACATTTCCAGGCATAAGTACTATTTACCTTAGTCTCTAATGGTCTCCTCACTGAGCCCATCAATCAATAGACAAAAGCAACCCACTGTCAAGGTGACATTACAATTCACCTCACCAGACTCAGAGATGGCCCAGACAGTGGAGTTATAAAAAAGGAAATTTAAAATATCTATGATTAATGTGTTAATATTTTTAGGGGAAAAGGTAGACAACATGAGGAAAATGAACAGATGGGAATTTCATCAGAGAGAATGGAAAATAGAAAATTTCAAATGGAAATGCTAGTAATTGTCAGCAACATAACAGAGATGAAACAAGCTTTCAAAGGCTCGCTCATCAAAAGACTAAACACTTTGGAATAAAGACTCCATGAACTTGAATATAGGTCAAAAGAAGTTACTCAACCTGAGCACAAAAGAAAAGTAAAATGAAAAGAGTAGAGCATACAACAGCTATGGGTCTAGTAAATGGTCTAACATATGTGCAAACTGAATACCAGAAAAAGAAGAGAGAAATAATAAAGCAGAGGAAATGATTGAAGAAAAACAGGAATTTTCCAAAAATAATAAAAGACATTAAACCAGAAATTCAAGACATTCAGAGAACCTCAAGCATAATAAATAATAAAACACACACACATACACAAGCACACACACACACATACCCCAAGACTAAATTCAAACTATTGAAAACTAATGTTAAAGAAAATAATTTGAAGATTGTCAGAGAAAAAGGATACATTTCATTAAAAAATATAAGAATCACAGCACACATCTTAACAGAAGCTATAAAGCCAGAAGATATTGAAGTGACATTTCAAAAGTGATTAATGAAAAAAAAATCAATCCAGATTAAAATACATATTGAAAATATCTTTACAAAATGAAGATCAAAAGAAGGCACTTTTCAGGGGAAATCAGCAACAACAAAACACTGAGAGAATTCATTACCAGTAGATTTGTACCATGGGAATGTTAAAGGAAGCTCTGCTGGCAAAAGAGATATTATGCCAGACAACAAATTGGGTAAAATATACAAAGGGAAGAAGATTCCCAGAAATAGTTAAAATAAAAGTATTTTCTTATTTTAAATATCTTTATATAATTGGCTCACCAAAGTAAAAATAGTAGTGAAGGATTTTGAGGTCAAAGTATAAGTAAAAGTAAGAAGTCTGACAACAATAGCAAAAAATATGGGAGAGAGAAATTTTGAAAATAATATTATAAGTTCCTCAAACTACACATGAAAGGTATACTATTATTTGAAGGCTGATCATGAATCATCAAAGGTGTATATTTTAAATGCTAAATCAACTACTAAAACAATTTTAAAAGAGGAATAAATAGTGACCAATGATGGAAAATAATACGGTATCATTAAAAATATTCAAATAATACAAAAGCAGGCAATAAAATAGAAACAATGAAAAAAGAACACATGAGACAAATAGGAAATAACTAGCAAAGTGATGGATTATAATCCAGGCATACAATACATACATTAAGTGAATTATCTAAACATACCAAACCTAAAAACAAAATTGGCACTGCAAATAAAAAAGAAATATGCAACTATATATGGTCTACAGGAAACTATTTTTAATATGATGCTTAAAATATGTTCACGTAAAGAATAGAAGAAGAAATATCATTCAAACATTCATCAAAAGATGTGGAGTAAATACATTAAAATGTCAAAAGGCCAACTTTAGAACAAGGAATATTAGAGAGATTTAAAAAATGGAAATTACATAATGATTAGGCTATTTTACCAAGAAGACAGAACAATTCTAAACTTCATACACCTAACAAGAAACTTTGAAAATACATAAAAGGAAAACATTGGTATTGAAAAGAGAAATAGAATAGTTTGTATTGGTAGTTGGAAACTGTAATACTCCTCTCTCTGTTATCAATAAAACAGTAGTCAGAAAATCAGTAGGAATATTGAAGACCTGAACAAAGCTATTTATCAATTTAACCTTATTGACATTTTTACAAACCTCCTCCCAACAACAGAAAATTCACATTCTGTAAATATGCACAGGGAACATTCAATGAAATAGACCATATTCCATTCAAAAAACACAACTCAACAAATTTAAAAGACTTGAGACTACAGAGTTTATTCTTTAAAAATAAAATTATTAATTAATAATTGAATATAGGTCTCAAACTGAAATATATGCAAAATACCTAAATATCTAGAAGGTAAACAACACACTTCCATATAACTCATGTCCAAAGATCCATGTAACAAAAGAAATTATAATTTAATTAAAATGAAAATACATGTCAATATTTGTGGAACACAGTCCAGCAGTGCTTATATGAACATTTATAGCCTGAAATCTATTAGAGGAGATATGACTAAAATAAAAGATCAATATTTTTACCTTAAAGTAATTGAAATATACAATCAAATTAAACCCAAAGCAATCAGAAGGAAGTAAATAATGAAGCAAGCAGATAAAAATGAGATTGAAAACAGAATGACAATAAAAAAAATCAATTAAAATAAACCTGTTCTTTGAAAAGATAAGTATAATTGATAAATATCTAGTTAGACTGATCAAGAAAAAAAAGACAATGGACACAAATTACAAATATAAAAACTCAAAAAGGAGACATCACTTCAGATCCTAAAACACATTAATAAAGTAATATTATAAACAACTTTATACCAAAAACTTTGACACAATTTGACAATAAATTTGGATATGTGACACCTTACGTTTACAAAAATCTCACATAAAGTGAATGTCTTAAGGGCCATTTGATTTTTTTAAATATTCTTATTGTGAAACATTTAGTAGAGATTCTCAGCTTGGCATGTTAAAGTACCTGAGTGAAATGAGAGGCAGTATGAGAGCATGGAGGAGCCTATGATTCCATGCCAGACCAATACACCCTCAAGTCAGCTACTAACATGCTCCATGAGCCTGGAGAACCTGCTTTATACCTGGTGTCAAAGTTTCCTCATAGTAATTTTTAGTACAAATTGATGAGGGAAGAAAATTCGTACAGAAAAACATGATTATTTATTAAACCATTAAACTATTAAATTTATTTATAAAAATTAGAGAAAGCAGAAGGAAGTTCTTGTGGGCCTTTAATATAAGACCTAGAGTATCATGTGATTTTTAGTGCTATAAAATGTTAGAAAAAAGTGAGAAATATTAGTATTGTAAGCAATGACAAGATGTTATAATTTATATAAATATATTAATCCAAGAATGTTATGTTTACTCAAATGCTAAACTTAAAAGCTAGCAAAATTAATGATTTATTTTCTAATAATTATAGGTACTTATATATCTAATAATTTTTCATGTTTTTGTTTTTAACTTTTTTCTTTTTTAGGTACTAGGGCCAGAGATTGAATCATGGACCTCATATGTGGGAAGCTGGCACTCAACCACTGAGCCACATCAGCTCTCCTGAGTTGGTTTTTTCATTTGTATGCTTGTTGTTTGTTTTTCTTTTTTTTAGGAGGCATTGGATACCAAACCTCAGACGTCCCATGTGGGAAGCTCAACTGCTGGAGCCACATCCACTACCCTACTGAAAATTTTAATTGATACAGGCAAGATTCACTAAGGAGTTACTCAGTATAGCTTCTTGTTTTCTTTTTTTTTGAAACAAAGTCAGAAAGAGAAAGATATGCTTGAAAGATATTTATATAAGGAGTATAATTGGATATAAATATTTTAATAGCTTGGAAGAATTTTGAACTCTTAAGTATCAGGATAGCTTGATGTCTAATACTTTATATTTTGCATATATATGTTTATAATATATGTTAATGTTTTATATACACACATACAGACACTTTGCTTATACTATAATTTGCTTTTGCACTTTCTCTGCTATTTAATGACTCACTTGAAACTTTAATTTAACAATTAAGGATGAGTGCTTCCTTAATCCTGAACAAATTAAATGTATCACACATATCTCTGCATACCACTTGAACCTCTTCCCCATAAAAATGTCTTTTCTCCAAAGATCCATCCACAGCTTTGCTGCTTACATTTGCAATATCTCCTTATTTTCAAACTTTCATGACAGTATCTTGGATCTCAGTAAAACAACAGGCTCTGCAGTTAACCTAACCCATTCTTAGAAACAAGCCATGTACAGGCCTACATTTGAAGCCTAGCTTTGGAGTCTCACCATCCCACCTGAGCAAGTGATTCATCCCTCCCCTAATAAGTCACCTCTCCCCCAAGTGACGTCTTTCTTTTGAATATATATGGTACTTCCAATTCTTCACTCAGAGTGAAATTTCTTACTTGTTAGTACGAGTATGCAATTTATCCAAATCTATATATAGTAAAACATGTTTTTACCATTTGACTCTTTTAATATTTTTACTTTAAGGATCCCTTTAAAGTAAATATATTCTTTGTAAATGTCAATACAAATGACAATTTCAAATTGAAGAGGAAAATGATATAAATGTGCTGTTTGGAAATTTCAGTGATGGAAAACATGCAATTTTAAATAGCAATATAATTAGTTTCATTTTTAACACATTGAACTATGCAGTTTTTTAACTTTCTTGGAGGAGGAGTCTCTTCATTTCCAAAATTATTTGTGTGCAAGTGCAGATAGTATGGTATCCTGGTCAGCACTCTATATAAGAACTTTCATTATGTTCCCTGTAAAACAAGTAGAACTGTTCTGAAAAGAGGTTAATTTAGTTTTTCTTTTACTTTCCTTAAAAACAACAACAACAACAACAATCAATTGCTGAAGAGAAAACCACTCACATTAGCTGTAACAGTATTTCAAAATTCCGTTATAAAGAACGGGAGATGAAATCAGTCTCTACTTTGGTCACTCAGGGTATTTTTAATAGGTAAAATATACATTTTAAAACACTGCACATTTTTAGTGACTTGATTATGTTTTGATTCAGCAACAAAATACCAGTTTGTTATCAAATCTTGAGAATTATGCAGTTATTTGAAATCACTTGTTACTTGTCTGAAAGAAGATAGGACAAATGGGGGAGCTAACAAATAAGTGATTGTTTGCCAGAATTGATCTCAATATTTGATTAAAGTACCAAATATTTTAAAGCACATAAATTGCATATTCTTGATATGAAAATCCATTTGTGTTTGATTACCTTATGGCAAGAAGACACTAGCTAGCAATGCAAACCAGTATATTCTCAGTGTGATATTACTAAAATTCACAGTCTTTCTATGAATCTCTAGTCTTTCTATTTATTTCATATTTTCAACTGCTACAGTAAATCAATTGATTAAAAGTTTGGGGAGTTAGTCCTCACCTAAGCTTCTTTGCTGCATACATATATACGTGGAACATTCCACTTTCTTGACTGCATTTTATATCTTTCAGAAAAATGAGTTCAGCAACCTATTCATAACATTTTTCTCAAATTCAGGAGCCATAATTTAATTTCTAAATTATAATACTTCATTTTGTTTGAAGTCACTCTGGTACTTCATTAAGATATTAATTTATCTTCCTTTAGTTGGTAATTTGATTTGCTTTAACAAAAGTCCTTGAAACATTGATTTTCTAGATCCTGCAAAATAAAAATAATCATCCTAAAAACATACTTCAGATTCATGCTGAAAAGTGACTGCTTGTGTATCAAATAGGGACAATCTTAGAAAATAGATTTCAAAGTTAGTGTAACCCTATAGATAACATTTGGCAAAGAAAGAATGAACGAATTACAAAGTACTTTGGTGTAACCTATGAATATGTGCAGCAAAGCTGTTTAGTTGATTAATTCCTCCTCAGCTCTACAAATTAATAACTCTCAGCAGACTACAGGATTCTTGAGAACTTATTTTAATGAATTAGTAATCTAAGTATATTGGTTAGAGATTAAATACAACTTGGTTAATAGTAAATTAGTCCATATAACAATGCTTGAAAGGGAGCCCCATATTAGTATGATTTAACAGTAGTTTAAGAGTTTAAAAAAACCTCTGAATATATAACTTAGTCCTAGATAGAGCAAGAATAAGAAGAATCATATCCATGGAGGTTCATGAAATTGGACACTAATACACCTTTAGAGGAACAATATTATTTTTAAAGTTTTGAAAAGGTTAGTTGAAACATTTCCTATGCCCTTTCTGTCAAACTAAAATAATGGAGACATCCTGTCAAATGTGGTGTGGCTTGCCCCCTTCAAAGCTGATTATCCAGCCTTTTGTTTGGCCACACAACCTAAAATCTCATTTTCACTCATGCAATATAATTGTGTTCATTTATTTTTCCATCTTTTTCTTAAAGCATCATTTAACCTAATAAAAGAGATAGCGCCCTCTGTGCCTTGAATTGTTGAGACTAACGGAACTGTTATATGCACATTTAGATATATGGTATGATTCAAAATGCTTCAATTGCTATGCTTGTTACTTTTCACCTTTATTTTCTTTTGGGAGCCTCTGTAAATGCACAATTATTTCTAAAACCTCAACTCCAAATGCATCTTTTATTGATCTTTACCTACCCCTTCCCTCTCATGGTGTAACCTTCTTTGCTTCAGCTACAATGAGTTTGTTGTGGCTCTCTGTAACTTCTGGCTGTTTCTCTCTTCTATGCCCTGGCACGTGGCCATGGAATGGCATCTCCTGTCTTCTTCACCTGACTTCCTCCTAGCCAACCATCAAGACTGAACTTAGTTGTCACCACTGCAAAATACCTATCCTGATCCTGTGGCTTGAGTTAGATGCCCGCTTCCAATAATGCACCCCAGTACAGTCTCCATAATAAGAGCTCTTATAAATAGGAATATCCCATCTCTTCCACCAGGGCAAGCTCCTTGAATGTAAAGGCTATGGATTACCTATGTCTGTAGTACCAGTGCTGACACCACATTACACTGAGTTAGCATTTGTTAAAGAAATCAGTGAAGAGATGGGTAGCTGGGTATTTGAGTGGCTGGATGAAGGAAGGAACATATGCACAATGGGCAACCTTTGGTTGCCTATACTTCTTCCTATCATCTTAGGTCAGTGGTAAAAAGAGCCACTTTAAGAAGTTTTGTTGCCATTGTTCTGGAAACTCAGTATATAATTTAAAGTAACTCTTTTTTAATTTAGTTTATATATTTATTCATTCATATGAGGATAATCAGTTTTCTGACATTCCACATCCCTTGGATAAATCTGAGCTCATGTTCAGTTGCCATACACATTATACAAACAGTTATGTAAATTTACTGTCAATGACCAAAATTGTTTTGGAAAAAAAAAAACTTGTTGTTTTGATGAATAGATTCTGTTGGATGGAGATATGTGCTTAATGTATATATGTGTATGTCTATGTCCAATTACTTTTGTATTTTAATCATTGCATTGAGTGATTCTCAGAGCTTTACAGTTGATTGAAAACAACAAATTATTTTCAAATTCTTCCAGGCATTGTACATATTTGGAATGCAAAATTTTTTCCTCAAGAAAACATTAGAAACACATATCACTCTTCTTTTTGAAACAAACATAAAAAGCTGTACTAGTTCACTTCATGCATAGACCTAATAGTTTCCAACAATAAAATAGATGTTGATTATTGCTTTGCACCATTGTAGCAGCCTCATTAGTTTTATAACACATCTTAAAATGGTTTCATGCCAAATTAAAAATGCAGGTTACTCAGAGGACTACAGTTTCTAGTTCAGCTTGAAGAAATTTCAAGCTCACCTATATTAAGCACTTCATTTCCTTATCACTCTACTGCAAACCATATTTCACAATGGTTATAATTATATATGCCATCCTTTTGAAAACACTTATAATTAAATTGTTAAAAAGCATATATCTTACATGTGCACTAGAAAATGGAACTTTAAGACAGTAATTGTTCATGACTGACACAGTACTTGAAAGTTTCAATGTCGTAGAACAGTATTTTCCTAAAATGCATTCCACAAAACATTAATTTACTTGGCCTTAATATGTGATATTTGAAGATGCATTTGATGATCACATAAACTTAGGAAACATTTAATGAAACTATTATGTGAGTTTCATTAATGTAGCACTCTCAAAAGTCTGTTATATACATTGAAAAATTAGAAACAGCTTTCACTTAAAGCATCAGCGAAAGTAAACATATTTGACACTTCTCAGTCTGCTATTTATTTTAGTCTCCAGTCCTATTCAACATTGTTGATTAACTCCCCACCACCCCTTATTTTCACAATTCAAAGTTAATTATTTTATTATTGAAAAGATAATGCATTTACAAACATTAAAATGTATAACAAGGTACAAAGTGAAAAGTTTCCTTTAACCAACTCCACATTCTGACTTGCTCCCCACACTCAGGTGTTCAGTGTGACTAGTGTTGTGTATATCTTACAGAATTTGTTTGTGCATAGATTAACATGCATATATATATTTTTTCCTCTTCTATACAAAGATTAACATAGCCATGCATGGATTAGAATACCCAAATATATTGCCTTTTTACCTAATAGACTAACCTAAAGTTCATTCCAAATCAGTACTTAGATAGTTTGGTTTTTGTTGTTATTGTTTTGTTTTGCAGCTGTATACTATTCTCTTCTACAGATATAATTCATTCAATGTATCTTCTACAGTTGGATATTAAATTGTTTCCGATATATTATAGAAATACATTATTTTACATGGGTGCTAGTATATGTGAGGGGTAAGAAAGTATTGCATTTGTAATTTTGGTAGATATTGCCAAATTGTCAACCATAAGAGTTATAGCAAACACATTACACTAGTAACATGTTAGAATGTCCGTTTCCACATATAATAAATTTATTAATGCTTTCTCCTTGAAAAGATATTTACATTGACTCCTCAAGGCAGTCTTAGGTCACAGTATAGAGGCATTATGTAAATGTACATTGAATGAATTGTGGCAATTCCCAAATGAATTTGATTGTGAAACCCTCATTTTGAGAAGGAATAGCTTGCAGGACTAGCATATCCCACATATTCTTTGGAAAATATTGCATAGACTAATAAAGCTGTAAACTTTAAGGCTGAATTCAATTTCTTCATTGTGCAGATGACAGATCTGATGCCCAAAGAAGTGTCTTGACCAAACCCACACAGCAAGGCTGACAAGAGAATAAGAATTTCTTGACTCCTAGTGTAGTTTAATTCCATAGTACTGTATAATTAAAAGTATACTTCTGAAATCTTTTGTTTGTGATTTTTAAATGTGAGGCTTTTCGTGTAAAATGAAATTCTGTCTGTTTTGTGAATTAGATGAAAATAAGTGAAGTGTTTATAGCCATAAACTGAAAAAAAAAAAAAAAAAAAAAAAAAACACCTAAAGAGAGTGTTGAGGTAAATGCATTATGAAAATACCCATTACAGAAAAAAATTCATTTAGATGCATATCCAGAATGAAATGAAAATTACCTTTGCCAAAATAAAAGCAACTTTTCCCCCCTCTAAATCTTGCCATTCTTATTTAAAAATTTATTTTTAACTTTTAAAAAGAAACTTAAATTACATAAATGATACACAAAAAATATAGGGGATTCCCATATGCCCCACTCCCCAGGCCTCCCACATTTTCCCACATCAGCAACATCCTTCATTAGTTTATACATTTGTCACAAATGATGAACACATCTTGGGGCACTGCCACTAAGCAATGATTATACTTTACATTATACTTTACACTCTCTCCCGCATATTTTTTAAAGTTATTATGTGATATACAATGGCCTGTATCTGTCATTGAAATGTCATTCAGGATAATTCCCAAATCCCAAAAATGCCCCCAAAATTACACTTATTTTTCCCTCTCCTTCCCTCAGAAAGTTCAGTGGCCACTGCCTCCACATCTATGATAAAAGTTCTTCAATTACTAGGATCACAGCTAGCCTACAGTAGAACAACTGTAAGTCTACTCTAGTCCATCGTCCATTTCCCAATCCTGAGGATTCTGTGGTAGTGATGCCCACTCCACCTCTATTTGAGAGGGGGCTTGGGTCCTATCGGGCAGATGGATAGGACATTCTTGCTTGCAGTTGCAGACTTTCTCTGTTCCTTGAGATGGTCATTGTCAGTCATCTTCTCCTTGTTAGTTGTTTTGGGTGAATCCAATGTACAGGAGAGGAGGTGTTGCAAATCTGTTGGATCACAGAAGGGTTACAACTGTCCCAGGGGAGGATCATCGGTGTGGGGTGTCAGAGAGGGGAGATGGATGGGAGGAGGTTGACCTGGGGCATACCTATAAGGCATATGAATGTGCTCAAGTGTTCATGGGGCATTGTCACTGTGGGTAGAGATCCACACAATAACCAAAGAAATATTGAATTCCCATCCTGGGGAGCTCTGCTACATTCTCAACTTGAATATGAAGAATACCCTGAGTACAGGGGCAGAGACTAGTGAAGCAAGATTGACCATTGACAGGCCCTTGATTGTGATGACTGTACTTATGAAACTTTACTTCTGAAAATTGAAATTTAGCATAGTATTATAGGGTGCCTAAGTGTTACCTCCTGAGAGCCTCCTTGTTGCACAAATGTGACCACTCTCTAAACCAAAACTCAGCATATAAATGCATTACCTCCTCCCCAGTGTGGGACATGACTCCCGTGGATGAGCCTCCCTGGCACTGAGGGATTACTACCAAGGACTAACTAGCAATGCAACTGGAAAAAGACCTTGACCAAAAGGGGGAAAGGGTAAAGACAAATAAGTTTATATAACTAAGAGACTTCAAAGTGAGTCAAGAGATCATTTCAGAGGTTACACTTATGCACATCTCCGCAGGAACTCATAGGCTGCCAATGTATTACCTCAAATAGCAGGGCTCCTGAGGGCTCTGGAGACATCCAGACACTATAGGCAGGACAGACAGCTCAGGAGTTTGGCACTCTGCCAGTGGGCCCTACTTTGGAATTTAAGCTCCTCGGTGTGATAAAGTTGGAATCAGTTGTGTTTTCCTTACACATGGCTCTGCTGCCCTTTTATTTGAACCTATAGGTAGTACTAGAGTTGATAGTTATATGTCCAAGGGACTTAAATCTTTGGGCTGTCCATGTGCCAACTGGGCCCTGAATTTCAACAGACTTGCTGTTCTGTCTTAATAATCACTACTGCTTCATACAAAGGATGTAAATCATCAATTCATTTTTCTTTTTTTTTTTTAACCTTTCACCATGATGGATGGATGTCTTGGTCAGTGGAGCCTTCCATTTGGTCTTCAGAATCAAAGTCAAGAACCTCGCTGGAAACAGATCCCTATTCAGGTCAGAGGATATTTTTATACCTTGTAATGACACTCAAGGTAAAGAAATAATTTCAGCTTCCTAAATTATTTCCAATATTAATTTCAGTTTCCTAAAGCCAAATTTGCTTAATTAAATATGGAAGATGTCTTTAGTCTCCTGAAAAATTGAGTGGCTGTGTGAAAAATTATTGGCTCTAACAGTGCTTTAAGATCTTCAAAAAGCTATGCCATCCATTGCTTCCACTTGGCTGTGCTGACCTGTTCTGAGATCTAGAATCCAACTGGCCATGTTTTCATCAATCTCATTTGAGTTGTGCAAAGCTCATTATGGATTTGGGAGCAGAGAGCCGCCTTATAATATCCAAAGATATCTGATGTTTTGGCTGTATCTATTTTCATAACTTGTAATTATTTTAATTGAGAAGTGGAGAAATAATTAGTAAAATAAGTTTTCCTGACCATCAATATACATGCAAACACATATAGACATATATATACTATACATATAAATGTACATATCATGCATTTTCATATACATCACACATATATGATAATATTATGTGATATCCACCACTTTTTCCTGCTCTTTTGCACAAATAATTATTCTTCATGTGAATATTGCAGTTGCCTCGGGTTCATATAATTATTGTAAAATGGCTGTAAGTAAAGACTTTGTTATCTCCCAGGGAATTTAAATAGCAGATATAGTCTGTGGGCAGGTGGAGAATATGTAGCCAATATTCACTGTGAATTTTAGGATTATAATGATTAACTTGGAGTGAGGCCTTGAATGTGAATTTCATATAATAAAACAATCAATCATTATCAATATTGGCACCAAGAAATGGAGTAACAATTTTTGTAATTAAGAAATTAATGACAGCAATGGTGAAATGAGAATGAAGTATTTTTTGTCCTCAAATATTTTGATGCATTACTTTCATGTGGATGTCAGAATTTCCTGAAGGAAACAGAGAGCTTTGTGCTTCCTGTTTTCTTTAGTCAGTGTAGTTTCCCTTAGGAAAAAAAAAAAAAGTATAAAATGCTCATTCTGCACCACTTGCATTATATCGGTGGATTTCGAAGTTTAGGCCCAGTTTTTATAGATGGTATGAGTGACAATACCAAAATCTTTATGGATGAGCAATTTATATTGAAATTGCTTGATAGTGTGCTCTTCAAGGAAATGCCAGGTACTCATGAATTCAAGTAAGATTTCTCCTAGTGATGAAAAGAAGCTGCCCAAATAGACAACAAAAAGCAAGTGATATTTTTTTGTTCTGAAGTAGAAGACAGACTGAAACATTTTGAAAATAACAACTTCATGAGAATCATATTTTTGACGAATTTTGCTTTTGGTAATCCAGCCACTACTTTTTGGCATTTCCCAACATATGAGTTGATTCTGCTCTGTTGATCCATATTAATGAACCTTTATTTGCTAATATTCATCTCACTTCTTCCAGTATACACAGTATGCCTCCATAAATATATATATGTTCTTTTGGAACATCAAATTACCTAGAATAGTGCTGTAGAGGAATGTATAATCATTGCAATTGTGTTGTTTTTTTTCTGTTCCTGTCTAGTGTTTATATGCCTATTCCAATGCCCAGAAACCTTAGAGGTAGGTGTGACACATCTCATTTTCATGACCGATGTTCAGAGTCTATAATTTGTCTCAGTTTCCAAATAAGGACATTGAATAAATGCCTTATATATTATTCTATTTTTTGATGGAATTACTTAAAATTATTTCCTTCTTGGACATATTTTAAGAGAACTTTCATTTTTGAATAGAATGGCAATGATTTCAGAGTTTATGGCCTTTGTTTTAAACATCTGCACAGATGAATGAATCTAAAATTCTCTTTATAGAGTTAGGAATTATGAAGTAGGGCCAATTGAAGAGGACAACCTTTTCGTTTCAAATCTTTATGAAAATTGTTACTTCTCTGCAACAGCTGAGATTGCAAAACAAAAATGAGTCAGTCAGATGTTTATTTCATGGAATACGATAATAGAAATTGCACCTGCCATGCCAGAGGCATGACTTCTTAACGAAAGCAGCTTGTTTGCACATCTAACATAAATGATGCAAGGCATTTGTGGAGCAAAGTTTTTGTGCAGGAGTCAATTTTGACTCTAGCAGTCTTTGGCTAACTGAAGTAAAATATGCGACCTAGAGATGATGAATGATTTAATATCTAATACATATATAATAAATAAATGTATTTATCATAAATCATAAATAAATTGCATTCCCCAAAGTGTAAATATAGTTCACAGAAAGTCATGACGTTTCAAAAAATACATGCCTTATGGAGAGACAACAGCCTGTTGAAATTATGAACATGGACTATGGAGTCAAACTCCTTGAATTGGTATCTGGTCTTTGTCACATTCTCTAGCTTTGTGACCCTGGGAAGTAACTTAACTTCTCTGTGCCTCAATTTACTCATCTGTTAAAAAAAGAATAATGATGTGACCCATTTTAAAAGTTCATCATGAGTATTAAATGTGTTAAAACCTGACAAGCACATAGTAAGCTCCTTATTGTTATTATTGTTGTTGTTGTTAGTTAATGCTTACGTCACTATATTGAAGTATAAAGCACTTGGTTCATTACTTACAGTTAGTTATGGGTGTGATAGATTGAATCATGTCTCCAGAAAAGACATGTTAATCCAGGTTCCTGTGGGCATGAATTTATTTGTAAATAGGATCTTTGGAAATGTTAAAGTGATATGAGTATAAAATGAACAAAGGTTTATGAGTGTAAAATGGTCATCAAAAGTGTCATCTGTAATTATTGCTGTATTATAGATAATCATTTGATTTCCTTGATATTTTGTAAATAGGTTGATTATTTGAAAAAAAAATTTAAAATAGATAAATACCATCATTTTTAGTTAAATATAGTTCACAGAGGAGGATCTTGTTTTTCACAAAGGATTGTCAGAAGATACATTATTTAAAGAATGTCAACTAGCCAGGCAATTTTTACTAAAACATAAGACCATGTAACCAAAATGGCATTTGTGATTTTGCACAGTGAGGAAGAGGGAATTAGATAATACTACGTCACTGTGTGCCACTGTGGAAAGAACTTCAGTTTGGGATGAAAGATTTTGCAGTAATAAAGCAAATTTAATGGGCCAGTTCACTCTTTGTCAATCATGCTGTTAAATTTTACTATTGGAATACTTGCTCTCTGGGGAATTACTATCCGTTCAGTTTATTTATACTCTCTGTCCTATATATCAGCAGGATGTTTTTACTTCAGAAAGATGAAATTGCAACATCACAGAGAATGTCAAAACAACAAAAGCAATTTGCTTTTTTTCAAATAATGGAAAATACACACTTGTGCACATACACAGAGATATTCACCTATGGATACACAGAGACACATAACTGAGTCATGGGGTTCTGAGCTTTTTTTTAAAAAAACTCTCCACCATAATTAACATAGTTCAATCAGATTTAAAGCAGAGATTGCTTTGGTTTATTTAATCCATTCAGCATATATTAAATTTAAACAGTGATGCTATTTAAGCAGGTATCTTAGTAGTGTCCTAGAAGTACACCACATTGTCCACATTTAACGAATCTCTCCTATATATGGACAATCTACAAAAGAATTTTATTAAAGTAATATTTAAGCTTTTGTCTGCAAAATCACCAGTCTTCTCTCACAGAAATTTCATTAATACTTTTAAACTTTGAAATATTTTTCTTTCCCCAAACTCAAAAAAAGGATGAGTCACTCATCATTATTGACATCTCTCCTAATAAATCTAGAATTTCTTCTGTATTACATGGAATATTTTTTAGTTTCTGTTTCTCCCTCTTTTGTGTTCTTTCATGTGAATTTCTTGATTGTCCAGAAGGTACAGCTTCTGTGACTAAACCTAGTTAATAATGATTATGCTAAAGATTTAATTTTTTTCCCTTTATTAGAGAAATTGTGGGTTTATAGAACAATCATGCACAAAATACAGAATTCCCATCTACCACTCCACCACTAATACCTTGCATTTGTATGGAACATTTGTTACAAGCAATGATAGCACATTTTTATAATTGTACTATTAATTTTTATACATATATATATATTTTTATTTTTAAAGAAGCTTTAGATTACATAAATGTTGCATAAAAATTACAGGGGATTCCCATTTACCCCACACCTTACCCCTCCCATACTTTCCCACATTAATATCTTTCGTTAGTGTGGTACATTTGTTACAATTGATGAACACATACTGAAGCATTGCTACTAACCATGGTCTATAGCTCACATTATAGTTTACACTTGGCCCCGCACAATTTTATAGGTTTTGACAAAATATATAATGGCATTTATCCATCATTGCAATGTCATGCAGGACAATTCCAATGTCCCAAAAATGATCCCGTGTTACACCTATTCTTCCCAGAAAGCAGTTGTAGATACGCTCTGTTTTGGAGGATGGGCTTTGTCCATCACCATCCTTTTGTTAGTAATCCTGGGTGAATCCAATGAACTGGAGAGTTCAATTCTCAGTTCTGCTGAGATTCAGGGCTCAACTGGCATATCAACAGACCTCAAGACTGGGGAATGAACAAAGGACTAAAGTAGACATTATTATTCTATTATTATTTTATTATAGACTTATTATTATTGTAGCAATGGAAGAACTTTTATCATTGATATAAGGGCAGTGGTTACCAGAGGTTCTGAGGGGAGGGAGAGGGAAGAATAGGTGTAACATGTGCTATTAATTAAAGCCTATGGTTTAGATAGGGGTCGCTTTTTATGTAGTGCAGTTCTATGGATTTTTTACAAAATTATATTCTCTTACCATATATACAATCTAGCTTTTCTCCTTTTAATCATATTTAGATAGATATTTCTGTGCTGTTAATTGCATTCACAATGTTGTGCTACAATCACCAACATCCATTGCCAAAACAGAAAGGTGAGTAGAGTGACCTCTGACCCAATGAAATGGATAAGTGAGTGTGGCTAAAGCAAAAAAAATCCCACATGTTCATCATATACTTTTGTTTTATAATATTTGCAAATTTAAAATGAATGTGATATTCATCCTAGTAGAATCGTTTTTGTTTAATTCCTAAAGGGATATTCTGAGGTTTCTTGGAGATTTCATGGCAAATATAGCAATAATTTGAGACAATTTAGGTAACATCATAAGTAATTCTTTCAGGAGAAACATACCATTTTGCCTTGGGCTACAATTCAATGCAAAGGTAGGATTGTTAACAGTCGATTTTATCCTTTTTCTGTCATTATGCAGAAAAGGAGCTGGGCAAAAACATTAGTGTAGGATTCAAGAGAATGGAAATCTAACAAGGCTTTGCTATTAAATACATAAAAAATAGGGAAGTGTAGTAAAACTATTTTGTGTCTACTAATACTAATAGTAGGCTTTTTGAAAAAGTTGAAATGGGATCAAAGTCACCTTCTTACCCAGAATCTCAGCATCTATAGGGAAGTATCTAGGAAAGTTAATTGCTATCCTGTGTTATAAAAGTAGTTCTAGACAATAGAGCGAAAGCTGCCAAGATCATTTTATGAGGCTAGTGTAAACTTTTTTCCCATCAATTTTTTTTTAATCAAACTGTAACCTACATTTGCAGAAAAGTACACAAATCATAAATCTATAGCTCAGTGAGTTTTCGTGAAGTAGATACATCTCTGTAACTATCACCTAGATCAAGTAAGAGAACACAAAAAGCTTCCAGAAGACTCTTCTTATGCTGCCTCCCAAGCCCAATCTTTTAAAAAAATAACCATTGTCCTAGCTTGTAAAACAAATATGTGCTTTACTGGATATGAATTTTTATGTATCAAATCATAGAGAAATTACTCCTTTCTGTCTGGCTTCTTTCAATATACACTATTTTATGAGATGCATCAATATAGTTGCAGTTGATATAGTTAATTCTATCTTATTATTAATTTATAGAATTCCATGATTTAAATATAGCACAATTTTATTTACCCATATTGAAGGGCCTTAGATTGTCTATAGTTTGGGGCCATTTTGAATAACAGTATTCCTATGAAAATACTTGTCTATATCCATTAGTGTTCCTACATATATATATATTGGGAGTGGATTTCCTGGGTCACACAGTACACATCTATTGAGTTTTAGTAGAGGATGCCATACAGTTTTCTAAAATAGTCATGCCAGATTATACTGCCAAAACTAGTGTATGGGTTCCCATTGTTCCACAACTTTATCAACCCTGGTATTAAGAGTTTTTTTGTTTTTTGTTTTCTTCGTCACTAATGGGTAAATACTAACATCACATTATGTGTTAATATTTATTTCCTTGATAACTAATGAAGTTGAGTAAATTTTCATATGTATATTAGCCATTTGGATATTCTTTTGGTAAAGTACATATATATTTTGCTCATTTTTCTATTGAATGGAATTATTTTTCTCATTGAATTTTAGTATATATATATATATATATATATATATATACACACATATACATATATGTAAGCACAAATAAAATAATATACTTTATTTGTAGGAATTGGTATACCTTTATATGTAGAAATAAACAGAAATTATAAATATGTATTCAAATACACATATTTATTCATTTGTCAGATATTTTTATTGAAAATATTTTATCTCACTATGTGATTTGCTTTCTAATTCTTTTAATGGTATCTTGCTGTAAACTGTAACATAATCCAATTTATTATTTTCTCTTATAATTACCTTTTTTTGAATCCTGTTAAACCTTTTTGCCTGCCCCAAATACATAGAGATATTCTTTTATATAACCTCTAGAAGTTTTATTGTTTTTACCTCTTTAATCTCCAATCCACATGAAATTGATTTTCTGTATGGTGTGAGATAGAAGTCAATATTCATTTTTTCCTTATAGATACCCAGTTGACCTTTTATTGAAAGAAATTATCCTCTCTCCACAGCACTACAATTTCATATTTTCCATAAACAAAGTGATTTTGTATTTACTAGGTCTATTTTTGCACTCTCTATTTTGTTTCATTGGTATATTTGTCTGTTCTTCCACTAGACCCACAATAAATTCCTGTAAATTTACAATAATCCTTGAAATTTCAGCAATATAAGTTCTCCAGCTTTGTTCTTCTTCCAGGAGTGTCTTAAATATATTTGGGCTTTTGCATTTCCATATAAATTTAGAGTCTGTTTGTCAACTTCCAGAAAATATTCTGCTGAGATTTTGATTGGGATTGCATTAAATCTATGTATCAATTTCTACATAAATTATGCTTCTATCATATTTTTTATTTCGACCCATAAACAAATACATGAATTTACTTTTTTAGAAAAATTCTTAATGATGCTTTTATTGCATTTATATATAAAACTTGCATGTTTTTATTATATCAATTACTAATAATTTAATATATTTTTATCCTATTATAAATATCATTTTAAAATTTCATTTTTTATTGCTTATTGATTCTTTATGAATATGCAGTTAATTTTACATATTGGCATTTATCTACAAGGTGGCTGAATATTTGTTACTTATAAATCTTATTGTTTATCTATAGATTTTTTTTTGGATTTTCTAGAAATACAATTACATAATTTATAAATAATCATTTTATTTATTCTATTTCTGTCATTTACACTTTATGAATACATTATTGTTCTGTGTACAATCATATAATGTATGTAATATATACATAAATACATTTTATGTATTCCTATCATTAAACATATTGTGGATTTTTCTTGTCTTATAATATTTGTTAGGATTGCCATTGTATTCAGTACAATGTTGAGTAAAAGAAATGATAGTGAGTATCCTCATCTTATTCATAATCTCACGGGGAAATATTTTGATAATTTAATATGAAGTATAATAACTGTGTCACTTTTTCAGTAGAAAACTTGATTAAATTGTGTTTGTTTCATTTTCCTTATACATTGTTACATTTTTTTTTAAGATTTATTTTTATTTATTTATTTATTCCCCCTTGCTGCTTGTGTTCACTGTGTCCATTTGCTTTGTGTTTTTCTGTGTCTGCTTGTCTCCCTTTGTTGCATTATCTTGCTGCACCAACTCCCCAGGCCATGTGGGCCGTCAGCTCACTGCACCATGTGGGCCGGCTTGCCCTTACCAGGAGGCCCCGGGAATTGAACCCGGGGCCATCCATATGGTAAATGGGAGCCCAAGCAATTGAGCCACAGCCGCTTCCAGTCATGAACTGTTATCACTAAATAATGTTGAACTTTATTAGAGGACTTTCCTATATCTATCAAGGTGCTTATATATTTAATTTTTCTCTTTCATTCTATTAATTCAGTGAATATTGTTGATGGTTTAAAAATTAAAATAAGCCTTAATACCTGGAATAATGGCCAATTGATTACTATATATTTTCTTTTCATATATCACTGGATTCTATTTGCTAATATGATGTTTGCAACCTTTTCATCTATGTCTATGAGAGAAATTGGTCTGTAAATTTCCTTTCCTGTAATGTCTATATCATATTTTAGTGTCAAAGCTAAACTGGTTTCATGAAATAAAATGAAATATGTTCCTATTTTTTTCTCTTCTTTGTGAGAGTTTGTGTAAGATTGTTGTAATTTCTTCCTTAGATCTTTGGAAGAATTCTCCAGGGAATCATGTTTGCTTAGATATTTTATTTTGGGGTGAGCATATTAATTACAATTTCAAGTTATTTCCTATGCCTTTTTAGCTTGGTTTTCCATTTTTCATTGTGTCAGGTTTGGTAAATTATGTTTTCTTTTCTGTTTGTATGTTTGTCCATTGTATCTAAATCAAGGATTGGCAAACTTTGTTCTGTACAGGCAATATAGTAATTACTTTATGTTTTATGGACCATATGTTCTCTATTGCAAATACTCATCTTCCATGGTAGCACAAAAGCAGCCATAGACAATATGCAAATGAATGAATGAGACTCTATACTAACTAAAACTTTATTTACAAAAATGAGCAGTAGGCCATATTTGGCCCATGGACTATAGTTTGTTGACCCCTGATCTAAGTGATCTAGTATATTGCCATAGCGATGATGTTCAAGATTCTCTCACATTGTAGTTTTAATATTTGTTGGATCTATGAATATCACCTATTCTTGTACTATTATTAGTAATTCCTCTCTCCCTCCTTCCTTTAAAAAAATGTATCATGTTAGAAATGTGTGTGTGTGTGTGTGTGTGTGTGTGTTTCACAAAAACAACTTTTGGCTTTGTTAATTTTTTGTAACTTTTTACACTGATTTTTAACCTTCTCAATTTCAACTCTATCCTATGTATTTTATCCCTTTTCTGTACTTGTCATATTTTTCCTTTCCATCCTTCAGAAAGGAAATTGTTTCCTCTATTATAATAATCAAGTTTACTAACTCTTTCTTCAGCTATTTCTTATCTTCTGGTTCATGAATTTATTGAGGTTTTGATTTCAGTTATTGTATTTTTCAGTTCTAGAATTCCCATTTAATTTTTCTTATACACATACCAGTTCTCTTATGAAATACTTTATCTTCTTATCTATTTTCATGAACATATTAATCATAAGAATTGTAAAGTGCTTGTCTGATCAATTCAATATTTGAATTATCTGATAGCTTTTATTGTCTATTTAATTTTGGCCTTGTTTTCTAATGTGCCTAATAATGTTGGATTGAATTTCAGACATGCTGTATAAAAAAATTGAAGCTCTGTATGATTATATTTTATTTTTGAAATTTATTTTAGCTCTTTTTTGGCAGTTAAATTAGTTCAGATTACTTAAATCCATCACTATTTGATTTCATTTGAGGCTTCATTTTATCTTGTAGAGTCTGGCATATTTCTGATTTTCTATTTGTCTTAGTGTTTAGATATTTGGAGGTTCTCTCTGAGAGTCTTGAGTGTTTATCATGGACACTGCTCTTTGGTATACCTTAAAGTACATTTTTTGTTATCCAAACTTTTTTTTCCTCTCTAAATATGTGTTTGCTGAAATCTGTGCTTAACTTGGCTACTTGGTAGCAGCCAATTTCTGTTAGATTTATTCAGCTTAGGATTCTTCAAATGCCTTCAAGGTACAGCACAGAGGTTAAATTCTCTGAACTTCTCCCTGGTATCATGCCCCCTTAAATAGAGGTTGTCTTAGTATCCCTAAACCCATTATTTGTTTCACTTCCCATAACTATTTTTTGGCTGGCATTTTCTGACCTGCTTTCTTTTTTTGCTGTGTTTCTCTCTTTCTTATATTACTTCTTAGTATGTTCCTCTATTGAATTAGTAAATGTCTTTAGAAGAAGTTAGGAGCAAAAGTTAGAATTTTCAATGAGTTTCCTTTCTCTCCAGAATCTTGGCTCTTTAGTCTTTGTTTGCTGAATTTTGCCCTACAATTTTTCCAAATAGAACTTCTTTGTTGTAGTTTTTTAAAAATTTTATATCTATGTTTTACAATTCTACTCAGTGGGAGGCTTGCTGTGCTGTACACAATTTTCTCATAGTGAGAAGGTAAAATCCTCTTCTTAAGCTTGTTTCATTTTGATTCCCAAACTAGATATAGATAATAAATAAAATTTTAGTCCCATTTTACTTATAAACATTGCTAAGTCAGTATTCTTATAGACCAAGGAGAGAATAATATGGTTATCTCAACTTCTTTTTAAAATCTCAATTTTAGACACCTATTGGTGATAAAAAATCTATTACAAATTAGATAGAAAAAGAAATGCCTTAACTTGCTAAAGGCTATTTTAATTTTGAAAATTTACTATAAACATTAATTTTAGGGGGGCATTTTAGATTCATTGCCTTTAAATTTAGCAACAAGACCATTATGGGATATTATCAATAGTACTTGCCAAGTCTATAAGGAATTAGTACAAATAAGTGGTGTAAACATTCGAAAGGAAGAGATAAAAGTGTCATCATTTGCAGAAGAGACAATCATAAAACAACAATAACCAGTAAGAATGCATACAAATATTTATGATTGTCAATAACAATAAAACCTACAAATTTTCTAAGAATTAAATAATATTACACCTGGGTTTTATGGAGAAAACTTTAAAATTTAAATCCATTACATCTTATAAAAGTGTCTACATAAATGATCTAATATAAATATGTCAGTTTTCCCCAATTGATGTTTAAATTCAATATCATCCATCCCCAAAAAAATCCAGTTTGATATTTTTGAGAACTCAGTAAATTTATTCTAAAGAATATATGGGAGAATAAATTTATGAATACCTCATTTATCCATAAATTAAGTCAGGAGGGGTAGCTTGATCTAATATCAAGACATCAATTAAGTCATGGTAGTATCAAATCCATATATGGAATGAATAAATAGGCCAGTGAGATAGAATAGTATTTGTGGAGAGAGACCATGTCTTTTTTTTTAATATGGGATTTTGGATAAAAAGACATATTATATAGAGAAAAATGAAACTGCACCTTTGGCCAACATATCTCATAAATATGGAGGGCAGTTGAATTAAAGAACTAAATTAGAAAGGTAAAATTATTGAATTTATAGAATTAAATATAGGAGAATATTTTTGCTACCTACAAGCAAATAAACACTTCTTAAATTCAACTTCCACAGTACAAGTGAGGATGTATGGCTTCTGATTAGGATGTAGAAAATTATAATAAGCATCACTCACAACCTAAAAACAAGAAAAAGGCATAAAATGTTAAAAATCATAACTTTTTCTTGAATCTATCAGTGTGCTATGGTTATAGGGGAGTCTCCAGACCTGAAATCAAAGGAAAGATAGGTATGTCCAAGCAAAGAAAGGATGAAAGAGAGAGTGCAGTCTCTTTGGATAACAGCTTGACTGTCCCTCAAATTGTTAAGCATAGAGTTATCATACGACTCAGCAATTCCACTTATAAGTATGTACCCAAGAAAAATTAAAACATGTGCTCACACAAAAACTTGTACACACATGTTCATAGCAGCATTATTCAAAATAGCCAAATGATAAAATGATCAATTCCCTCTTTTGAGACCTTCTTTGGAGTATGTTGAAGACTCTTTCCACTCTGGCTCAGTACTTTTGACTCCAAACCTTTCCACCTCTTCCTCTGCCTTTATCACTAAGTTCTAAAAAAAGCAGGAGCCTTTTAGTAGGGGCTTCCTCAGCAGTGAGAAGATCTTCCCATTTGGGCTGATCCATCTGCATCTCACTGGGTACCATTCTGGGCGGGTGGGGGGGGCAGGTAGGAAGAAACATTAATCTAGTTGGCACCATCTTTCTCTTTATAGCCTCTTGCTTATACTATTGCAGTGACTAAAAGGTTAATTGTTTTTTCATTTTTGCTCTTTGTTTTAACTGGCTACCTCAAAACTTGGCAGCTCTGTAATATTCAGCAATAAAAAAGGAATTAAGTGTTGATTCATAATACAACAAAAATGAATCTTGAAAACATTATGCTAAGTGAAAGAAGTCAGTCACAAAAGCTCACATATTCTTATTCCATGTATATGCGATGTTCAGAATAGGCAAATCTATAGTGTCAGAATGTATGTTAGTGATTGCCTAGGGCAGGGGGCAGGGGAAGTTGAGGAATGACTGCTAAAGGACACAGGTTTTATTTTTGGAGTGACAAAATATTCTAAAATTGATTAGAATGATGGTTGCACAACTGTGAAGATACTTAAAAAATCATTTAATTCCCTACACTTTACATGGTATGTGAATTATATTGCAAATAAAGATACGATAAAGAAAGCAATAGATAAGCCACAAAAATGTGTGTGTGAAATATTTGAATTTGTATTTAATAACTTTCCCATAAGAAAGACCACTCACCTAGATGTCTTCACTCATAAATTCTACTAAACACTTAAGAATGTAAAAATACTGATTCTGCAGAAACTTTTCTGGAATATAGAAAAGGCAAAAACACATCACAACTTATTTTTTTAGGGCAACATTACCCTAACACCAAAACCAGATGAATATTCTCATGAAGATCTATGTAATAATTTTTGTAAAAATATTAGCAAATTGAATCTCTTAAATAAAGAAGGGTAATGCATCATGACTGAGTGGAGTTCATCTTGGGGAATTCAAACTAGATAAACACTTAAAATGATCCCATGTTATTCAGAGTACAGAAGAAAACCATATAATAATTATCTCAATCGGATCCTATAAACATTCTACAAAGTTCAACATCTAGAAAACTAGAAGTAAAAGTTCCCTGATAAAAGATACTTAGAAAATCTTATAGCTAGCAGCAAACTTAATAGTGAAAGACTGTTGCTTTCCCCCTACAATTAGGAACAAGACAAAGTTATCCTCTCTTACCACTCATATTCAACATCCACTGGAGGTTCTACAATGGGAAAAAGAATTAAAGGCTTGCAGGCTGGAAAACATGAAATATAAATATTTCATTTTGCACATGAAATGATTACCTACATAAACAAATTCCAAAGAATCTACAAAAGTCTGCTCTAATAAGTGAAAGTAGCTAGGTAACAGCATTCAAAGCCAGTATACAAAATTCAGTTGTATCTCTATATACTAGTAAGTGACATTTGGAAATTGAACTTAAACAGTACCATTTACAATAGTAACAAAAAACATGAAAAATTCAGTAAGAATCTCACACAATATGCACAGAATCTCAATGCTGGAAAGAAAACAACACTGAAATAAAAAAGAAAAAAAAAAAAGAAAAGATGTACTATGTGCATAAATTGGAAGACTCAATATTATTAGGATACCAATTATTCCCAAATGGATACATTCAGTGGAATACCAATCAAAACCCAGAAGGATATTTTTATAGAAATCAAGTTGATTTTAATGTTTACATGGAAAAACAAAGTTATTAAAACAGCCAAAATAATTTTGAAAAAGAAGAAAAAGTATCATCTATAAAGGAATTAAATTAAGGAATTAGACTTCATCAAAACTTAAACTTCTCTTAGAATGACATTGTTAAGAAAATGTTAAACATCAGCTACAGACTGGGAAAAATATTGGCAAAGCATATGTCTGATGAAGATGTAAAGGATATATAAATATCTTCAAAGAATACCTAAACTCATTAAGATGACAACCTAGTTAAAATATGGGCAAAGCATTGGAACAAGCACTTCAGTAAGGAATAGCCAATAGCCAATTAACAAATGAAAAGATGCTCAACAGCAGTCATTATGGAAATGTAAATTAAAAATCACAATGAGAAAAGAGTAAAAAAATTACTAGAATAACTAAACACACACACACATATACATGCATATACACGTCTTTATTCACACAAAGCAGTGTTGATGAGCTATGAAACAATCAGAACTCTCCTATGTTGCTGTTGGGAATGCATGAAATATGGAAAACAGTTTGATAACTTACTTATATAATCAAACATGTACTCACCATATAACTCAGGAGTCCTACTCCTGTTTCTCCTAGAGAAATAAAAACACAAATAACACAGATGCTTTAAACATATATCCTTACTGAAAACAATCCAAATATCCATCAATTGATGGAAGGATAAACAAATTGTGGTACATCTATACAAAGCAAGTTTACTCAGTGTATTAGTCAGCCAAAGTGGTGCTGATGCAAAATACCAGAAATCTGTTGTCTTTTATAAAGGGTATTTATTTGGGGTTGATGCTTACAGTTACTAAGCCACAAAGCCTAAGTTACTTCCTCACCAAAGTCTGTTGCCATGTGTTGGAGCAAGATAGCTGCCGACATCTGCCAAGGGTTCAGGCTTCCTAGGTTCCTCTCTTTCCAGGGCTTGTTTCTCTCTGGGCTCAGCTGCTCTGCTTTCTCCACAAGGTCAGCCGTAGACTTTCAGGCAAACAGCTCATCTCTCTTCCCAGGGCCTCTGCCATGTCTAATTGAGCCTTCTCTCTGCTCCTCTGTGTACTTACTTCCCAGGCTCCAGCATTAAAACTCAAACTTCCCTTCTCTGTGATGCAGTTTCTCTGTGAGTCCCCACCTACCAAGGGGGCGGGGATGCAAAATCCTACTGACATGGCCCAATCAAAGCCTTAATCAAGTGAAAGTGAAACCTCTGAATCCAATATAATCTAATATGCATGGAGGGACAGACCAGTTTACAAACGTAATCCAATATCTATTTTTGGAATTCATAAACAATATCAAACTGCCACACTCAGCAATGAAAAGGAACATGCTATTGATTAATGTAACCACGCAGATAATTCTAGAAAGCATTTTACTGTGTTTTATGTTTACTAACACAAATGGTCTCATATTGTGTGATTCAATTTATATGAGATTCTGGAGAAGACAAAATGATTAGGACAGAAATCAGATTAGAGTTTGCCAGATACTGAAGATAAGGGAGGAAATTTGACCATTGGAGATCTTTTTAAGAAGACAGAAATATTTTATTTCTTGATTGTTGTGCTTGTTACATGATTATATGTATTTGCCTATACTCATCAAACTGTACACTTGAAAAGTGTAAACTAACTGTATGTAAGGTATACCTCAATAAACCTGACTTTATTAAATAGATTTAAACATTTATCATTCATGCCAGACTTCTTTTCTGCATAGTAAATAGGGATAGCATTATTGTTGGATTTTAATGTGGAACTTTTGTTACCCAATAATTTTATGTCCAGTCATCTTTCACAATATGAAACCAAATTAAAGCATTTTTATTTATGTATGTAATGGCAAAGACTTTGTCATTCATATGTTTGACAAATTCATTCATGCATTTTGAAACATTTACTTGAAAACTGACTTCATTCATCTGAACATGAGTCAAAATACTAAGATTGCTTTTAATTTCAAAACATTTTAAAATTCTAAGATTTAAAAATTTATTTCAATTTTGTGTTGTAAAGTGGATTCTTTCTCTTGTATATATTACTTGTATATTGTCTGTGCTTGGTCATTTTTTTTCTCCCCTGTCTTTTTCCTTCAAGACATTAGGGATGAAATACCTACTGTATAAAATTTCTCACACTGTATACTTTGCACAGCAAAGTAAGCAAACTTTACTGAGTTTCATAGCCACTTTAAAATAATACCCATTACTACTGTATTTTAGATCTTCCTTACAATGATTAATCATTTATGAATAAGAAACAGTGAGTCAGGATAATTATTTTACAGAATGCTTGTTTAGCTTATCAAATGCAGACCTGCCTTAGAATTGCCATTTTCTTTTCCATGAAAAGTGAATGATTTCTGTCTTTGTAACCTATTTTAAATGTTTTGTCATTTTTTTTAATTGGGGAAGATTAATAAATTGATATCCCAGTGTCAAATATTTAATATAACCTCTCCTAGCACTATAAAATATTTTCTTCTGGCATCACCATAACTATTTGGCAATGCTTTAAAAATTAGCTTAAAGTTTAACATTCAAACATTCAAAAATTAGGCTACCATTACCCAAAAATTTAATTTTCTACATTGAATTGTTTATAACATTATAATCAGGAAATCCATTGTTTAGAATAACTAGAGACAATATTTTCTGTACCTTCAAACAAATTTACATAATAGGCATACACATTGAAAGGGATGGTAAGAAATGTGCAAATATATTTTTGTGTTTAATATTTTTTATTTGGGATAATATAAATAAGAAAAATGCACGGATTATAAAAATACAGCTCAATACACTCACTCAAAGTGAACAGAACTAAATATAGTACCCCAGTGAGTGGTTCTCATAGGAGGGGGTGAGGTGTGGAGGAGGGTAATTTTTCTCCATCTCCAAACTGGAAATGTTTCTGCGGGTTGTTACTGGAATCTAGTGAATAGAAGTTGGAGATCCTACCATGCATAGGGCTGCCCTCCAACAATGAATGATCTGACCCAAAATGCCAATCGTGCCAAGGTTTGGAAACCCTAACCCAGATTAAGAAACAGAATATTACAACCCTTTTGGATATCTTGTTGTTAAACCCTTTAAGTCATTACTCTTCCAAAAGTATAACTCAGTATCCTGATTTCTAACACTATTGGTTTTGCCAATTTTTTGAATTTTATATAAACAAACTGTATGTATTCTTTGTGCCTGACTTCTTTGGCTAAACATTATTTTATGAGATTGGGATTCATTTATGTAGTTTCATGTTCCCTCACTGCCATATAGAATCCCAATATATAGTTATGTTGAATTTTATTTGAATTCTATTGTTGATTGGACATTTGCATTGTTTCCATCCTCTCCCTCCTTCCCTCCTACCATCCATCCCCTCCTTTCTGTTTTTTTTCCTATTATCCAGAATGCATAGTACATATGTTATGGTCAGCAGCTTATGCATTTCTGTGGCCTATTAGTGGAATTTCTGGGCCACAGTATATGTACCTATCCATCTGTATTAAGTATCTCTAGCAATTCTGAAGTGGTAATATCAGTTTAGACTCCCACTAATAGTCAATGAGATTGACAGTTGCTCCTAATCATTGCCACACCTTTATACTTGGTCTTTTGTTGTTGATGCTGTTGTTGTCTGTTTGGTTTTGTTTTTCTCATTTTATTCATTATAGTGGTTGTAATTTGCAATTCTCTGATAACTAATAAATTTGGTCACAGATTCATATTTTTATTGGTTATTTACATATTATTTTTGGTGAAGTGCTTGTTCAAGATTTTTTATTGAGTACCCTTCTTTTATAATTGATATGTAGCAGTACTATATGTTTTTTGATATTGTGGAGCGAGTTGCCACACAGGTTCAGGGCACAAATGATCCCTTTATTGTTCAGAACAAAGAATTCAGAAAAGGCTAATCTCCTTGTTACTGAATAAGGACAAAGAGTCCAAAAGTGCAAGGGAAGTAGTCCCATCACAGCTGGTCTCCTGGGGTGGCCAAAAACTTTCCCACAGGCTCTGCAGGCCCCTTTCACATTGGAGAGGGGAGACATACTATACTGTTTGAGTGTAGTTTTTTTCTACCTCGAGGGGAAGGGACCCTGCCATTGCGATTTCCTGTTCTGATAAGCATCTGGGATTGATTGTTCTCTGCTTCCAGGTTTAAGATCTGGCAGAACCTTTTCATGAGATTTAACATTTCCCCCAGGTTGTGGACTAGCACACAATAGAAAAGGAGTTGGGGTAGCAGAGGCCAGAGAATGGCTGCTTAGTGTGTGGCTGTTACTTCCCCATAGGAGAAGGTGGGAGTAGGTTGAGGCCTGGGCGATGGCCACTTAACAAGGGTCTGTGATTTCCCTAACAGAAATGGATACACTGATAGATAGAAGCATTTTGATTATATTTTCCCATTTTATTCTTACCTTTTATTTTATTAATGGTGTTTTTGAAGTTGTTAATTTCACTGTAGTCCATTCTATTGCTTCTTTTATGGTTAGCATTATTTTGGTCCTATTTATAAAATCTTGGTGATCCTAAGGTCATATAAAACCTTTATCTAAAGGCTTTCGTCCTTCCTTCCTTCCTTCATTGCTACTTCTTTCCTCCCTCCCTCCCTCCCTCCCTCCCTCCCTCCCTCCCTTCCTTCCTTCCTTCCTTCCTTCCTTCCTTCCTTCCTTCCTTCCTTCCTTCCTTCCTTCATTTCTTTATTCATTTAACATTTAGATCTATCATTATCAGGAAATGATTTTTGTAAGTAGTGTGATATACATATCAAGATCATTGTTTTTCCCTTGGGGATGTCCAAATGAACCAACTGGCTCAAGGAGCACATTGTAGGTAACGGACACTTATGCTACCCCTGGGTTTTAATGAAGTAGGAGGCAGCTCTTTCAGATTCCAGATGAGTCTGGCTACAGGAGTTCCAGCTGCAGTCAGCTCTGTCTGCATTTTCCAGGCCTGGAAACAAGGCCATATATTGGGAATGAGTGGATACAGAGACAGTAGTCTACTACAGCTTTGGATAAGAATGGGAAGTTTTAAAAAAGTGTATTTGGGAAACTTTTGCATCTTTCAGATGAAGGAAATTTCTTCTTGAGTTCCCATGTTTTAGTCAGACCAGTCCAGGTATTCCAAGTCCAAAAATATGGTCTTGGAAAGGGTCTATATAGAAGCAGAACTTGTAGTTTTCTGGGAGTTTGCTGGATGCTTTGGGCATCTTCCTTTGCTCCTGAGTCAGGTAAGACAGGGAACTCTTACTTTTAGATTCAATGGGGTTTTGCTAGTAGTGGCCAAGGTCTTAGATAAACCTAAATTCATGTATTGAAAAGAACAACCTCTTCCTATTGAATTGCATTTGAGATTTTGTCATGAATGAAGCTACCATTTCTGGGTGTGTTTCTCAACTTTCTGTTCTGTTCCACTGGTGCATTACTCTATACTTTTACCAGTATCATAGTATTTTAATCACTGCACTGTGAAGTATTGAAATCTTGTAGAGTAAGTCTTCCAATGTTGCTTTTCTTTTGCAAGTTTGACTTGACTATATTATATCCTTTGCATTTTCATACAGATGTTAAAATCAGCTTATTGATTTCCACAGAAACCCATAGGGGTTTTAATTGGAATTGCATTGAATCTATAGTTCAATTTGTGTTGAGAGATCATTTTCTTGGCTTATATCTTTTATTAGAAGGACCTTATTGAATTTGTAGGCCATTTAAAAAAATCTTTTATAGTATATTCTCTCTTATTACCTTTCAATATTTCTTTCTTCTATTCCATCCCTCTTCTCCTTCTAGTACACCAATAACACAGACTAGACCTTTTCTACTCCACATATTAGGTTCTTTTCTTTATTTTAGTTTGGGTGTTTTATATTGACCAGGATTTCTATTCATTTGTCCACTATCTTATCTTTTGTTGCTAAACCCACTTATTGACTCCTTAGTTTCAGTTTTTGTATTTTCAGTTTCACAATTTCCATAATATTTATGAATCTATTTTTATTTTATGGTACATTTATTTCATTTATTTTCTCCCTTTTTTCTTCTATTTTATTGAACGTGAAAATCATAGTTATTTTAAGATATTGTTTCTGTTGTCTTTTAAATCTTGTGTTTTGGTCACATAGTACTAAACATGCCTACAATTTTTTAATTGAATACTGGGCATTTTGTGTTTATTGTTTTAATCCCCATCACTTAAAACTCTACCATTTCCTTTGCTAAACAGATACAATATGGATGAATCATGGACTTCAGTTAGCCTGGTTTGCACTTTTGCTGAGGTTCTGTCAAACTTTCGTTTGTTTCAGATCATAGAGTATAACTGCCATTTTCACATGGCTCTTAATCTTGGTGGGTTCTGAATTATATTTGTTTCTTTAGTGCAGTGAGTCTGCCAAAGTTCTGATCTGCTTCCTGGATGGCCTCTGCAGAGGTGTTTTTTTTTTGTTTGTTTGTTTGTTTGTTTGTTTGTTTGTTGTTAGTTTTTTGATTTTTTGGATTTTTGTTTATTACTGTACTATACAATTCCCAGACTGGAAAATGTCCTAAGGAAAAATCTGGTAGTGTGAAGCAGGCTTAGTTCTCTTGAGGATCTTTGCTCCAGATGTCTCCTTCTATGAGAATGTCCCATGAAATTGTCCAAAGATCTGCTTTTTTCTCTATTTCATGGGAGCAATTCTTTGCCCAGGATAAGTATGAATTCATAGACACTTGTTCTCTGCCCAGATTTTGCATATGTCTTTAGAGATAAAGTGGCTGTAGAACATCAGCTGACATCTCTGAAACTTCTTTCTCTCTGGAATCTTGAATCCATTAGTTCTATTGCTTCAACAGCCATAAGATGACTTTAGCCATTATTTTTCAAATTTTATACAAAGTTTTAAATAGTTCTCTGGAAAAACATTGATCTGCCTTAAATTACACTGTCATATTAAAAATGGCAATGACAGCCAATGCATTTTAAATTGTTTATATTCAGAGTGTTAAAAATATTACTCCTCTGTATATTCTAACATGTTCTCAAAGCATCATTTAGCTCAATATATGAGAGTGAATTAAAAGTGACTGAGATGGGGAAATTATGAGGTGCTAATAATCAAGACTTGTGACATCACTAAAGTAGTACTAAGGTGAAAAGTAGAGAGGTGATAGCATTTAACACTTAGATTCCATCATTTCTCTTTTCTTATTGGACTCATCTCATAATGTTTTGGTCGCTTATGGGAAATTTTCTAACAATATAAATTATTAGTTTAAATGTATTACTTCTAAATAGTGTTCCCTGGATGCTCCCTGAAAAAAAGTGATTACACAATCTCAAAATGTAAGGGATCATGCATGATACATCTACTCTTGGAGAGTAACAATATGCTTGAATTTAATATATTGTCATGTCATATCTCCATTCCTTTCAAAATGATTATTTTGTTCATGCCGCTATTGAGTAAATACATCAAGTACAGATGGGTAAGGATGATTAATAGAATATAGACTCTTTAGTTAAAAATAAATGTGCACCTAATCATAGTACTTCTCAGTTATACCAATAGAGAGAATCAAGTATTAATGACCAGGAGGCTGATGGTAATCACCCAAATTAAAAGTCATTTTTACCTAACTTCTGGAACTGAGACAGTTTTCAGACCCAAAATTCACTGATTGAACATGTAACCAAGAGAAAGGACTCATCAAAACCGTTGCAAATATATGTGGTAATGATTGCCCTCACCTCTTACTCAGGTAACTGTACTGGGGATAGGACAATACAGACATTTCAAAAGTTACTGGACACAAGATCTGAATTGACACTGATCCCAAAGATCCAGTGTCATCATGTCCCCTGTTAGAATAGGTACATATGTGGACCAGATAATGAATGGAGTCCTGACCATGGTTCAGGTCGCAGTGCATGCATCCAGTCTACACACTCATCTGGTGATCATTTCCTTGCTCTCTGAATATATAATTGGGATTATGTTGTGTCCCATGAACCAGCAGCAGGACTTGTCCTAATGAAGAAGTAGGGTAACACCCAACCAGGACTGCCTTAAACTACCTTACAATGAAACCAATTGATATTCTGAGAAAAAGTCACAGAATGCCAGGGTGATCAACCCAAAGTATTTCTTAAGGGAACTCACAGAGAACTGTAGCTCACTCATTATGGACAGCAAGATGGAGAGAAGTTCACTCAAGTATGTCTGCTCTTACGGCAATTGCTCTTCATATTACATATTGTTGAGGAACAAAGGTGGCTAAGTGCCAAGAGCTTGGGTGTAAATATTGGGAAGATATCTGGTTATGTGCTCTTTTTAAAAAATGAGATGGCCTTGGAAATAGTCTGTGCTCAAAGTTATAGCAGCCAAAGATCAGGGTGTTACAGGAGGGGGTGTCTGAGAAGGAGGGTATGGGTGCGGTCAATCCTTGATCACATAGAAAATGCTGTATGTATCACACAGATGGACATACTTGAATTTTAGCACAACCTCCATGTGGTGGTTTGAAGCTAAATGTACCCCAGAAAAACATGTTCTTAAAGTTAATCCATCCCTTTGGATCTAAACTCATTGCAGGTATGATCTTTTGATGATACTACTTCAGTTAGGGTGTGACCCACGTCATTTAGGATGTCTTTTTTTTCTTAAAGATACTTAGATGGAATAAATGTTACATAAAAAATATAGGGATTCCTATATGCCCCACTCCCTACCCTTCCCACATGTTCCAACATTAACAACATCCTTCATTAGTGTGGTACATTTGTCACAGTTGATGAAAACATATTAAAGCATTGCCACTAAGTGTGGATTATAGTTTACATTATAGTTTAAACTCTCTCTCACACATTTTTGTAAGTTATGACAAGATATATAATGGCCTATATCCCTCAATGCAACATCATTCAGGACAATTCTAATGTCCCGAAAATGCCACCATATAACATCAATTTTTTAAAAAGATACTTAGGTTATATCAATGTTACATAAAAAATATAGGTGATTCCCATATGCTCTGCTCCCAACACCTCCCACATTTTCCGACATTAACAACATCCTTCATTAGTGAGGTACGTTCATAGCAATTGATGATCACATTTTGAAGCATTGCCACTAAGTGTGGATTATAGTTTACATTATAGTTTAAACTCTCTCCTACACATTTTTGTAAGTTATGACAAGATATATAATGACCTGTAACTGTCATTGCTATGTCATTCAGGATAATTCCCAAGTCCTGAAAATGCCCTCGCATTATACCAGTTTTCCCTTTCTCTGCCCTCAGAACCTCCACTGGCCACTGCCTCCACATCAATGATATAACTTCTTCTATTGATAGAATCACAATAAGTCTATAGTAGAATACCAGTAAGTCTACCTTAGTCTATAGTTCATTCCCCAATCCTAAGGATTCTGGGATGGTGATGTCCACTCCACCTCTAATTGAGAGGGGGTTGCAATCCATTAGGGCTGATGGATGGGACTCTTGCTTGCAGTTGTAGACTTTCGGTTCCTTGCTATGGTAGTTGTCCATCATCCTTGTTAGTTGTACTGGGTGAGACCAATGAACTGTAGAGTAGGTGCTGCAACTCCATTGAGATTCGAGGCCCAGCTGGCACAGGGACAACCCAAAGATTTAAGTCTCTTGGACGTGCACCTACAAACTCTGGTACTAATTATAAATTCAAACAGAAGAACAGAAGAGTCATATGTAGGGGAACCACAACTGAGTCCAACTCTGTCACCCTGGAGACCATAAATTCCAAACTAGGTCCCACTAGCAAGGCACTAAACTCCTGAGCTATCTACCCTGACTATAGTGTCTAGATGTCTCCAGAACCCTCAGGAACCCTGTTATTTGGGGTAGTATCTACTTTGGCAGTCAATGAGATCCTGCTGAGATGTGCATAAGCATAACCTCTGGAATGACCTCCCAACTCACTCTGAAGTCTCTTAGCCACATAAACTCATTTGTCTTTACCTTTTCCCCCTTTAGATCAAATATACATGGTTGAAACTACAATGTTGGAAATGCTCTGTTGGCAATATGACAAGTGAGGGTTGCTGGTTTGGGGTATTGGATGTGGATGGCATTCGGGACAAGGCACACCTGGGGCAGACTTCTAGGGAGAGTGTGAGTGTTCATCTTGCCATAGTGTGTTATATCAGTGGGTGGAGACCCACATAATGAATAATGGACAGGTGGTGGACTCCCATCCTTGGGAGGCCCACTGTGTTCTTAAATAGAGGGTTGACTCTCTTGAAAGCATGGGTGGTGCCCAATAGGGGAGAACAGATCTGTACATCAAGCCCTTGGTGTTTTTGCAAGTAACTATGAATTTTGTCCTTCAAGGAGTGAAAACTGACAGTTGCTATGTGTCCCAAGGGGAGGGGGAGGGAGGAATAGAATAGATGGAACAGGGGGCATTTTGGGATGATGGAAGTATTCTACATGATTTTGCTATGATGGATATAGGCCAGTGTTAAATTACATCAAAATTTATAAAATGTAAACCATAATGTAAACCATTGACCAAGGTTGGTAGATATATTTCAATATATGTACATCAGCTGTAACAAATGTACCATCCACATAAAAAATGCTAATAGGGGAAGGGGGAAAAGGGTGAAGATGTTGGGTATATGCGATTCCCCTGTATTCAGTATATGACTTTGCTGTAACCTATAACTTTTTTTGAAGAAAAAATGAAAAAAGTATGACACTGGGGAATAAACAGAAGAAGATGTTACTGTACATATAGGACAACAGATCTTAAAGTGATGAAAGGCAAAATGTCAAAAAAATTTTAAATATTTTTTCATAAGTTTCTACTTTCCCCCAATTTTTTTATTTTTAAAATTATTTTGTATTCTATTTCTTATTTTAAAAACTGTCATTATTATTTCATTTTCTTATTAATTGTATTTGGCTATTTTATCGGCTTCATTTTTGAAAAAGTTTTGGATCACAGAAGGGTTTTGACTATGGCAGGGGAGGATCATTGGTATGGGGTGTCAGTGATGGGGGTGTATTAGTCAGCCAAAGGGGTACTAATGTGAAATACCAAAAATGGGTTGGTCTTTATAAAGGGTATTTATTTGGGGTAGAAGTCCACAGATACCAGGCCAGAAAGCATTAAGTTTCTTCTCTCACCAAAGTCCATTGCCACGTGTTGGAGCAAGACAGCTGCTGACGTTTGCCAGGGTTCAGGTTTCTTGGGTTCCTCTCTTCCCGTGGCTGCGTTTCTCTCCAGGCTTAGCTCCTGTTTCCTCCACAAGGTCAGCTGTAGACGATCGGGCGAACGGCTCACTTCTCTTCTCCTGGGGCCTTCTCTCCAACATCAAAACTGCTTCTCAAAAACTGCTTCCTCTGTCCTTTGCCTTGCCTTTCATATTTGATTCCCCCACCCACCAAGGGGTGAGGCTCAATGCCCTAGTGATGTGGCCCAGTCAACGCCCTAATCATAACTTAACCATGCCCAGATTAAAAGATCAGTTTACAAGCATGATCCAATTATATTTTTGGAATTCATAATTACATTAAATTGGCCAACAGCTACAGGGGGGTACACGGGAGGAAGCTCACCTGGGCATACATATAAGGCATATAAATGGGTTCAAATGTTCATGGGGCATTGTCGCAGTGGGTCAAGAGTCACACAATAACCAAAGGAATATCAAATTCCCATCCTGGAGAGCTCTGCCACATCCTCTAATGGAACACCAAGAATCCCCTGAGTTCAATTACTAGTGAAGGAGGATGGGCCCTTGATATTGGTGACTGTGCTTATGAACCTTTACTCTTGAAATGGAAATTTAGCCTAGTATTATAAGATGCCTAAGAGTTGCCTCCTGGGAACCTTCTTGTTGCTCAAATGTGGCCTCTCTTTAAGCTGAACTCAGCATATAAATACATTACCTCCCACTGCCAGTATGGGACATAACCCCTGGGAATGATCCTCCCTGGCATCAAGGGATTACTACCAAACACCAACTAGCAATGCAACAAGATGAGTCTTAATCCTATTACTGGAGTGCTTTATAAACTTAATGAATACAGAGAGAGAGGGAGAGGGAAGGAAAGAGAGAGAGAAAGAGAGAGAAGGAGGGAGGGAGGGAGAGAGAGAGAGAAAGAAAGAGATGGAAGCAAGTAACTGAAAGCAATGAGAACTGGAAGAGAAAGGGAAGAACAGCAGACACTGACATGCAGCAGAGGAGCCAGGGTCACCAACAGCCAGTCTTTGGGAAGAAAACATCAACTTGATGATGTCTTGATTTGAACATTCTCGCAACCTCAAACAGTTAGCTACTACATTCCCATTATATAGAGCCATTCCATTACATGTTATCTGTTTTGAGCAGCCTAGGAAACTAAAAGAGATTTTGGTACTGTGTGGTGCTGCTGTTACAAATACCAAAAATGTGGTAATGGCTTTGCAATTGGGTAATGGCTAGAGACTGGAAGAATTGAGATGTGCTTCATGAAAAAGGCCTAGATTGCTTTGAAGAAACTGTTGGTAGAAATATGCATGCTAAAGTTATTTCTGCACCTTTATATATATATATATATATATATAAATAACATTTTGTAAGCAAATGCACATATATGCATATATATTTATATATCATTTTACAAATATTGGTATGTATTGTGAAAAATTTTATTTTTACCCACAATAAAAAATAAATAAATTTAAAAATAAATAAATAAATAAAGTTATTTCTGATGAGGCATTAGAAGAAAATGACGAATGTATTATTGGAAACTGGAGGAAAAGTTATCCTTGTTTTAAAGCGGCAGAGAACTTAGCAAAATTGAATTCTGTCAGATGGAAGGCAGAATTTTAAATGACAAACACATATATTTAGGCTGAAGTGATTTCCAGACTAAAAGTAGAAAATGCAGCCTGGTTTCTCCTTGCAATTTATAATAAAATGTGAGAAGAAAGGGATGTGCTGAGAACAGAATTCCTGGTCACAAGAAACCAGAAATGCATGGTTTGGAAAATTCTGACTTTCTAGAAAGTGAGTTCCCAGAAAATAGTGCTCCATGCGAGGGTTTAACTGAACATGGATCCAGTTAGCCATTTCAGTGCAAGTCAGGATCTGTGGAAAGTTTTTTGTTCGACTGTTTAGACCACTGTGTACTACATGGCAACTTCAACTCTTTCCTTGGAATATCAGCTAAATATTCAAGTTTATCATTTACAAATTTTGTTTTCTCATAGCTGTAGGGCACAATTAGACTAAGCTTTCTGACAATTTTACAAAACTAACATTCCCTTTACTATACTTTCCAAATTCATGCTGAATTTGGAAATTTCCTTCTGAATCCTCTCCAGCAGAACGTTTAATGTCCTCATTTCTACCAACATTCTGTGTACAATTATTTAGGTATTCCTTAAGACAATATGTTTTTCTCTACCATATGCTCTTCACTTCTTTCTGAGGCTTCACTACCAGAGTCATTAACATCCATAGATCTACTAATGATCTGTACGAGATAATCTAGGCTTCTTCTGTCATTGCCATGCTCTTCAAAATTCTTCCAGCCAAATTCTAAGCCCCTTCCACATTTGTCTGTATTTTTTACAGTGGCATCAACTTCCAGGTCCCAAATCTGTATTAGTTTCTTCTTGCTCCACGATCAAATTATCACAAACTTAGTAGCTTAAACAAACAAATTTATTATCTTAAATAAGAATTCTGAAATTCTGGGACTCACTGGGCTAAAATTAAAATGGCAGCAGAACTGTGTTGTCCATGGAGGCTCTAGGGGAGACTCCATTTCCTTGCTTTTTCCAAATTCTCCCACATTCCTTGGCTCAGGGACAACTCCTTCCCCTTCAAACCCAATAATGTCAGACCTAATCCTTCTCATGCTGCCATCTTACTGGTTCTCCCTCTTCTGCCTCCTCTTCCATTTTTAAGGGCCCTTGGGATTATATTAGACCCACCCACATAATTCGAGATAGCATCCCTACATAAAGATGAGCTAATTAACAAACTTAACTCTTCTTTGCCATGTAAACTAACATATTCACAGGTTCTGGGAATTAGGACATGGGCATCTATAAGGTTTAAGTATTCTGTCTATCACATGGTAAGAGCTTTCCTAGTGGGGAAGGCCATCTGGAAGACTCTGAAATTGCCTTCCACTTGGCTAATAAACTAAAACAATATCACATCCTGGGGAGCATATGGTGGTGATTAGTGACGACCTTAAGGATCTAAAAAGATGTAGGCCTGTGGTCCTCATTACACCTTTGTTCAGTTCATCATTCTGGCCTTTGCAGAAACTGAGTGTGTGGAGCAAGTTCCTGTATGGCACATCATGGGAACATAGGCTCGGGCACAACAGAAGCTTTCAGCAAATGGCAGCTTTATTATTTACATAGCACAAAGAGTTCAAAAGAGCTGGGGAAGAGATCCCATCATGGTTGGTCTCTTTGGGAAGCCAAAAGCACAAGTCAGGGTCAGTGGACGGCTGCTCTGCATGCCCCAATTCCGTTGGAGAGGAGAGACAAATCTGTGCTGCCCAAGGGCAGGTTATTTATACAACCCTTGGGGAGGGAGTCCTGCCACTGACAATTCCTACCCTGATAAGCAGCTAGGGATGCTTGTTCCTAGGTTCTGGGATTCAAGTATGTTTAGGCCTTTTCATTAGACCTAACATCTCTCCTGGGCTGCAGAATAGAAACATATCAAATTACCTGTACACAATAGAGAAGGGGGTAGGTGTGTTTGAGGGCTTGGGGATGGCCATTAGTGTGTCCCTGACTTTCCCAGCAGGGTGATTCATGAAGGATAAATACAGACTATCATCAGCCTAATCAAGCAGTATCCCAGATTTCAGTTGCCATGCCAGATGTGATATCTTTGCTAGAACAGGTAAATATGGTCTCAGGTACATGGTAAGTGACCACTGATATTAATATGCATTTGTAGTTTTGTTACAGGGCTATAGTGATTCTTTTGCCTTCTATCATAATAATGTCCAAAGAGATATAAGCCATCTTGTATTCTTCAGAGTATATCTGTTTCATCAGTGACGTTAGGTGTGTTGGCCTGGACCTTCAAGAAATGGTAGTTAGCAAACTGAAGGCCTTTGTAATTCAGATGTGCTCCAGTGTGTGAATGTTAAACTCTCTGATGTTTCAGGACCGACCATATATACTTTAAGGTTTCCAGTGGTGAGGGACTTTTACAGGATATCCCAACCAAAATAAAAGACATATTATTTTATTTGCACCATATTCCATAAAGAAGGAAAAACAATGCCTGATGATTTCTCTGAGATTTGATGTTACAATATTCCCAGGGCTACTGCTCTGTTTTACTGGATGAACAGCAGACTGCCAGATATATGTAGTACCAGAGCAAGGAAAGCCACTGCAGACTGTCCTAGCAGCAGACTCTACATTGTTAGAGTTATAAGTGATGGGGGAAAAATCTGTTTGTGTATGTGTGTGTTTTGTAGTTTGTGGCAAGTACCAGAGAGAGATTCATAACAGACCTTTGGGTTTCTGAAGCAAGGTCATTATTTGTCTTTTGAAAAGCAACTTCTGGCATGCTAGAGGCCATGGTAGAGATGTTATGACTCCCCATGGAATGTGGGAGCTAAGCCTTGTCAGATCCATACAGTCATAATATTCGATGTGTCCAGCAATAAATCAACATAAGATGGAAGTGGTAAATTGGGTACAGAATATTAGCAGGAGCAGAGTGCACAAGAAAACTTCATGAGCAAGTGGTCCCAACACTCTTGGCACCCACAAATTTGCACAAACAGCCTTTCCTCAAATAATGGCTATGGTTTAATGGAGGACCCCCTAGGGCTTTCTGAAAATGGAGGAAAGGGCATGTACTTCGTTTACAGCAATGTCAGTATATTATGTGGGTACAAACTGAAAATAGTTGTCAGGTGCACTACAACCTCACCAAGGAATGGATTTGTAAAACCGTGGCACAGAAAAATCTTCCAGTTGGGCAAATATTTTGGTGGTGCACCTGGTCATCCACCATATTGTGTGGAAAGAAGAGTCACCTCAGTTAGAATATATACAGACAAAAGGACAATGGTCAGTAACCTGGTCAGTAAAAATGAGTATAAAAAACATATATGGAATTAAACTTACATGAGTGTCAAAAAATCCTACAGAGAAAAGAATAATCCAATTAACTTTTGAACACAGTAACTTGACTATATTTTATGAATATACACTAGGACATTAAAAAAAACTTCAAAGGAATTAATTTTACTTAATAAGTTTATTAACAGTAGTATTTTATTGTAACTGAAACTATAAATATACATGTAAATATATTAATATTATTAGCAACCAAGCTTTTCACAATAAGAAAATAAGAATATAATACCAAAATGTTTTAGAAAACCTATAATATTATTAATAAATTAGAATGTAAATTGTTAGCATGAACTCATGATAGGATATAGAGTTATAAACATAAATACTGGTTTCTTATCTCCATCCACTGGTAGGGATTAGATGCAATATCATCTCAGTAGCATCTGGTATTCAGATTTTTCCCAAAAATAGGTTGGGAACTCCGTGGAGAAATGTTTGATTCCATATCTAGGGCAAGGAAAGTGCAGGATGAACTTGGAACATCTGTGGCAGAAAACAAGGAAGTGTTCAAATACAAATGAGGTCATGTCACAAGGAGTCAGGAGCTAGTTTGAAGAGTCTCCCAGTGGTTAAATTTGGGACAATTAGAGAATTAAAATAAGATGCTTGATGATTAAAACATTTTCATTAAAAGTATCATTTCCATACTGATATTCAAAAGAGAGAGAGGAGGTAAAGGAATGAAAGAATTAGAGAATCACTATTTTACAAATATCAGTGGGATATTTGGGGAGGGAAAAGTTAAAGCAGTTAGCAAGTGATCCAACTCCTGAATTCCTGAGTACTGGGGTGGAGGGGTACTCTCTGGGGAAGAATGTGGGTGACTTAGTATAATCTCCTAATGAACATGTGAATAATTGTACATTCTGTTCAATAGAATAATGTTTGTTAGGAAGAGATCTCATTTTCTAGAGAATACTCTTAGCACAATATGCCTGGTTTAGAATTACTTATGGTGAACAAAACTAGAATCTATAGATTCATGAAGCATAATTCCTTAGTAAATGTCATGTAAGCACCACATCTATCTAGATATAAAATGAGGATGTCTCAAAACCTAGATATCCCTCACCATTTGTGAGCTGAACTTTAAACCTCACTTAGAGGCCTCATCTGTAATTCTGGGCCATAGGTGCATGCTATTATTAGAAGAAGGACCTTTCTAAATCTCTTTATCTGTGCTTGTTGAGTGATTGTATCCTTGAAGTTATTAGTAAAGCTTGAGGCTAGGTACACCTCAGGTTCATGTTTGTTGGCTCATAATTGATTCTGTTATGTTCACCAATGCGAACCAAAACAATTGAGTGCATAGTTGCTTGGGAACAAGAAAGTCATATGGACTCAAAGTATCACCTCACAGTTTTCTTACCACTTAAATGGAGAAAATGTACCTTTGAAATGGTGAAATCTGTGGGGACAATCTGACAATGTGCCTCCTAAGGTGATGCAATGTGAAGTCCACTAAGAAGTATACCTGCAAAAATGTTTAAATTGAAAGTTTGCAAACTGTAGGCCTAACTTCCAGCTTGCAGGAAATATATCAACATCTTAAAGGACACCATAAAAAATCTGACATATCCAGAATATAGACTGTTCTACAAGAAGATAACCCTAGCCTCTTGAAAACAGTCAACATCATGAATTACAACAATAGCAAATACAAAGGACTGTTCTCAATTAAAAGAGACTAAAAAGAATTAACAATGCTGGCTGTGTATAAGGGGGATTATAAAATATATACAAAATAATATTTTTAAAAACATAAAGAAATTATGCAATGACCCTGTTCATACTTATTTTCACCAACACCTTTCAAAGGATATGACAGAAATTCAATAAATATTTGTTGAATTAATCTCTCTTTAAGTAAGGTTTGTATAGTCTTAACCATTCAATTTGTGGCCTTAAATAAAGGCCAAAGGGAAAGATACAGTTTATGATTAGTGTTTGGACTTGTCTGTTAAAATTTACATGAAAATAATAATTCATTTTCAATAGGCAACCCAATTATCATTAGCTAATACCTGCTTTTAAGAACTAACGAAGTGAATTAGTTCAGAACACCTAGTGTCAAAAGGTTAATACTGCATTACTAAAAAGACTGAATTAACTCAGTACATCATATGTAATCTCTACTCCTTCCCAAATACCACTTTGGTGTAGAAGATAACTAAATCTTATCTGTAATAAGTTTGGCATGCCTTGTCATAGTACATGAAATATCTTATGAATGTGTCTGATTAATCCCTTACCAAGCATAGTCATTATAGCAATATAATGAAAATATAGCAAAAAAGGGAATATAAAGGGAAAAATTATTTCTATGACCCTTTCTCACATTTTCTGTTCATGGCTAGAGCTTGTCCGAGCATCATTTTATTGCCACTACAGATATTTGCTACCTCTTTATTTCAGTAAGAGAATGACTAGATCCTGAGGATTTAGTTGGTCCTTGACAACTTCTGAAAAGTTTCACCAGAGCCACTTTTCCTTTATATTGTATCCTATTCCCAATAGGCTTATAGGACTCTAAGTGTCCAGGGACTTGCAATTACATAACCCTCCACTGAAGGTTAATGCTTATTTTCTTCTGACCCTTAGAAATGAATTTTTGGTAAATGTCCTTAATATGGACAGCTACGTGGCTCTGTCTGACAGTCAATTCATCATGGGACGATAGTAGAAGAAAAAGAAGATGTTATAACCACTTTGGGTAACTTTATGGCAATTTCTACTAAAGCATGCATTTATGCTATGCCTCAGCATTTCCACTTCTAGCAATACACTCAAAAGAATTGAATGCATATGCTTACTCAAAGATCTGTACAAGAATGTTTATAACAGCTATATTCCTAATTGTCCAAGTTGAAAACAACCCAATTGCCTAATAACAGTGCAATAGATGAATACATTGTGTTACATTCATACAATTAAACATAAAGTGCCAACAAAAGAGAGCAACAACTACTACGTGCAAGGCATAGTTGAAACTTAGTCATAATGATGAACAAAAGAAACCAATGCAAAATTGCATCTGTATGATTCAATTTATAAGAAATTAGAGAGTAAGCAGAACTAATCTATGGTGATAGAAATAAGAAATAGTCATTATCTATAAGGGCTATCACTGGAAAGGGTCACAATGGACTCTTTTAGGATGTTGGGAATGACCTAAGTGCTTACCTAACACATTGAATTATACTCTGTGCCTTTCAGGTTTGTTATACCTCAATTAAAAAAAAAAATAGAAATAGAAGAAAGGACTAGGATGGGGAACTGATAATTCTTAGTATTTATGATATTAATATCATTAATATCCTCCATTCACATTAAAGAAAAATCAAGAAGGAATTTGCATATTTGGTTCAAATCTTCAGAAAAAGCCCATATAAAAGATTTCAATATTAATTCTTTTTTGTTGTTATTGATTTAAAGATGTTTATAGAGTTTAACTTTAATCTATCTTTAATCTTGGTTATAATCTGAGAAAATATATTGTGAGAAATGACTTAAAGTTACCATTTGCTCAAATAGTACAAAAAATGTAATTCTCTCAGAGGGGGTGGTAAACAAAGAAAGAAAAAATTAAAAACTGATGAGTCATTGAATTCACTATGTGTTCTTTGAAATTCTGAGACTGAACAACAATTTTGACATTGAGAATAGGATATGAACACAAAGATATTTTTAGGATATTGTTTAAGTACAGAAAAAAGCTTTTTAATAATTAACACTGTGAGTGAAATTTACTTGAATTAATGACCTCTTTAGCCTCGGGTGAAACTTATCGTCACTATTAGTGAATACTTGCTTTCTTGGAGAGCAGAAGGAAGAGCAAAGCCATCCATTGCTAAAAAATGTTTTTCTGTAGCAAATCTTGCCATGCCCAAGGGCTGTCCCTCTGTCTCAAGGGATTTTTGATGCAACAAAATTCATGTGCTCAAAGAATCATAGGCATTTGCTTGTACAGCAATATAGCAGACTGGTCTGTAATGTTTCCCCATGGAAGACTGGAGGAAGTTACCTATGCTTAGTTTTCTGAAACCCCTTTATGCTCTAACCTACTTTAATAGGATGAGTCTCTGAAATACTTATATTGCACCTGTTTTTGATAAGACACTTATGAAAATCCACTACCAAATCCTTATATGGTTTCCTTTATATTAAAGGCAAAGCTATCATCTTAACCATGTATTTGTTATATAAATTTACAATGTGAACTCTAAGAAACCTACACAGCATATCATCATTACTTCTGAATGCCCCTATTGAATTATGAATGAAATGATTAGGCTCCTGATTCTATACCAGTAACACTTCTTCACTTGCCTAAATAATTTAATCTGAGGACAAAAGTAGGTCTTGTCAAAGCAAATATTTTGCAGAAAATATCATTAAGAAAGTATATAATGAGATATTATTGTATGATTATCTCTGTATTTTGTTTACCTGTACTTTATTTTATTAAGCATTCCAATCATTTTCCTTGCAGAAACTCATAGTGAACAAGAATGCTGTAAAATTTTCTTTTTTCTTTATTTTGAGCTTAGTTTTCTTGTTAGAAGCAGAGCTGTTTCTGAAGGAAGGTACTAAGTCACACTGTTATCTCTGTCCTATTATTTTATACACATCAGATAGGAACTGAAGATACCTATAAGTAGAAATTTATGTGGTGGCATTAAATAACTTCAAATTCTATAAAGTGTTTCTACAGGGATGAATTAAGTGTTCATATACTGTTTGTATTTAATAGTTAAGCAGAAGCACATCGAAGATCCTTAAAGCATGGGAGAAGGCTGAGACCTACACTTCTCATTACTTGAACTGAAAGCTTTAGTAAAGACAAAAATGTTCTATTGAACACATTGCTTTTTATGGTCTAATTATTCCAGGAGTTGTATTGATCAAAAGCATTTCATCAGCCAAAATGGAACAACAGCATGGTGACCAGGTTCTTACAAGCAGCCAAATAATAGACTGGTGTAGTCAACAAAAAGCAAGACAAAGGATCCCAAGGACAGCACATAAAGTATAATATTACAGAATATTAAATCCACTGCAGAGAGCCAGTAGCATATGTACAATATTAAAATAGAGATTCTGAAGCTGAGAAACATTAATTCATTTCCTACTAATGTTTTCCTAAAGGACAGCTCCAGAGCCTGCTGGGGATTTATTTTTAAATAATGTTATTACACTACTAACTGACTTTCTTGCCTGGACCAAATTACATAAGGAAGGAGAAAGCTTGGAAGAGAATATTTTTGAGGAATCGAAAGTCTTTGCAGAATCGTTCTGAAAACAACATTCCAAACTGACACCCTGATTTTAACATGGTCTATAAAGTAATCCAATTGTTAGTTATGAAGTGAAATGAACCACTGAGCACATATATTTCTGAAATGTATGACCAAAAGTTTCTGAGTCCCTCCTGGCACTTGATTAATTCTGCAAACCTTTTATTAGTGCTGAAGTCAGTAGTACAAATAAAACCACTTCTGCTAGAGTGTAAGAGAGCAATTTACTTTACTCCAAACATTTTAAAAGCATCATGATATACTGACTTTATGAAGTCTATTTATTTTGATAGAAAAGAATATCCTTATGATGACCTTAAGGGATGCATTTTAATATTGTATATGAATGGAAATGTGAGTGATCCGTAATAATGGTTTGCTGTATGAGCTGTTACAAGTATTTTGAAGTTTTATTCAAATCCTAACCCTATTTTCAATTGCAGTCTTCTTTGTTGTCAAAATTAATAATATAAGCTCTCTGAAAACACCGAGGGTTTTCTGTAGAATGAGTTCTATTTAGAAAACTTGTGTCAATACATTCTTGAATTTTACTAATAGCCATGCTTCAGCTCCCACTCACAGATTTTACTTTCCATATGGCTTCTGTAAGGTTCAGTTAGCCTGAATTTAAAATGGTAAATGATCAATTTTAAACAAGTAACACCCTGAATGTCAATATATGTAAATCTTTAGTCAAGGTTATTGACATATTACTGAGAAATTAAGTTAAATTTATAGAGAATAGGCTATTATATTATACCGACATGTTTAATATTAGCTGTGTTGTACACATACATTTGTAAATTAAGGAATAAACCTATAAATTATATACAGAATGATAGTTTTACTTTGGATTCTAAGATATTAATAGGACCTTTAAAATGAGACCAGCAATTCTGTAGTGTTAAATTCCCATTATTCAGAATTTATAATAATTTCACCCAGACTATATAACTTTTCCTTTGCACTACTCATATAACTAAGAAAGCAAATTAATCAGATAGAGCATGCCTGTTTAAAACATGAAAGAGAGTACCTTATTGTGAGTATTTTAGCATTATTTGTATAAAAGCACTATTTACTAGAAGTGATTATTTGTTTATTACATCAGGAAAAAATAATTTCCATTGTATAACTTTTAGCTAATACTTCCTATGTATACATGTTCTTGAGAGAAATAAAATTATCTTTCTGGCTAAATACATTAATTTGGATTACTATTGCATTTAGTAAGATTTTTTTGCATATAAAGGTCTATATAGCCAATTCAAATTCTGTTTGTATATAATTCAAATATTGCAATATTTAGCAACATTTAACTGTTCTATATAAAAAAATAATTCTATGCCTATACAGATAATAAGAAGACTAAATAAATTCACTGTTAATTTTCACAAGAGAAAAGGAAAGTAGAACTTTTAATAATGAATATAACAAAAATAAAACATTTTTTATTTATTACATATTACATACTTTTATTACATATTAAGAGTGTGCCATGATAGAATGTGGGGAGAATCTTACACACACATTGAATATCCTGCTGGAATCTCATTCAATACTTTTACCTATTTTAATAATGAAATTGGTACATTGTTTTTTGAATATAGATTTTTGAAAAATGCAATTAGTATGGCAATGTGCCTTGCTACAATGTCTTTCAATTTTGGTCCATTTTTTTCTTTTAATTACTAGCTCATCTATGTAATGATGTTTTCCAGTAGTTTCCTTCCTTAACTGCACATTAGAATTTGTATCATTGATATAAAGGAAGTGACCACCTTCTGAGGGGAGGGTGAGGGCATTCTTGGGACATTGGAATTGTCCTGAATGACACTGCAATGATGGATACAGACCCTTATACATTTTGTCAAAACCTATAAAATTGTGCAGGACAAAGTGTAAACTATACTGTAAACTATAGTCAATGGTCAGTAGCAATGCTTCAACATGTGTTCATCAATTGTAATAAATGTACACACTAATGAAAGATGTTGATAATGTGGGAAAGTGTGGGAGGGGGAGGAGTGGGGTATATGGGAATCCTCTATATTTTCAATGTAACATTTATGTAATCAAAAGCTTCTTTAAAAATAAAAATAATAAATAATTAAAAAAAAGAATTGCCTGGAGAATTTTTCAATAAATCAGTGCTTGATCCCCAAAGATTTTGATTAAATTGGTATGGGGCATGAACTATGCATGGGGATTTTAAAAATAATTTAGAGGGAGCAGATGTAGCTCAAGTGGTTGAGTGCCTGCTTTCCACATACGAGGTCCCGGTTTGATCCCTGGTACCTCCTAAAAACAAAAATAAAACAAACAAGCAAACAAATGAAAAAACCAACTCGAGGGATCTGGTGTCACTCAGTGGCTGAGGGCTGGCTTCCCACATATGAAGTCCAGGATTCAATCTCTGACCTCAGTACCTAAATAAAACGTTTTAAGTTGATTCTAAAATGCATTCAGGATTAAAAACTCTTGGAACTTGGGATAAGTTGAATGTCCCTATCTTCCCCAAAGAAAATATTCATTTCTCACAATTCTCACCACAAATCAAGGAAATAAAAAACAAAGAAGACATTATGGAACCCATGTTTTAGTAATTTACCTTTAAACATTCTATCTGCTATTAACTGTTTTCCTTGGATTGTTTTCTTGTTTCTCCCAGGATTGCAGCTTTGATGGAATTGCATCTACTGCTGGTCCTATTTCAATTGAAACTTATCCTGGCATCATGTGTAATTCATTGTCTTGTTACGCTGTAATAAACACAACCTACCAGTTTGCCCTCATTAAATAACAGACTCTTAACTTTCATAATCAAAATAGGGTCTACCTGGTGGTTTTATTTTTAACTAAGCAGTAATAAAATTGAAGTAAGTTTTTTGTTTTTTTTCTAACAAAAAAAATACCATTGGTATTTGGCCTTATGTATATTTAGACAAATACAAATTCAGAAACATTGACTTGTGTATCATGGGTTTCAATTTTCTCATCACTGTGAATCCAGTGAATGAATCAAATCCAGCTTCTTAATTATAATATTTCTTCTTATTACTGCCACTAGTATAAAAACATGAATTCACACACACTGTGTACTTTCTATGTACTGGACTCAGTTTTAGGCATGAGCATGAATTAATTATTTTAATTTATACAATAATCTTTGCATAATTGTATACAAATAAATAATAATAAACAATGTAACACAAGTTAGGCACTATTATCATTCCTATTTCTCAAAGAAGATCACAAACAGAGGTTCATAAAAGGTGGAAATTGAAGCCCAGCAGTCTAAATTCAGGGTCCACACTCAATCTACATGCTGTTCTACCTTATGATTCATCTTTTGTTATACTTTGGTATTTCTAATGATCCTATAGTATAGACAAGGAAGCTGAGAAACAGAGAACTTAAGGAAGTTTCACTAAGTCTAGTAGCTAAAAATGACAAACCTGAGATTTGTGCCAACGTATACATGACTCCAAATTTCATAACACTTTCCACCTCAGCATGGTATGCCTACCTTATATATGCTCATTAAAGATACAGTTAGATTAAATATATTTTCCAAGTGTAACAACTTCTACGTTTATGATTTCTAACCTAAAATATGCACATTTGTTTGTTCTTCTTTGGTATCATGTTGAATTGCATATGGCCTGAAAAGTAGACTTGGCAGTTTAAATAAATAATTAAAATAAGATTTAGTGCAAAATATATAAATTTATTAAATTATTCACTGTAAATCATAACATCCTGAAGTCAAATACTCCTGAATTTATATATAAATTTTGGCAATGTTTACTTTTTCAGAAACCCAAAGGAATTTTCTATATTCATTTTATACTAGGTTAATTTTGTCCTTTGTCTTTTAAAATAATGTCACTAACTTTAACCAATGTTATATATCATATATTGTGATGACATATTAACTACAAATTATCATAGAAGAATTCAACAAAATGTAACAAAGAAAAGGATTTTAGAAAATGGTATTATTTCCAACAAGAGACACATGTCATATTGATCATTCCAGAACAAATTCTGATCACATAGATCATATACTAAAAATAGGTGTTAGGATATATCACATTCTCATTTCCACAATGATGTTGTACTGTAAGGTACCTCCCACTGAATAGGATCTGCCTCACCAGAATTTGTGTTTTCTCAATTAGTGAATGACTCTTCTCTCTGTTTACTTGCTCAACCCAGGAACCTAGGATTCTCTTTAATACCATCTCAGTTACCCCATATCACATTAACCATCATAACTTTTACATACTACCTCCTTAAGTGTTTTGACTCTCCCAACATCTGCCATTTCCACATTACTATGCTGGTATAGGTGGGCTACCACCCATCCTTACCTGAATTAAAGTCAGTCTCATAAACAGTATGCTTGCCTCAAAAAGTACCCTCTGTAATCAGTTCTACATAATGTACCCAGAGTGTGTTTTCTTCAATTATTATTATGATGTCTCCCCAAATTAAAACTTTCCATTTATCTCCATTGACCTCAAGATAATATTAACAACCCTAGCATGTCTGGACTCTGTTGCATGCAATATAAATTCCAAATCAGGCCAATTAGCACAAATGAGACGTACAAGCGAGGGGCTTTTAGATGGCTCAGAGTGGAGATTTCAGAGAAAGACTATGCTTAAGTATACATAGTTGAAGGTTCTAATGTTAAAGAATTAAAATGTCCTAAGATTCATATCTCAGACTATAATTACTGTGTTTTATTATTTTAAAGTCTCCCTCATCCCCTCTGGGTGGAGGACCAAGCCTATTCAATAGTCTCTTATTTTGGATAGAAATGGTTGATAAATATGTTCTAATACACCTGCTCTAGTCTGCTTTCTTCCCCTTAACTCCACTCTAACTGCTCTTCTCATGGTGAACAATAAGTTCCACAAAGCTAACTTCAAAGTAACTTCTCAGTTTCTTAAAACTTGACCTATCAGCAGCATTTGCCACGTGTTATTCATGTCCTACTCACTGAAAGGCTTTCCTTTTTTGATTTCCAGGACACTCTGTTCTTCGTTTTCCTCTTCCTCACTGAAAATTCCTTTTCATTTGCCCATGTTGATTCCTCCTTTTCTCTCAGTCCTTTAAATATGGGCTTTTCCCAAGGCTTATTCTTATGCTCTTTCTCTTCTCCATCTATTTTCATTTTCTCTTTTCTCATCCACTCCTAGGACTTAGCAACATCCATATGCCAAAATCTTCTGAACATTCCTGAAGTCTTCCTAATCGCAAGTGATTGCAACTCTTTCTAGTTGCTCAAGTCTTCCTTACATTGTTGGATTCTCTTTTACTCTCATGCATCCAACCTAGGAGTACTAGATCTTGCTTCAAAATATGTTTAGAATTCCATCATTTCTCATCACTGCTACTACCCTGGTCTGGACTACCATTGTCTATGAGTAGATTATTTCTAATAGGTCTGTTTCTGCTTTTTGTTCCTTTACTGGCTGTTTTTAAAACAGCAGCTAGAAGGTTCCTTTTGAAACTTAAGTACAATCACTTCATTATTAAAACTCTTTCAGAGCCCCCAATTTATTTTCCTGCAAGACCTATATGATCTCTTCTTTGTTTCTTCCTCACTCATTCTATTTTATTCACACTGGCATTGGAGTTCCTTGAACAAGCCAGGCAGTCTCCTCAATGTAAGCCCTTTTGTTTTATCAGTTCTCTATACCTACAGTATTTTCTCCCAAAATGTCTACATAGCTGACACAACTTTCTCAAGCCTTTCCTCAAATATCACTTTCTCAATTAGGATAATGCCGATTACTCTATTTAATACAACCTACTCCTCTCTCACTTTCCCCCAACCTTGACATTTCCAATATATCTCTTTCTGCTTCACTTTTCTTTTTGCATAACTCCTATCACCTTCATGTATAATGCATAATTTACTTTATTCTTCTAGTCATAATTTAATTTATTCTTTAGAGTGTATGTCTTCCTAATAGAACATAAGCTACAAAAGGACAGGAAACATTGAGTCTTTTGCTTGCTGGTTGTGGTGGTTTTGAAGCTGTATATACTCCAGAAAAACATGTTCATAAATCTAATCCATTCCTGTGGTTGCAAATGCATTGTAAGTAGAACCTTTTGAGTTGGCTACTTTAGTTAAGATATAATTTACCTTATTCAGGATGGAATAAATATATATACAGAAAAAAGCCACAGAAGCAGAAAAGCTACAAAAACCTGGAGGAGAAGGGAGAGAACAGCAGACACTGCCATGTGACTTGCCATGTGACAGAAGTTCCCAAGATTGCCAGCAGCCTGTCCTCAGGAAGAAAGCTTTGCCTTGATGATGCCTTGATTTGGACATTTTTTTTTTTAGCCTCAAACTGTAAGCTAATAAATCCTCATGGTTTAAGGAAATCCATTTTATGGTATCAGCTTTCAGCAGCCTAAGAAACAAAAACACTGATGTATACCATTTGCCTTGAATAATGCTGGTATATGGAAGATAGTCAAAATGAACATTTGTTGAATGAATGCAAACCTCTTGTTTGGTCACCCAAAATCTACAAGACCTACCCAGCCCTACTTATGCAGTATATCTCAAGACTCAGCAGTGTGACAGCTCTGATCCATACAGAAAAAGCCTGGATGTTCACTGTATAATTGTTTTAACCATTTCTGGGCTTACTTCTACCTCTTACGACTTCTTTTCTTGATATCCATGTACTCTATCACACAGCACATCAGAATACTTATTTATATAGTTTTATTCCCCTAAGATCAACTAGAATTTCACCACTATACACTTCCAAATTATTCTAGAACTGAATGATGTCTCCAGTCTGTGAACTTTTGGAACTATTAACATAATGAGTAACCACACTTGACATGCTGTTTGGGTTTGGTAATTTTACTTTTTATCAACAGCATATTGTTTCATTTTTTTCCAACATTATGTTTTGAACATCTTTATATGTCATTAACATTCCTTTTACATAGTTATACTAAACACTTTAATAGACTTGCATTTTTTGGTTATACCAAAATTTTAGAAGTATTCATTTGCTGGACATGTGGATTGCTGTTTTTAATTTTTTACAATTGCAAAAAAGGTTGAAAGAATGTATCTAAATCTTTGGACATCAATGTTTTCATAGTATATATTTACAGAATCAAATTGAGGAGACATTAAATGATCAAAAAATGTTTATGATATTGAAATCTATGGCTAAATGTTTTTCAAAAATGTTTTATAAACTTATCCTCCCACAAACATTGCATACTAGTTCCTCAAGCTTTAAACAGCCATAATCTGCCTGCTACTTTTAATTTCATAGTTTATTACAATGGATAATTAAGCAGACTGCATTTTAATGTAAATTTTATTTTCCGTATATTCAGACTACCTTAATAGAACCATGAGTCTTGGCCTCATATCCATTTAGCTACTTTACTTTTTATTTTTTTAGGAGGTACCAGGGATTGAACCCAAGACCTTGTACATGGGAGGCAGGCACTCAACCATTGAGCTGCTTCTGCTCCCCTTGGCTACTTTAGGATTGTGTTTATTTTCATTCTTATAAAAATTCACATCCTAATAAATAAATGAATCACAAAATAAATTTTTCAAAGATTACCAGAATTATCATAATTTATCACTTATGCTATTTTTAACAAAGACATTGCTCCCTTAGAATTGCATAAATAACAGGTGGTTTTATCTTTGTTTCTTTAAGATTTGATACATGGATTTTCTTCTTTTTTTTGTTTTGTGGAGAAGTTGTAGGTTTATAGAAAAACATTAAGATAAGACACAGTGCCCATACTGCTCCCCCCACACACACAAACAGGGTTTTCCCTATTATTTTTATTTTATTTTATTATTTTCTCTATTATTAACATTTGTGTTAGTGTGATACCTTTGTTTCAATTGAGGAAACAATATTATAATTACACTATTAACTTTAGCCCATAATTTACATTAGAGTTCACTGTGTTGTACAGTCCTGTGTTTTTAAAAAATTTTATAAAGTAACATATATACAACCTAAAATTTCCCTTTTAACCACATTCAAATATATAATTCAGTGGAGTTAATTAGATTCACAATGTTGTGCTACTATCATCACCAATTACCAAAACTTTCCATCACCCCAAACAGAAACTCTATCAATTAAGCATTAATTCACCATTCTTTACCCCCACCCTTGCCCCAGGTAACTTGTATTCTAGTTTCTGAGTATGGATTTCTTTTAGCTAATTATCTCTTAACAGTGAAATCATGTAGTATTTGTCCTTTTGTTTCTGGCTTATTTCACTCAACATGATATTTTCAAGATCCATCCAGGTTATCATATGTATCAGGATTTCTGGTGATGGACAGTTAGGTTGCTTCCATCTTTTGACAGTTGTGAATAATGCTTCTAAGAACATTGGTGTGCAAGTATCTGTTCAAGTCCTTGTAAATTAGCTTCTCAAGTGCTCTATTGTATATTTTAAAGCAGGTATTCCTTTGCCCCAGCCTGCTTTGAATTATTTCTTTTACTGCTTTATCTGTCAGCAAGCTGCTTCTGTCCACAGGGTAAGTTCTAAGTTCTTGGAAGGCAAGGCAGATATGAGTTTCCTGGTTTAATCTTTCAGACTGCCACCCAATAAATTGACACCAACATATAGGCACCCCAGTAAGTACATAGGGGTTATTCTGCTCCCTCCAAAACAGGACCAGGGACCCACAATGGGAGCAGAGGTTGACTGCACATTGTACTGGGGAGAGACTAGCAAGTGTCCCATGAGCTTCTCTTACCATTTTTACAGCTTTATTTTCTTGATTCGGCCCTCTTCCTGTTACTGCAACACCTTAACTGTTTCCGGAGTTTTGAGAAATATGGCTCTACCAGTTTTTGCTAGTTGCCCAAAATTTCTGGGGGAGAACAGTACTTGGAACATCTAATGCCACCATCTTGGTCCTATCAACCTCACCAAATTTACATTATGTTTTAAGTGAACTCAGCTCTGGGGACCAAGGCAGGGTTAATACTTGAGTTTCTGACTGCTGAGCTAGACCACGTCTCAATCCTGCAAAAAGAAGAGGCCTCACAGATCTGAGTCTCTTCTTAAGGTATCCTTCTCAGTCTTCCTGAAGACTTCAAGAAACAGGTGCCCCAGAGCTACAGAGACATTAGGTTGTTGACAATGGGCAAAAGGACAGAGGAAACTGGGCTGTGGGTGGGCTTGGCTGTCTGCTACCCAGGACTTTAAATGGCATTTATTCATTAATAAAACAAATCAGGCAAATTTTGAGTAAGACTTCATGGTTGTGCTGGGAGTATATGTAAATGAATAAAACACAGACCCTGCTCTCAGGAGTTTAAAAACCAATGAGCATAAATAGTTATGATGCAGAATGAAATGCTGAATGCCCCTAGAGAGATATAGTTTTAGTTTGCAAGGTTGCTGAAAGCAATATACCATGAAATCGTTCAGCTTGAACAATGGGGAATTTATTTGCTTATGGTTAGAGTCTGGGAAAATGTTCAAATCAAGGCATCACCAAGGCAATGCTTTCTTCTCAAAGACTGGCTGCCTGCCAGTGACCCTTGATTCCTCTGCCAAAAGACAAGAAACATGGCAGCATCTGCTGGTCTCTCCCTTCTTTTCCAGGTTTTGTTGATTTCAGCTTCTTGCTTCCATGGCTTTTTCTCTCTCAATGAGTTCATCCTGTTTATTAAGGACTCCAATAAGAGATTTAAGACCCATCCTAAATGAAGTAGGTCTTACATTAACTGAAGTAGCCTTGATGGGTCCACACAGACAGGAATAACTTTAAGAGCATTTCCCTTTTGGGGTGCTGTGGCAGTTTGGCATTGTTGATGAATTCAACAAATTGATATTGGATTATGTTTATAAACTGGTCTGTACCTGGGCATGATTAAATTATTATTAGGGCTTCGATTGGGCCTCGTCAGTAGGATGTTGAGTCCCTGTCCCCAAGGGGGCAGGGACTCACATATAAAACTACACGGCACAGTCCAGGAGTGAGTTGGAATTTTGATGCTGAGTTTTTGAGCTACAGCCCAGGAAGTGAACACACAGGAGAAGAGCACAGAGGAGTAGAGAAGGCTCCTTAGACATGGCAAAAGCCCCGGGAAGAGAGACAGAGCTGTTCACCTGATAGTCTATAGTTGGCCTTGTGGAGAGAGCACAGCAGCTGAGCCTGGAGAGAAACAGAGCCCCCGGAAGAGAGGATCCCAAGAAATCTGAACTCTTGGCAGATGTCGGCAGCCATCTTGCCCCAACATGTGGCAATAGACTTTGGTGAGGGAAGTAACTTATGCTTTATGGCCTGGTAACTGTAAGCTTCTACCCTAAATAAATACTCTTCATAAAAGCCAACAGATTTCTGGCATTGTTCATCAGCACCCCTTTGGCTGACTAACACAGGTGCAAACAGTTTCAAACCACCCCAGATGTGAAGGTAGACTCCAGGAGAATGCTGATGCTGCAATTGCTTCTGTCTAAAGTAACCAGGTAAGTAGGCATGAGTTTGGACTTTAAATGTTAACTGGGGTTTTATTTTTTTTCTGTTGTTTAAGAAAACATTTTTTGTAAAATTTAAAATTATCAAAAGAATACTTTATGTCTACAGGTGATAAAGTAACAATAACTTAAATGCTCCTTGATTCTTAAATTTTAAGATCTGGATGTATTTCAAAAATCATCTAATCTTATATCATCTCAGGAAGTGAAAAAATATTTGAGAAGTTGAGGAAATTTTGCAAGAAAATCCCAGTTATGCATAATTATTCTGTGAGTTCCAATTGCCTTTCTCTGAGACCTAGATCATTTGTCTTAGAAAGACATTCTGCTCTTTAAGGCTTGTAATGGGGAGAAATCTTTAGTGTAAGTATTTGGGCATGTTGATTTGTGCCAAACTAGTACAGACTGTGATCAAATAATAGAAACTAATAACTTTATTTGCTGATTCAGCCAGAGAAATCCTCACTCTAAATATACCTGTAGTTTCTCTTTATACTTAGCATTTAAATGAAAATACATTTCTTAGGAATGTTTTCGTATTAGAGAACACTTTAGATTGAGAGTCAGGAATTTGAGATTGAGTCCCTAGTTTGTAAGTAATTAATTGCATGAATTTGGGAAACTCCTTTAACCTTTCTAACATTGACTTCTTTACTGGTTAAAAGAGGAGATTTCACTATTTGGTTTCCAAGTCCCTGCCAACTCTATCTAACATTAACTTTTCTTTTTGGGGAAGGAGGGAAACTCAATGGCTGTCTAAATCTTAAAATTGGATTTTACCTGACAGAAAGTATATGAAATTGGTTGTTGGAAACACTAATGCTCAATTGTAGCATCAATGATTAGTTGCTTCACTGAGGATGCATTACTTTTTATTACCACACCCCCTTTCCTCAGAGATGCCTACATTTTTCAGGGTAAGCTGCCTTATTTATTTAATATGTTGCTAAAACCCAACAAGCATTTTTTATTGTAATCCTATGCTTTATAATTTACATCCTCCCCTCCCAGAGATGGCTCCCTCATCTGTTTGCTCGTTGTCTGCTTGTTGTTTTTGCTTTTTGTCTGTTCATTGTCTGTTTGTTCTTTAGGAGGCACCGGGAACCAAACCTGGGACCTCCCCTGTGGGAAGGTGGGTGCCCAACTGCTTGAGCCACATCTGCTCCCTGCTTATTTTGTTTTTGCTTGCTGTCTGCTTGTTGTTTGTTTGTCTTATTTAGGAGAAATCAGGAACTGAACGTGGGACCTCCCATGTGGGAGGCAGGCACCCGACTGCCTGACCCACATCTGCTCCCCTTAAATTTACTTTCAAGGACAGCCATAGAATTGCTATGAGACACTCTATTGAATGAATGCAGGTGGGCTGCAGGATTAAATGAACGTTTACAGCATAAATCAAGAAAGTTGTACAATACCTGGTTGGAATTAGAGGCTCAGGTAAATAGATAGAATGATTCCATTCATCTCCTAGTAATATTTTCTAATAATAGTTTGCCTTAAAATATTACTTTAATTAGCTAAGTAAGCAATTGGTTCAATTTTCTCATACACTTCTACTTTCTGCCTGGACTAGCCTATATTGGGATTACTTTCAGGAAAATGCTGAGGTTTTTAAATAATCTGGCATATTATTCTTTTTAAACTGTCAGCTCAAGGTTGAACTCTTGTTTGGAGCATGAGAAGCAGGTGATCATTTCTGCGGGTACAGTGCCAACCTTAGCATCTTTCTCAAGAGCCAGTGACAGAATCGAATTATCAGAGGTCACTGAAAGGCTGTTCCTGACAGCTTGTATCACACCAGAGACCCATCGTTGATGCAGTCATAATTTCTATCAATGTTACACATACAACCAGTCTTCCAAGAGAAGTCAAAACTGAATGACCCACTTATTCCCCAATGTCTCCCCTAAAGATTCCTGCCAGTTCATGATACTCAAAAAACAGTGAATTCCAGTAGATTTATTTAACTTTGAAAGCATTATTGGCAGAACCTATCCACTCTCTTCCAAGTATCTTCTTTATTTAAAAGTCATTTTGCTCTGATAAAAAATGTATATTTATTTACTGAATTTGTATTGAGTACTCTTCATTATAATTCAAAAGATTTATTTCTTGGACAGCATAATGTGTGTGTAATAATTTGATATTACATGTTTATTGGATTCTTCATCAAGATTTTATGACAACTAGATTTTTACTTGAAAAATTCCTATGGATTTGAATTATTTCCTTTCTCATTTCCCTTTGTAAGATCATCCCTGAACGTATTTGTATGTAAGAAGTGATTGGAACATAGCCAGTTTTGTTTTTAAAAATAGTTTTTAAATTGCTGTTTGAAATAGACTTATAGCCAAACTTAGAATTTATATATCTGAATTCTAAGTATAAAAATGGAATAAAACATTTACATTTAAACATACATTCAAGATTTTCATTATCAGTTAATGCGTAGAGACAGAAAACACTTTTCAACTAAATTCATATTTTTATGCACTTCTTTTCATGACATAACTGACCACAGGGAATACAATTTTAAGATGCACTGGAAGACAAGGTAAAAAGGCATTAACTAAAACACTTTTCCCATAATATATATGACTAAGGCCATATATATATATATGATGTAAAGCACAGAAATGCTGTCATATTTGTTTACATATTTCTTAAGTATTTAACTCATGTATATGTCTCTTTGCATTTTTTGTAACTACACTAGAAGACATGCTTTGGGCAGTGAATTTTATAAGCCACTGCCATCTATTAAAATTTGAAATGACTTTACCTGTACAGCTTGTGCAATAAGCCAATACATTTAAAGAATGTCTTTAGTATGAGGCTGGCTGATTTTTTCTCATGATTAATTCCAGCAATTACCTATGTTTGAATCATAAGAAATTTAAACCTAAATTTAAACAAAAGCGGGATTAATAAAAGTACAAAGAGTTCTGGTAGCTTTTAACACTATCTGGAGAGTCTGCAAAATATCTGTAATAGTATGTTGAAGACATCAGAAGGAGAAAAACAAATATCAATGTAAAACACTAAAATATAGGATGCATAAAAGGAAGCAGGCAGTTCTTTGTGTGCTAGTGATGTATCTTCTTTAACAGCATAATTAATAATTGCCCCCAATCTGTTTAGTTCCACTGTCTCTAAATAGAAGAAGCATACCTGATAAAAATAACACTCCCCAGCTCCTACTAGAATCAGTTCAGTAACAATCACCATTTATGTATAATATAATAGGACCTTAAGAGCTCAATATATGTTCAGAAATAGATGTACAAATTCTCAAAATATTCAGATTAGTGCTCATATGCTCTGCAACTGCTTATTGACTCATAATTTAGGGAAATATTTTTAAAGACCGTGGAGGGATTCTTAAAATACAGATACTATTAATATTTAGTAATTAGATAGTTTAAAGGTTCAAATGCCCTGTATCAAGATTAATTTCATAAGATTGCTATAGAGATAGTTAATTGAGATACATGCCTAGGGAAAGACTTGGCCAATTAAAGCAATCTCAAGTTGAAAATTAAATATATTTATTCATTGAAAATGTGATCCTTCTATTATAAAATGCAAAATGTTCTGTCATTCTAATCTAGATTTAATTTATCAACTGTTTTCATTAGATGTAATTATCCATTCTATTAACTCTTCAGCATATTAACTATAGTTTATTTTTGCATGTAATTATTAGGGGTAAAAGTTGGCATGTATCATATTTTAATGTAGTTATTAATATCAACATATTATCATATTTAACTTCCTTACATCAATTCATGATTCATACATCCTGATTCTCTACATACATAACCAAGCCATGACAAAACTTTACAGCAATTTTAAGTATAATTTAAAATAATTTTTGGTTATATTTGGGTAAGCAATTTTTTTGGACAAAATTCTCATCTTAATTAAACCAAAGAATTTGGTCAAATTTATCCATATAGTTGCATCATTTCTTCAGCGTTTTTTAATATAAATCCCTGATATTATAGGCCTTATTAAAAATTTGATGTTTCCTTCATTGACAGATAGAAATGATACAACTACACATTCAATTTTTCTATAACATATATATAATCACATTAACTAATTTATTTAACATTTTAAAACATTATAAATTTTATAAATGATCAATATTAAAATTGTAGGTTTTTCTTCTAGCCACAAAGGACTACAGATCAGAGAGGTGAAGTCCAAGTCCAGACTAGCTGTCTCATTTTACCGAGCATGTAGAGAATACAATCTGGGGCTGCTCTAGTGGCTAGAATTTATAGGGCATGATACCATAGAGGGGGAAATAGCCTAGAGGCAAACCCTGAATGCAGAATGAGTTTTTTTTGCTGATGGTTCAGCTGTACATACACAAAATAAGACACGGTAAAGCCTGGAAGAGAAGATTGCTGTAGAGGCTAAGAGCTGAATGGAGATCCCAGAAGCTATAAAGTGCTCAAACATGTTGGTCTTCTGGCTCAATTAAGGTAAAGAGAACTTTCTAAGAAATTCAGCATTCAAAAATGCTATGATTAAGGTCCATACAATAAATGCCATAAAATTCAGGCTATGCCTTAGAATCGAGGTAAAAGCTCAATGGAATTACTTTAATAAAGCATAAAATTGAGCCTGATATGATTCAGAGGATTTTCCTTTATTTACACTGCCTGCAAGAGCAAAGCTCAATACTGATTAAAAGAAGACAAAGTAACCGGACTCCCTACCTTGTAGTGTCCACAATGTACAGCCCACAAATAAAGTTACCAGGAATGAGAAGAATCAGGAAAACGTGTTTCATAATCCAGAGAATAAGCAGTTAATAGAAATAGACCCTGTGATGTGTCCCAATAAAAGTCTTAATCATAATTTAATTAAGTAAATGTGGTATTAGCTGCAAGTCTTTCATACTTGCCTATTCATCAGATTGTGAATACCCCTTCTATTCCTTGTTTTCTAGAAGGGCTATTTTTAATGAATAAGTTTTGGATTTTGTCCAATGTTCTTTCTACATCTATTGAGAAGATCATGTGGATTTTTTCTTTAACTTTATTATTGTGGTATATTACATTAATTGATTTTTGGATTTTATACAAATCTTGCACTCTTACTGTATAATTTACCTGGTCGTGGCAGTTAGATCCTTTATATGTTGCTGGATTCAATTTTGTTGAGGATCTTTTCATCTATATTCATGAGTGATGTTGGTCTGTAATTTTCTTTTCTTGTGATATCAGGGTAATACTGCTTTTGTAGAATAAGCTTGGAAGTATGTTCACTCTTTCTATTTTCTGAAAGAGTTCATGAAGAAAAATTATTATTTTTTTCTTTATCTATTTGGTTGAACCTGGCTTTTCCTTGTGGGAAGAATTTTAATTACTAATTAAATTATTTTATTATATATAGCTCCATTGAGATTTCTTATTTTTTCTTGTCATTTTCACTAGAAATTTCTACATTTCATGTAAGTTACCTACTATGTTGCCATAAATTTTCCAATAAAGAATATTAGTTTCCCATATAATTCTTTTTTGCTTTCTTTAATAATTGTCATGATGAACATGCTTAATCTTTCTTAATTTTGTTAATGTATAATTTCTCTCTCTCCCCCTTTCTCTCTTTCTCCTTGTTTCTATCTCTCTAGCTCTTTCTCTTTCCTACTTGTGCCTTGTCTCTTACCAGTCTAGTTTACAGCCATCTATTTTGTTGATCTTTTCTAAGAATCAAATTTTTGTTTTATTGATTTTCTCTATTGTTTTTCAATCTTGCATTTCATTTATTTCTACTCTAATCTTTATTATTTCTTTTCTTCTGCTTCCTTAGACTTGGCTTTCTATTTGTTTCCTAGTTTCCTAAGGCTAAAGCTGAGAAACTGATTTGAGTATCTTTTCCCCTAATACATGCAGTTTGCAGCTGTAAATTGTCATCTATCACTGCTCCAGGAGCAACCTGTATATTTTGATATGTTCTATTTTCATTTTCATTCCTCTCAAGATATATTTTAATTTCCAAGGTGATTTCTTCATGTATCCATGGATTATTGAGAAGTGTGTTCTTTAATGTCCAAGTACCTGAATTCCCTCCTGTTGTTTACTTCTAACTTAATGCCATTGTTGTCAGAAAACATACTTTGTAGATTTACACCTTTTTAAATTTATTGAGTCTTGTTTTATGGCCCAGTATACAGTCTATTCTCAAGAATATTCTATATGCAGTTGAGAAGAATGTGCATTCTACTCTTGGATGGAGAGTTGTATAAATGTCCATTTGGTCAAGTTAGGGGAGAGTGTTGTTCAAATATTCTGCCTACCTACTGGTTTTTGTTTTGTTTTTGTTTGTCTTTTTTTTTTTTTTGTCTAACTTTCCTACCCACTATTGATATTGAGATATTAAAATCTCCAGTTATTATTTTTGAATTGTCTATTTCTCCCCTCATCCTCAATGCCCCTAAATGGCAAACATATAAGCAATTTTTGGTACATTTATACAATAATGCAAAATGATACAGTGACTTTGGAAAACACTTGTTATTTCTAAGAGAAGTAGAAACATGTCTGCACAAAAATCTGGATATGAACATTTATGGCAATTTTATTCATAAATACCCAATACTGACATTAACCTAATTGATCCTAATGTAGTGAATGTATAATCATTTTATGACATGTCAATACAATGAAATATATTCAGCAAAAAAAAAGGAATGTATTACTGATACACATTATGAACCTCAAATTTATTATGATAAAAAAATGAAACCAAATTCAAAACGCTACACCATGCATGACTCCAAATATTTTACATTCTGGAAAAGTCAAATACATAGGGACAAAATTAAGGTCATTAACTAAAGAGACTGGGAGTGGAGAGGAGGAAATTGATTGAGAAAGTACCTGAAATAATTCTTTGATATGATAGAATTGAGCTGTTCTATATCTTGACCATGATCATTATTACATAACTGCATGCATTTATAAACTGTATAGAATGTACACCAAAAAGAATAATGTTACTTAAGTAAATTATACTTCAACAAATTTGACGTCAAAAATTAACAAGAAATATTAGGAACAGACAGCTTAGGATATAGTATGAATTTACTACATCTGAAAATTATCATTCACAGATAATAATATGCAAATTCTCTAATCCCCATATCCTCTCAATGAATTTAAAGCTTTATAGATTTAGGTGGTAATTTTAGTCTAGAGAAGACAGCTTAACAAATAAATATTGGCCCAATAAATAGAATTGGCATGTAGAATATCTGTTGAGCAAATGAATCTTCACCTTTCCAAAATTAAAATAGCCCATGAGAATTGTATCCATTACATGATACTAGCATCAAAACCAATGATTTTACTTTTTTCCATTGTACGTTTAGTAGTTTTTTAATATTCAAACTAAAATTAATTTTTCTCTTGAGTTAATTGCCTTATAAGAGTGCCTGACTTATGTTAGCCGTTTAATAGTAAGTTGTTAAAATGGTAGTTATAAAACACCTCTCAGATCTTACTTCACTCTATTTTAATGGATATGCCATATACTCTTGATGATACCCAAACTCCTCCAAAATATTACTTACAGATATGGACTTCAAGGATTCAATATTGACATAAAAGATGGTCATGAATGGTACTGGCTATCTACATGTAAGTAGGCAGTTTTTAAGGTACATCTTGTCAATAGTATAAATTTATAACCTAGTCCTAATAACTTCAACACAATCCTTTTATTTTCTATTGCTGTTCTCATGTAGGTATCTTGTTGGAAAACTTCTACCATCAAATTCTAGTCTTACTCCATGTAAACCTGGAGTCAAAGAATGAATACATAGAAAACCTTGGAACAAGACCTTCTGTTGAAAGTGCTGTTCTAATGGAGTTTGAAGTCAAACTATTATTCTTTGGTAATTATATTTTATAAACTCCTATAAAATTTCTTACTTGAACTATGTACTTTGGAAGCAATTTTTTCCTGCCTGTTCAGGCTGTCTTCACTTTCTACCAGTTTAGATTTCATAGTACAACATAATACATAGTTGCCATTGTCTCTTTGCTATGAGCTTTTACCTTGCTATGTTAAACAATATTGGGATGCCTCTTAGAATCAGTGTGTAGCTTTAATTTCATCAAACTTAGAGAAAAATATCATGATTTTAAATAATTCTAGTAGCTCATCTTTCTGCATGTGAGTTTATGTGTGTATTTTCGCATCTGTGTGACAATTGCTGGTCATCCCTCTCATTTACCTTATGTTAACTATGTAAACATCTGATACTAAACTGTTAGATAGCCAATACAAGTTTTAAGAAAAAGCTCTTAATGTCCAATAAAGTTCCATTAAAATGCCCTTATGTAAAACCTATGTAGAGATAGCTATCTATTTTTCTTTGAAAATACATGATTCTTTTTATTATCTACCTTGTAATATACTTCCAATACTGTACTATCCTGAGGGAAAAAGATGTGGCTCAAGCAACTGGGCTCCCGTCTACCATATAGGAGGTCCAGGATTCAATTCCCAGGGCCTCCTGGTGAAAGGCAAGCTGGCCTGAGCTGTGAGCTGGCCCAAGCAGAGAACTGGCCAATGCAGAGTGCTGGCCAGTGCAGGAGTGCTGGCCCACACAGAGTGCTGGCCCACACGGAGAGCTGACACAGCAAGATGATGCAACAAAAAGAGACACAGAAAAGAGACAATAAGAGATGCAGAAGACCAGAGAGCTGAAGTGGTGCAAGAGATTGAGTGCCTCTCTCCCCCTCTGGAATGTCCCAGGATTGGTTCTCCATGTTACCTAAAGAGAAGACAAGCAGAAAAGAACACACAGAGAGCAGACAGTGAGTGCAAAACAGTGGGGGGTGGGGGTTGGGGGTGAGGGTTTTTAAAAAACAAAAAAAAACTGTACTATCTTGAAAAGTATATCTTGATTTCGGAATGTTATTGCAACCTTGTAGATTTTAAGCACTTTGGATGATTTCTTATATGAAGTTACCAAATCTGATTCAATGCCAGTTGAGCAAGGATTTCATTTCTTTTCTTTGTAACAGTTAAAGTTTCCTTTAGTTTCACTGATACTATCTTGACCAAATATTTTCTATTTGTATGTAATATAAGATCACTGATTGGGGTCTCAGACTTAAACAATGGTCACACACTAGAGACACACACACCAGACCTTCAGAATCATCAAATCAATCCCCTTTTTCCAAAAAACTAAACTTAAATATAACCCATTTGTGGATAAGTTTATGATTTTTCAGTTTTGTATATTTAAAATTTTATGGTCACTTCATTTTCTGACATGATATCAAAATTATTTCAGGATATTATCTACCTATAGTCAGACAAATATGATTGAAAAATCCATGGCTTTTAATTTTTTTTAAATTAAGACTCATTGGATTTTTCCTATTTTTAATGGCCATTTACCAATAAAACCTCATATTCTTTGTAATAGGGCCCGAACTTGGCCAGTTAATTGAAAATATCAGGATATTATTATTATTATACTTATTGAAGTTTTACCTTATCTCTCTTGAATTAACTAATTATATCTAATGTTTACATAGAGCTTATAATGTGTCTGGTATTTAGAAAAAAAATCAGGCTATTAGCTACTTTAATCTATGTAACAAGCCATGTGATTGTTTCTACTCTTTTACATATGAGGAAAATTAAGGCAAGATGGATAGCATAAAATTGAAACTGCAGGATTTGATCTCATGGATTCCAGCTCCAGTATCTCTGTCTTAACCATCATACTCACCCCAAATTTTTCTCACCCCAAGTGAGGGTTTCAGCTTCTTTAAAGAAGAATGGAAAAACAGTATAAAGTCATATTAGAAAATAAGTATAGATTTTTGTATCACCAATTTCAAGCTTGAATTATTGACAGTAATTTAATAGCAATTTTGACAATTCATTTATGGTATTTCAAAACTATTCAACTCAGGATTCAAGGAAATAACTTGGTTTCACACTCAGTTTACTGCACTGTGTAATATTTAATTAGATTACATAATTACAAAGAGAGATATGACTAGAATAAAGGTTTACAGCGACAAACAAAAATGAATTTTTAGAGACTCCCTGAAGGGAACAGAAGGGCAAGAATTAGCCAGCAGTTCTCTGTATTCTGTGCGCATCAATGAGCATGTTTTCAGAGGGAATGATGAGCATGGCTTAATCTATATAAGCAGTTGTGCAGTCATTAGTTAAGAGAATTTCTGTTATATTTATTTATTATGCTATATAATCTTCCTAAATTTACTTTTTTTAAAACTGAAATCTATTCACTTTCACCTATCATATTAACAATTGTTTGTATCACCTGGAAACAATTGGCTCTTCAATTTAATATCTGAAGTTAAAAAAAATTATGTACTCTGTAACTATATATACATTTTACAGGAAATGTCACATTATCATGGCACAATTGCCATTTAACATTCAGACATTTATTACAAGAGTGTAGGTAAAACTTCAGTGAAATTTTAATTATGAAGCTCTTAAAAGATGTTTTATCTAAAATATGCATTATGGGAGATAAATGGATATATACTAGTCATAAAATGCAATATAGTTTTAAAATGCATGACTTGTAAATTCTGAAGTGGCCATGCACAGGGATTCTTTAAACTCTTCAGGAAATTTCTTCTGAGATTGCCAAAAGATTGCAAAAAGGAAGCCTGATAGACACTTCAGTAACTGTAAAACTGACTGTGATCTTTTCTTCCACACAAAACCTTACAAAACAAAATCCCCTAATCGCTAGAGTTATTCTTTGTTGACAATATTTGTGCTTCAGCACTTTATACAGGGCCCTGCTTTTAAGGACTATAAAAATCCATTATATTTTAAAGTACTTAATAAGTTCCTCTGATGAAGATGATGCAACAGACCCAAAGTTAGTAATGAAAGTTTAGTAAAGAGCATCCAGGTTATGTTACCTCTGCTATTGGGATTTTTAAGAAAAGATTATAACTGAGTATAATAATTAAGGACTATGGATATGGATTAAGCACCTCAACGTTTCCCATGCCTCTGCCTTGAAATTATTTTTGTCACATTTATTTACATGATTCCTTATTTACTTGGATACTATATAGTTTTCTACAAAGTAAGACTTTCAAAAAGCCTTGGATTTATATTGAAAGTAGGAATATATATTCTTTTAATAAAAAATTAGATTTAAATAAATCCTTCACTGTGATGGTTAGATAATGATCTTTCTTTTCACAATTTCATCAATGAGAATTTTTATTAGCAGGGATTTGTGATTAACTGTGTAGTTGCACATCACCACTTCTCTATTGGCCCTATTGATAAAGACCCTATCGTAACCTAATCTAAGTCAACGTCTTCCCCGTGTCACACTATCCATATTTCTTCTCTTATAAAAATATGCTTCAATATAGAAGTATCTCATAAATGTATGAGAAATAAGGAATAAAAAGATTTTTGAAAATTAATCATTTCAAATTTACTAAACCATGAATTTTGGTTATATAATACATACAGTTTTGTTTAGAATGGTTTTAACCTTAGTTTACAGCCCTGTATTTAATTTTCTAATAGTGATATCTAGAGAGTTTACTTATACAAAGAGTATAGACCACTGTATAAACAATTTTACAAAGCAATTTGTGAAATGTGTTAGGTTATGGAACCATTCAAGAGTTATAAGAACTCTTTATAGGTTAGGAGGATAAACAGGAAAAAGAAAAGCAAGTAAGAAACAAAGAAATATGAAATTATATTTAGGTGGAATATTCTTAGAAATCATTAGTTTCAGGTTATCTTGCTGTAGGAACAAAATTACTAGGATGGCATATTTTAACAAGGATGGCATATTTTAGAATAAGTCACTCTGCTTGCTAGGACAGGCCTATGTTACTTTTGTTTACAGCAACTACAGTTTTTTAATTCAATGATGATGCGTGAAAAGTTTTCTTTTTTTTTTTTTCCTTACTACCAGTGCTGAAGTTTGGAAAATAATCTCAATCTATATAAATGTCTTGTGTTACTTGGCTTGGAACGTTTTTCCTCCAGTTGAAGGAAGAACAATGTTGATTTGTTTTTTCTAATTATAGAAAATGTCTGATGTAAAATGGCTTTTATATATTTCTTAATTTCAACTTTGTACACTACCTAAGAAAACAATAAGAAAAATAACTGGAGAGATGGGAATTATGCCTTGAATACGAATGTAGTCAAAGGAAGAGTGAAATATTAGTAATGTGCATCTATAATAAACTATCATATTTATTTGCAAAGTGAAAAAAGATATAAATCAGATCATTTGAAATGTTGCAGATAACATTTTCTAAGTAAACTTGTTTTTAATTAGTTGACTCAGTTGACTTGGTAATCTCATTCTAACAAATAAATGGAGGGATATTTTGACTGAATCATTTGATTCCCTAAGGGGCTTTAAAAGCATTTAGCCTAATCTGTCCACTTTGCAGGTGAGGAAGTAGTAAGTCTCCAGTTCATCCTAATTATTGAGGGAGAGCTAGTTGAATGATTATGAAGGGATAACATACCTTTAAATATCTAGATAGATAATGTAGATGTATAGATTCATTAATTACACTTATAAAATGAGTATTCTATATTAATATATGAAAAATTAACTTATTTGAGAAAAAGTATCGATGTTTTTTAGATTTTTAAAATTCACTTTGAACCAGTAAACATGGCTACATTTTTAATACTTCAGGGGAGAATTTTATTGACATGGTATGTTACAATTACTCAAGAGCCATTAAAATAATTTTACATTTTAAAAAGTGCAGAGTTAGTATAAATAGTAAATATAATTATGAATAAATTAAATCATAATATTGCAAGAGCAGCTTCAAAACCAGAATGATAAACTCCTTTTTGCAAAACGGTAAGGAACAATAATTACAAGAGGACAGACATAGTACAAGTCATTTAAAAAATACTCTGTGACTTATTAGCAAAATGAGAGCATTTGAAATGTAATTGTTCACAGCAAACCTGTTCATGTTGATAGCGTTGCCACTGCTAGCAATGCTGATGCTAACACTTACACTTTGACATCTGTCTGGCAGTTTTCCTTTGGGAGCAATGCAATTGAATTAATGTTATTCTTAGAGTCAAATTTTGCATTTCCTAAATTTATTCTTTATTTTCTCTTCCCTCATAATTCATTTAAAGAAATTTTTAAAATTTTGTTTTATGCTTTTAAAAGGCAGTATGGAAAGTTTCCTGGTATAGAAATTTGAATTACCTCATGGAATTGATGGAGCCAGCCATTGCTAAAGTAGAAACTGTTAACATTTCTGTAGGATTATTGGTATATTATCCTTATTTTTTTAAATTAATGAACTTTATTTTTCAGAGCAGTATTAGGTTTACAGGAAAAGAGAGTTTCCATATAACCATGTATTCCCTTACCTCCACACAGTTTTCCCTGTTACTGACTTCTTGCATTAATGTGGTTCATTTGTGACAACTGATGAATCAAAATTGATACCTTATTAACTAAGTTCCATTTTCAAATTAAGGCTCACTCTCCATGTGGTATAGTTCTATGGATTTGACAAATGTGCAGTGTCATGTACCCACCATTATAGCATTGTACAGAATAGGACTAGTGCCCTAAAAGTCCCTTTTGCTCATTCTGTTCATTCTGGTGCTGGCTGCCGGCAATCCTTGGGGTTTGTTGGCTTGTACCTTTGCTTCTCATAATATGGTGATATTCTCTCCATTCTACCTTCTGTGACTTCTAGATTCTCTTTATAAAGCCTCCAGTAATCCAGATTAAGACCCATCTTCATTCAGTTGGGGCACACCTTAAGGCTAACATCTTCAAGAAGTCTTATTTACAATGGGCTTACAACCACAGGATTGTGGATTAAAATTAAGAACATGTGTTTTTCTGAGATACATAACTCAATCTGCCACATGTGGTTTGAATATGATATAACTATCTGCATAGATTTTGGTATTTATCCTGCTTTGGCATTCTCTGAGTTTCCTGCATCTGTGGTTTAGTGTCTGTCATTAATTTTTGAAAATTCTCAGCATTATTGAAAATTTTCTGGCCCTCTCTCTTTTTCTTCTCCTTCTGTATTCCCATTACATGTATGTTATACCTTTGGTAATTGTCCCAATTTCTTGGCAATTCTGGTCCATTTTTTTTTTTTCATTCATGTTTTTTTCTGCATTTCATTTTGTGGAGTAGCTATTGACATATCTTCAAGCTTACTGATTCTTTCCTCAGCCATGTCCAACATACCTATCAAAAACATTCTTAATTTCTGTTATAGTGTTTTTCATTTCCAGCATTTACTTTTGTATCTTCCTTAGCATTTTCATCTCTCTGCTTATATTACCCATCTGCTCTTGCAAGTTGTTCACTTTTTATATTAGAGCTTTTAGCATATTAATCATCATTATTTTAAATTACAGGTCTGATAATTCCAAAATACCTACCATCTCTGAATCTAGTTCTGATGCTTGCTTTGTCTCTTCAGACTATAATTTTTGCCTTTTCGCATGTCTGGTACATTATTTTTGAAAGCTGGACATGATGCTCTGGGTACAAGGAACTGAGGAAAGAGAAGTTTCATTTGAAGTTTTGTATTTATCTGGCTATAGGTTCAGAGGCTAAAATTTCCTATGTTCCTGTGTTTGTCTCCCTTGTTATCTTTGTGTTACTCCTTCTTAAATAAGGCCTGAGCTTTGCAATTCTTTCAGCTATAATCCTGTCATTATACAGGGAACTGATTGAGGTTGTAGTAACATCTGGGGGTGAAGAGACACATTCTCTAATGCAATGATTATGTCTGTCTTTTAGTGAACCTGGGTTGTGACCTCCACAACTGCTTGTCAACTCTCCCCTACCCCCCCCCAGGTGAAACAGGAAGGCTAGAGGGCACTGGAGTTTGCTATTTCCCTTCCCCCAGATTGGTTAAGCTTTGGTAAAAATCCAATTTAGTCAGGCTCTAGTAAAATTGTTTCCCTTTGTTAAGGAGAACAGAAAGCTCTGGGTGTATTTCAAAACAGTTAATTCCCCCTGCACAACCCCCACACCCCTGCCAGAAGCATGAGGGATTTTTCTCCAGTCTTCACCCTGAGAACTTGGTAGGGCTATTGGATGTAAAACTCAAAAAAGTTTGCAGGTCCCACTATGACTGGGCCCCTTGTAATTTTTAACTCTCAAGATAATCCACACTGAGCCTCCAGCAATTCATCAGTTACAGTGTCAGTGTTCATTCCAATACTAGCTCCAGCTACTGGCTTCTTCTGGGCTTAGACTCCCAGTAAACTTTGATTCTAGGTAACTTCCTCTCTTTCCTGTTTCAGGGACAGAGGATTGCCCTGTGACCTCAATTGTCTGAAGGATCTAAAAAGAGTTGTTTCTTTTCAGTTTGTTCAGCTTTTTTTTTTTCTTTTGTGAGGATGAGAGTGATGATTGCTAAGCTTTTTAAATGTTGGACTAAAAACCAGAAATCACTTTAATTTTTAAAGCAAAGTAACAGTGTTTATAGAAAGCTTTATGATAATAGATTACAAAACTTATAAAATATATGAAGCTTACTATTTATGAAGATCCAAGAAAAGTTAATTCTGATGAAACTGGTAGAATACTTAATGTGATAGTTAAGCTAATGTGTTAAAATTTGGCCATTTCTGGTATCTTGCATTGGCAGCCTGTGACAAACTAAAACCCTCTGTGAGAGATTTTCTCATTATCTTCCTTGCCTTAAAGGAGCATTTGTACTATTTGGTGAAACCCTAGTGTCTGAAGGACTCTAAGCTCAAATATTAATTTTATTAATGTAAATTACATTACTTTTTCTAAAAATGTGTTCAGATATCCATTATTTAAAACACTGAATGCACATATCTTTAAATTCACAGATGCAAGTGAACATTGTGTACTTACTATGATAACCACCAACTAAAAGATAATCACTTAATAAATGAATCATTCTTTAAAAAATGTTGCTCACAAACAGGCATGCCTGACTAAACAGCTCATGCCTTAAAGATCAAGAAACTGAAATTGGTAGAGTGAGGATTTTCCTGAGAAAACACATTGTCTTTATCCTCCTTTCCTAGATCTAGGGCTTGAACAGAAACTTTTCAACTAAATGTACTTGTCATAATAACACACACTGGAGAAGAGGAACCAAATTGTGAATCACAGAGGAGACTCTGCTTTTGATTCAACACCAATAGTATTTATCTTCTTTAACTCTTCAAACCTTAACGCCACCATAATGGATTAAAACAGAATACTATATAGAAGATAGTTGATACTCTTACTCAAATCTATTTAATCTCAGTTTGAACCGAGGACAGAATACAATAGTTAGCAAAATCAGCAAGTGAGTAATGCATCTGAGGTTAACTTTTCTGCCAGAATTTCAGAGTCTCAAATGCAGAAATTAAAAAGTAAAGGGTTTGGTTGCAAGAATGTGTTAGTAAATTTGACCTTTTTCCTGTTCATTTTGATCTAGATTTCATATATTTTACTCACGATTTTTTTTCTTGTACCATGAATGAAAATGAAGTTGCTGGGGGGAGAAAACAGGAATTTTTTTTCTTTGAAAATAAAAGTATTATTCCTGCAAAAAGTACATAGAGAGTGGAGATTTTTTAAATTACTATCAAACATTTGGTTTAAAATATCTTATTATTTAAAACTTCTATTTTTATTTAAGTAGCAGAATAGGGCTTGTATTAACACTGAGATAATTACTGTTCCTTTTCAAGACCTTCATGCCCTTAGGAAGTGACTGCCATTTTAGTGGAGGAAAAATTGCTGAGGTAAGAAAAAAATTATCTTCATAGCCTAAAATGGAGAAGCCACAGTCAATAATGTGGCTAATCTTCTCTGAATCGAGAATTTGCATTTGACTATAGTATTATAAACCCCCAAACTAAATGAAAGTGAGTCAAGTGCAAATATCAGTCATTAATTTTAACTCCATGTGCCCCTGAGAGCTATAATCTTAGAATTAGAAGTATGAGGCAAGGCATGTTCCTGCCATTATGCTCTGCAAACCCCTTAGAAATCTATGCTTAACGACAGCACCTCAGCAGTGCCTCAGCTCTGGATGCTCAATAAATATTTTATACATTTTCTGTCAGTCTTAAAAATAAACCATGTAAAGTACTAAGACATTCACTGAGCTCCAAACTTGAAGAATATAACATTATAGCTTTCCGTGAAGGAGTCTCACAGTAAAAGTCACTAAAATCTGTGAGCTGGTTTCATTTCTGGCAGCAACTGTCTTCCAAAACCTGTTCCTTATCTCTACAATTTGATTTAAAATTCAGTTCTGTACTTTCTCTCTCTCTTTCTTCCTCTTCCCCACTTCCAAAAGTGGCAGCCTTTCTTTCATTGGTAGAGAACTTTGTAAAACACTTCAACTTACCGTTTCAGTACTTGGGCTGAGAGAAAATAAAGTGCACAAATATCTATGCCTCAGGGAAAGACTAAAAAGAGCTCCATCAGCTTAGGCCCTTTTCAGTGGTGCTACTTGGAATAAGCTGAATGCTGCTGCAACAGAGAACACTGATTCTTTCCTCTGCTATGAGGGTCTGTTTCCGGCCCCTGATATGAGCACAAAGGCATAATACTTTACTTGCCTGGTCATTTTCAGATACTAAAAAGTCCTCTGGTCAATTTGGTCCCCAAACTGTATCAGTTTAGTAATCAATATGTTTATTGCCATGTAACACTCCAGTCATCCAAGTTCATTTAAAGTTAAGCATTCTCCTTTTGTCAAATCTGGTCTGATTTAGGTGGTTTTCTACAGTAAGAAAGGATGGAATTGTCAGCTTGTTTTCTATTTCCCCACCTAGCACAGCTACTTTACTTCCCCAGTTCACTAATTCCAGGTTCCTTGGTAGTGGAGGATGAGGGACGTAAGTGTGGAGAAGCAATGAAAGATCTTTAACCAGTACCTGATGAGCAGCTGTCAGCACACGTTGGACTTGGCAGGTATTTAAAGTTGATATACTCTCTCATGGAATGCTTTGGAGTGTTTTTGGTAGGGACCCCAAGAAAAAGATACTGAGATGGATATTCACACATGGGAAGTTTATTGGAGAGCCCTCTAAAAATGCTTTGCAAGGGAGTAAAGGAAGCAAGATTGGATAGAGGGAGAGGTTGTTATGTGACCCATTAGCAACGGAAGCCTCAGTTGATCACACAGGAAGCTCTGAAGCTGATGGCCCTTCAGAGTTGGTTAGAATTGATTCAGGTAACTAGACTTTTATATCCCCACATTCTCCAAATGAACTGGCCTTTTCATGTGGTGTGCTCCTACCGAGGGCGTGTGACTTTGGGTGAGGCAGCTCTTTTCAACCCAAGAAAACTCCCTTAGAAGGACGCAGCTATAAGCCATGATGGTACTTTGGCTTCCTTGGTATAAATGCAAATTTTCACCCTGTGTCCATCAGTGCTCAAAATGCCTGGATTCTCCCACATCCCCTGAGTAAACAGCCATAGATCCCTTTGAGAAAGACTAGATAATCCTTGCTGTGGATAAATCCCATGGTTGCAGCATTCTTTATCCTGGGGATCTGGATGATCTTTCAGTTAATTATGCCCAAATCTGAGACCTGGCTCAGGTCTGGACATGCTTTTACATTAGGGCACTGCCCTCCATTTTCTGGTAATTCATTCTTGACTTCATTTTGTTGTACAGATTAACAATATCTTTAATGATTGTATATCCATTCTTGGAAAACTTTGTTCTTTTAACCATCTATGTAGCCCTCAGCAGGTCAGGGAAACTTGCTTGCCATTACAGCTTTTCACTCATTATGGTAATTGCATCCACATTGCTTCAGACTATTAAATGTTGCCATCTGTCTTCTACTACATCAGTATCCTGTCATTCTTATTTTGTTGGGGGGTCAGTTCTGAAATAGCATCATATATCACCAGGCCTAACTCTCCAGAATCCATTGTAGGTAGGTATTTTTGAGACCCTCCTATCAGAGAATTTTCCATCTCCAACTTTCTTGACAATGGCAGAAGAATCTTCCCTGGCATCTTTCTTAGAGTCCCCTATCTTTTCTTGTTGAAGGAAGTGGATTCTGATTTTTAAATTGGTCAAATGAGAGTTAAACACTCCTATACTGTGTTGTACAAGCTCCAGGGGAAACATGAATTTCTTTTCACTAGGACTGAGGTAAAGAAAAGATACAACACCTTCGCCCTCTATGGTGGGGGTGGGCCTAGGAGGAAGTATAGACACACTGCCAAATCTTTTTAAGGAGACTTCTCTAATATACAGTGCAATCATGGCTTTCTTGGCTTGTTTACCTGGATTTGGTTAGTCAACCAAGAATTTCATAAGGAAATCTTGGCATCCTTCTTTACAATTTCTGCTTGGATTGTCTAATTTGTCTTTTTGGAAAGTTCAAGTATTATTCTTTGGAGCTTTAGATACACAGACACACAAAATAAGAAAGACCAATTTTAAAATATTTCATATGCTTTGAGAATCAAGATTTGCATCATGACTAAGATCTTTCTTTGGTGTAAGCATGGTCTCTAAGGAATATTATAACAATAATAGTGGTATGAAGGACATATTTTTATGAAATTATGTTATAAATCCTGTAAACATTAAAATGAATTGACCAAGCATCCTTAACTTACTCTTAATGCTTTACTAAGGAGAGATCCAGGTTTTGTGGGGCCTGAATCTTGTACAATTTGGGGTATCTCTTTAAGGAAAAGAATACCAAATTAAAAATTAAAAATTAATTCAAAGTAGAAGGAAAAAAAGTAATTTTTTTTAAAAGTTAAAGCTGATCTAAAAATACTTTTTTAACTTACCTTCTGTGACAGTCTGAAACGTTTTGTGAATTCTAGAAAAGACCATGTTCTTGGAGTTAACCCATTCCTGCAGGTGTGGGACTCTGATTGGATTGAATTGAGTCAGAGGTCTTTGACTGAAGTACTTTGGTGAGATGTGAACCAGGAGGGGTTTCAGCCCTCATGCTGGATTCCTTTTGTAAATGGGAGAAACATGCAAAGACACACAAAGAAAGAGAGCTGCCTTTGTATCCTGCCATGTGAAAGAAGCCTCCAGGATTGCCTACAGCAAAAGAAAGAGAAACCCCAAGAGGCTGAGAGAGAGGCTGGAGGCTGGAATTAGCCCAGCAGCCCAAAGCTAAAGAGACATAGCCTGGGGAGAGATGAACCATATGCCTGATCACCCACAGCTGAGCTCAGGCAGAAAGTGAGCCCGGAGGAGGAAGCAGAGACTGGCCATCATTTTGCCTTGCCTTGTGGCAGGAGTCCAGGACTCTCAGCAGCTGACCTTTGGTGAAACAGCACCTCTGATGATGCCTTGATTTGGACACAGCCTTGGAACTATAAGATTTTACCCTAATAAATTCCCATTATAAAAGCCAACCCATGTCTGGCATTTTGCATTGACAGCCTTTAACAAACTAAAACATTTTCCTAGCATGCCTTCATAATAGTTATTTCTATTTTACCCACATAATCTTTGATAGCCTCTTCATATGACAGTGATTTTAATATCATTTTCCATAGAGGAAAAAGAAAGATGATTTAGTCTTTCCTAAGAAAAAATTATTAAAAATTAGTTTTATATTATTTATGTTTTAGAAAATTTCCCTTTCAGACTCTCAACTTAATATTGGTAATGTCATGTAAATTTTTAGAATTGTTATCAAATTTTAAGAAGATTTATCTAGCTTCTTCCATAAATGATCTGCCTAATAACAGGGCCTATCATGTTTACTTTGTGCTCATTAACCCATTTGTCAACAATGTAATGGTTATAGTGGTGTTTAATTACTATCATGTTATCTCATCAATGTCTGGATTTTATCAATATTTAATCTAGCATTTTGGTTATTTTTGGTGGCAGGCTCTGACTATCCAAATACTTACCCAGACATATTACTTTACTTAATTTATGCTCACCAAGATGTCTTCTAATCTGTAACATGGTGTATTAGTCAGCCAAAGGGGTGCTAATGTGAAATACCAGAAATGGGTTGGTCTTTATAAAGGGTATTTATTTGGGGTAGAAGTCCACAGTTACCAGGCCATAAAGCGTAAGTTTCTTCCCTCACCAAAGTCCATTGCCACATGTTGGAGCAAGACAGCTGCCGACATGTTTGCCAGGGTTCAGGCTTCTTGGGTTTCTCTCCGGGCTTAGCTCCTCTGTTTCCTCCACAAGGTCAGCTGTAGACTATCAGGCAAACGGCTCGCTTCTCTTCTCCTGGGGCCTTCTCTCCAACATCAAAACTCCAACATCAAAACTGCTACTCAAAACTGCTACTCAAAAACTGCTCCCTCTGTCCTTTGCCTTCCCTTTTATATTCGACTCCCCCATCCACCAAGAGGTGGGGCTCAACGCCCTATTGAAAACTTGAAAACTTTACTTGTATTTTTTAGATAAATTGGTTGTGGTGAATGATTTCATATATATACTCAGGAGTTGAATTTGCTGGCATTTTATGAAACTAAGTGCTGTAGAAGTCATGGACAGGTCTACTGGCCATTTGCCCCAACCCTTGCCTACCATCCTCCTATTCCCCCTCTTGCATGGTTGTGTGCAGATTTTTGATATGTTTCCCTTCTGTATCTCAGGGACTTATCAGAGTAGGAACTCTCATTGGCAAGGCCCCCTCTTCTTGGGGTTGTATAAATAACCTACCCTTAGTATGGATTTGTCTCTCCTCTCCAATGGAGTGGGACATTATTTGTAATGCAAAATTAGGCTCATATAATCTGTGACAGTTCCACAGTGCTATCTTTTCATGAATTTGACACTTAAAGAATAGTTACCATTTGTTTTGTAGAATGGCCATCATGTTGAATTTGTCTGATGTTTTCTCAGGATTTGATTGTGCTTATGCACTTATTTTGCCAAGAATACCACAGAAGTGATGTTGAGCTTTTCTCAATGCATCAAATCAATAAATAAATGATGTCAATATGTCTTACTTCTTGTCATGTTAACTTTGGTCATTTGTTTAAAGTGATGTCAGGTTTCTCCAACACAGAGTTACTATTTTTCCCCTTGTAATTAATAAGTCCCTTTGGAGGATATTCTTTGTGACTGTGTAAATATCCTATTGTCATCATACCTTTGTCCACTAACTTTAGTTTTCATCAATGATTATTCCTGTAAAAATTATTATGATGATGTTTTCTATTTCCATTAATAAATTTAAATTATACTGTAGGGAAGATTTGTCCCTTCCCCTCCTTTTACGTACTTATTCAATTATTTATTTATATCAGTGTAAACTGATAAATTCTTATTTCGTCCTATTGTTTATATGCCCTTCCTATAATTATTTAATTTGTAGCTCAAATTTCTAAGGTTTGGCCCCTTAACTCCGTAAAATTGGCTCCTACATCCTTTTGGCATTCTCCCATTATTTTTTACCATCCATCACTATCTGGAATAAAATTCTTACATTTTTCCTGTGCCAGCTCTGAATAAAACATTTCTCCAAAGAGACATGATTCCTCCCATTGGAGAATGATGTTTTAAATCCAGGTTCTGGGTACTAGCTATGCTGGTTGCTACTAGGTTTTCTTACCTTCCGGGCCTCTGGAACAATATGAAGCATATATATATATATCTACATAAACATACCCAAACACACATATGTCATGATTACTACATCTATCTATTGCTCTGTTCTGTCACAGATTTTTAAATGTAACTCTATTGTGACCAGACAGCATACTTTGTATGATTTTTATCCTGAAAAATTTATCTTTGAGAATTACTTTATGGCTTAGAATATGGTAAGTCTATTCTAGAATATAGTTTCAAAAATAAGACTGGTCTTTCAAGTAAGATATTTTTATACTCTGTCCTTCATAGTTTTAATTTGTAAACTGAAGAGAGCTTTATTTTTGGCTCTGCCATTTAATGGCTGGGTGTAATTTACACAATTTCTCTCTGAAGTTTCTTTCTGCACCTTAAAATGAGAATTATAATAATAAACATATTTCAGAATTGTTGAGAGGATGGTAAGATCAATTATATGTGAAGGCTATTTACATTTGATGTCAAATTCAGTTTAAGAAAATAAAGATTATAAACTGAAGAAGCAAATGGGAGATGAGAAAATTAATAATTAATAATATAAGAGTTTTTAATATAAATAATGTGGTAAAGAAGTCAATACAACAACAAGAAGATATAAGTATCCTCCAAGAGTGTATAAATGAACAACAGTATGGGGGGTGGTGAATGTCTCTGTTAAAATGGCATCACAATATACACCAAACATATTTGAAGAATCTAAAACCAAAATCTTCCAAAGAACAAAATGCACATAAAAAAGGAACAAGGATAAGACAACAACTAGTGGGGGGGGGGGGGGCAGATAACCAAAAGAAGAATTAGTTTAAGATCTTATAGCTACTAGAGAAAGGGCTCCAGCATCTTTTTGCCCCAGTGCTGTGCTTTTTACAATGAATGATTTTTAATGTTTTAAAGTTGTCTGTTGGACCTTGGAGGCCAATGGCAGCATTAAAAACTGCTTAAAAGAGATTTATGGGAATTTGACTATAAAAACAAGAAAGAATGATGTGTTGTTTGCTCAAACTATAGTTGTTTAAATTGAAAAGAAATCCTGGATTGTACCCTAAGAGAGAATAGAAAGAATAGGGGAAAATATTTGACCCAATTATGTCTAAGAGATGTACCATGCCTGGTGTGAAACGTGAGGAAATCATGTGGCAACGTAATTCTTAACTTTACCACAAGAGGGTGAAGAAATCTGCCTTGGCAAAAACGCTTAGGGCAGATTTTATGCTGACTCTCATACAGGCACATAATTAAGACCATAGTGGAAATCAAATGAGGATGAGAGGAATAAGCATTTTAAATGTATAAAGAGTATGTAATAGATTTGGGGGAGACTTTCCATAAAATAAACTTTGTTACTAAAAATGGATAAAAAAACGAGTTATTGGTGATAAAATGTGGGTATTAGATGAAAATGTTCGTTATTTCCCTTATAGAAAAGAAAAACGGCAAAGAGATAATGAAATCCAAATAGAAAGTATTCAGAGTAAAAAATTAACCTATGCTATTTAACTTATCTGAACGTCATTTTGTCAATTTCAAAATGGACATGATATAACCCATCCAACTTACCTTAAAAGGTTATTGTACATTTTCAGCAAGATAAAATTTTTGAAATTTCATTATATAATGTTGAGGATAATATAAAATCCAGTCATTATTTATATAAAGGGTATTAAAAGAAAAATATGTAAAACTTATGAAGAATTTTGGAGAAAGATTTAGTTTTAAAAAAATGTGGATTTCTTCCAATAATAGACTGTACAGTGTCATTGATGGGTCTTTTCTCACTGGCCCCAAAAAACTATAGGACCAACCAGTTGAAGCAGAAAGAAATGAACATACTAACTCTGGAGAACATTAGCCTGGGCTAATCAAAGCAGAATAGTTTGAAATTTGGAATTCCTACATTTAGAAGACAAATGGCCTCTGTTGAAGAACTGATAGGATAAGATTATTATACTGAAGAGAAATAATTTTTAGTCCAGTTAAAAGGATGGAAAATATAGCAGTAGTAATGATTAAAACCTAGGAATTAATATGCAAAATAAAAAGGAAAAGAATCACACAGAAAAAAATATCATTAAATTCTAAATTTATGATATAGAACATATAGAACTTGGGGATGAGGATATTAACACGTTCCTTTAAGAACGTACAGAAAGTATAAGTACTGGGACAAGATATGGATATCATATAAAATATTTAACATAATTTTCTATTAAATACAAAACAAAATAATGACCATAGAAAAGGAAGAACAATAAAAATAAATTAGTGTGAGGTAGAAAAAACAGAGCATATTCATGGTAATGAAATACTAAAACACTTAGATCTGACATTTTTTTGACTGCCTTTGTGATGGACCCTGTGCTGTGAGGCAGTTCCCCCAGCAATGGTAAGGTTGAGAAAAAGGGCTATAAAGAAATAAGGAGGGGGCATCTTAACACTGTGAAAATCATGACACAGGGGATGACTCTCAGTGAGTCTTTGAGTGTTAACTAGACAACTGGAAGATAATTATATGATAAAGGAAGAGCAAAGCAAAGTAAGAAGCAAAGAAATGAATTACTTGCTTTGGGAATGGTAAGGAGTTTATGATGGACATGGCAGAGTTCTGATTATGAAAAAATTTTTGAAAGGAATATTGAAAGTTGGCTGTAAATTAGTTCCCAGGACTGTACAAAAAAAAAATTGTTAAGGAAGAACTGAGAATTTTAGTCCTAGGTATAAAGTTCCTTTGCAATATAAAAAAATGTGAATGCTTCCAAGTGTGAAAGATCACAAGGGGAATATAGACAAGAGAACCTATTATGAAACAGGGTGAAACAGGAGTGTGGAGGACTGAAAATCCAAACTGAATGAGTTCATGTGAAAGTGATAAGGAATATTTATTTTAAAATATTTATTTTGGTGCTGGCAGTGGATGTATATGTTTAAGTATCACAAATATTACAAATACCCACAACTAGTTTTTGCAATGGATCTGCCTCTTGAAACTAAATGTTGAATGGAAGTCTAATTTATAAAGCACATGAAAACAGAGATGCTCAAGTTTGCTCTTATGGGGTCCAGAAGGCTCTTCCCCAGCCTCTTACCTTCCCTCCATTGATCTATAGGAAAAATATTAGAGGCTAATACAATGTAAAGTGTTACCTTCTTTTCTAATTGTATTAAATAATATCTTTCTAATATATAATAACTAACTTGAACATAGCATTTCAAATTATTTCCAACAATATCTAATATGCTTTTTATTAAAAGGGATGGAATGTGGAAAATGTACCACAAAGAAAGTAGTTTAAAATGTGGCTGGAAAATATTCTTACTATGTATTGTTTCTATTTTCCCATCTGTAAAATGGGGAGGTTGAACTAAATGATCTATATAGACCTTTCAGCTCTAAAATGTTACTCATACATGAATTTTGGAAAATTGAAAATTGAAAAGCCAGCAGAACTTTAAAAAATCAGTGTGGTTTCTGAAAGTCAAATTAAATTACATAATTCACTTCAAGCAAGTTAATTTGATCATTTTGTGTTATTTATTTAGCTAAATGTTACATGGTTCTAACGCATTAAATGGTAGGCTAATGGAAAAACAAAATGAGCTACACTGTATATTCCAAGTCTGTCATTAGTGCTTTAATAGACATGCTTACATTTTCTAGAGCAGAAAAAAGTAAAAAGTAGAACAATATTGGATATTTTGACCTGGTCCTCTATGTAACCATCCGTGATGCCAAAGCTTACTGACTGACTCTGTTTCCAGTGGAATCCAGTGAGATTGTGTATTGTGAAGGCCGCTGAAACAAACCTACTGAGGAAACAGTTCCCAGCATGGTCTGGGGATAGGTCTGTTTAAAGAAACATTCATTCTAAGTATGGAGACTTTGATACATCTGCCAAGCAAACATCTACCCCATCTGCCAGCCTCCCCTATGCACAGACGCTTTGATAAGTCGATATTCTGTCCTCTAGGATAAATGTGGAAATTAATTCTTCTATTTTTCACCATTTCGGGATAAGCAGCTCAGTTGTCCACTTTCTGTTCTACTGTGGCCCACGTCAGAGCAGGCTTTTAGTTACCGCCTGGCTAGGAGCATCGCCCTGGCCACAGAGTTTGAAGGACAGGTTAGGGTGCAGAAGCCCCAATTCACTCTCCCCTTCTCACCCTTTATTCTCCATAACATTAACTCACAAGGCCATGTGAGCAGGTCGATAGACTCTTGTGCACTAAATATACCATGGTGCAAAAACTAAATACCATCTCCCTTTATTTTCTGAAACCATGCTAAAGCTGCTCCATGCACCCACCCTCTGGGCTAGGATGGAATTCTTTCTAAGTCATGGACTTTAGGGTGAGGTGGGGAAGACTTTCTACTCCATAGAATCCCATTTTAGACTCCAGCAGTGAGGCCCTCTGTTTTTCTACTTTCATAACTCCCCAATGACTTGCTCACCGATCTGGGGGCCCTTGAAGATGGTCCTTCTTTTGCCTTTGTGCCTGGCTTGAATCCAGTTGTCTTTTCAGGACTGAGTGGCCAGACACCCCCCAGTGCAGCTTCCTTGGAGGCAGCACCTCACAGTCACTCCCTTTCTAGGTTCTCTCCACTGCCTGGTCCTTCAAAATTCCAATCACTTCACTGTCACTGTGAGAAGCTCTCAAGAAACTCCCACTGCCTCCGGCATTTATCTCTCCCAGCCTAGGTTTTTTTTTTTCATTAACTCAATAAAAGTTTGTGTGGGTAATTTTTTTCAGAGGTCCTGGAAGACTACAGACATTAACATACCCCTGAAGAAATTTAAAGATGTGGTTACCTTCTTGGAAAGAAGATTGAAGAACACCTCCCATTCAGACATCTAAAGTAATAAGAAAAAATCATAAATTAATTTCTCAGTAATTATCTTCCCACATTTGATTCTGTCCCATGGTATGGAATGAGGGTAGAAGAGCAAAGTGAAAGTCAAGTGGCATATCCAACAAACAACACTGTTTTCATTAATCAAAGTATTGTACAACAAAGAAATATAAGCTCTGAAATCTCAGAGATTTTGATTAAAATTCAAATTTAGAGATTTTATGAATATGGCCCTTAAGCCATTTTCTTAGCCTATTTCCCTTTTCTATTAACTAGGGATAATTAACGTAAGGATCAAATAAAATCAATGTAAAGTTATTACACAAACTGGCACTTAACATTTTCTTAATAAATGGCATATTGTGGCAGCTATTATTATCACAATAAATGTTGGAGATAAATATGAAAATTATTGTAAGATATTGGAATATAATCCCTCTACACTGGCCCTGGATCTCTTTGCTTTCCCTAATCAGGCAGTCAAATAGAATTATGCATTAAAGAATTGGTAGCTATCACTGAAGACTTATATGAGTAAGTCTCGAAGAACAGTTTCGTATTTGAGATCATAAAGACACCCACAAGCACACAATGGCACCCACCAGCTTTTCTCTCTTTCTCTGAAATATAAATAAGCTTTACAGGGTGGAGGAAGGAGCAAGATAGTAAGACTGAGCAAGGGAGAGAACAGAACATTTTATTGCCTATGGAAAAAAAAGCCTTCCAGGTTTGCAGATGAAGAAACTTCCCAGAGAGTTAAATTAAAAGAAAAACATCTGAAAAGAACAAGGAAGGGAACTTTTCTTATTAAACTTCAAAGCATCTTCTAGACTCTGAAAGATAGGACCTAAGAGTTCTAGAACATTTTCAGAGAGGAAGTGTGGAATCTTCCACAGTGAGGGATTGCTGTGATTTGATTATGGTCCCGGTGGTGGTGCTGGCGAGACTGTGAAATCTTAGACAGCATACTTGAGGAATAGGTAAGCAAACAGTTTCCAAAGAGTTGAGAATGCCATCTGACTGTAAGATTTGGAAAGAAATTCTCTGAGTTAACCAAAATTGACTTTTGACAATTTAAATATTGAAGTGTGCTATCCAATCCAGAATAAAACCAAAGAGGGGTTATTTATGTTTGGTTGGATGAGCTGATTGAGCTTTTTCTCAAAGCAAACCACACAGATACCAAGAACTACATCTACAATTCTTCCCTATGCTAGCACTTTCTTAATATGTTTCTGTGTTGTGAGGGTTAATTCCAGCAGGCTTGGAAGTATGGTCTGAGCTGTTTTTCTAAAGGACTTGATATAGCACTTACCCCTGGTAAAGGTAAGAAATGTACTGATTAATAGTGCTGCTTTGTAGTCAGGGAAATGAGTGGTTTCGGGGCAATTTGAACCAGCTTGTCAGCATTGCTTATCGATAGCAGTGAGATGGGTGATTTGGTCATGGTCTCGATGAGACCCTGATAGGCCTTTACAGCTGGGGATGGCTTTGTAGCAAGAATATGCCTACATGACCAGCAGGGTATAAGAAACTCCATCTAGGGCTCCCTCATTCGAAGGTTTTCCATGCACCTTGAAAGCATGGGAAAGAGAGAAATCACATTTAGCATAGCCCTGCAGAGAGAAAAATTGGAGCTGGCACTGAATTCTCTGTACCCCTTGCTGTGCGACAGCTTAGCTGTGATGCATATCCTTAGTTTCATGCTGTTTCTATATTGTATTCCTTTCAATAAATCTTCTATTTGCATGCATTGTCATTTGAGACAATGGAACCCCGAATCTTCTTTAGCAATGGAACTCTGTCTTTCACCATTAGTACAGATTCTTATAGTATTTACCATGTTGTATCATTTTTTTTCTATTATGTTATCATGTGAATTTTTGAGAATGAAGATTATAGAGTATTATATTATTCTAAAAATTAATTAATATAGTGCCTGGTAAGCAGTTATTGGAAAACATATGAAATTGCTGTGTGTAAAAGTGTTACATTTTAAAATTCCCTTTAAATCAAATTAACTTTATTCTGAGATTTCATTATGCTAGATTGTCAGGAAATATGCTTTAAATCTTACTGGGGCTCCCTAATCAGCTAACCCACCCAGTGCTCTATAAATATCTGTAGAACGAAACAAAACCAGTAATGGAAACTTCCAACTTTGTTCTACATTGTTTGCCACTGAGGAGCCTGAGGCCCTGGCACACATGATTCTTTGAATTGCTGATGATTCTGTGTTTTACTTGGAGACTGAGACTGGGAATAATGATGCCTAGGGTCCAGTCTTCTTAATCCTACTATAGATTTATTTGTCCCTAAGTGTCATCTAACCTCTGCAAGGCATTGAAGCAGATGGCGTCATGCCCTCCAACAGTCACACAATCCAAAGTCCCTTTCTCCTTTCCAATAAGAGGATACATCTTTTCCCTACACATTGCTGTTTCTTCCCCTCAAGACCTCCATTTTATAATCCACTCTAGAAGCTCAGAATTAAATATAACAGGAATTTGCGATGATATTTTCATTCTACTTTCTGCTCTGCTAATAATCTTCTTTTTAGTTGAGGGGGAACAAAGTCTGGTTACCTGCTTGAAATGGAGTGGAAGTGTAAAATGGAAATATATACAGAAACATAAATTACCTGTAGCATCTCAATAAATCATTCTCAGTATGTATTTGTATATATAACCAATCAATACTTATGGAATCAATAAGAAAGAGATTAGGCTATAGAGAGAAAAAAATCCTACTTCCATTTTTATTTCAATGTCATCTCAGGAGAACAACTGCTAGGAGTTTTAGGAGCTTCATAATTCTATAAGTTTTCAATCCGTTTTTAAAATCTTTGTTAAGCTTTGTTAGTTCCCCCACTGTTACTCATCATTATGGATTGAACTCTGTCCGCCAAAAAGATATGTTCAAGTCCTAACTCCCTGGTCCCAGGAATGTGATCCTGTTTGGATCACATTGAAGATGTTATCAGTTAAGGCCAAACTATATTAGGGTGGGCCCTAATCCAACACGACTGGTGTCTTTTTTTTTTTTTAGAACAGTTTTATTCATACACCATATAATCCATTCAAAGTGTACAATCAGTGGCTCTAGGTATAATTACAGACTTGTGCATTCATTACCACAGTACCAATTTGAGAACATTCTCTTTGCTCCAAAAAGAAAAATCCCATACCCTTAATACTCCCCTATTATTGACACTTAGCATTGGTATGCTATCTTTGTTACAATTCCACTGGTGTCTTTTTAAGAAGAGAAAATTGAACACAGAGAGACAAAGAGAAAGAGAGGAGAGAAAACCATGGACTGCTGAAAAGAGGAATAGAACAGATTCTTTCCTACAAGTTTAAGAGAAAGCACGGCCCTGCTAACACCTTGATTTTGGACTTACAGCCTCCAGAAATCTAAAACAATAAATTTCTGTTGTTTTAAGCCACCCAGTTTGTGGTATATGGTTACAGTAGCTTTAGTCACCTAAGGTACTAGGGTTTAAAACTAAGAGATTGAATTGGTTGAGATTAAGCATGTGAGGGTAGGAGGGGTGGGAGTTGGGGTTCATAGCAGGCTGTGGGACTGAGGGTTCCAGTGGGAAAGGGGGCAGAAGTGCTAGGGGGTCAAATCCCTGGGCCTAGCAGAAAATAAGCAAAGAGGCCTAGGCTGGATTGATAGAAACTGGGATTTTTATATGAGGTCTCCACATCCCTGCTAGTGTCACCACCCTCCTTGCCTTAGTACATCAACCACTCATTTGCTTCTTTCATCAGCCCCATGGGGATATACTAGTTTATGGATATTATTAGTTTATTACAATAGGGTTTTAAGCAGACTCCAACAAATCCTTTAGCTGTTATTTTATTCTTGATGAGAAAGAACATGCTGTCATTTTAGCCTGTTTGAAATACCACAGGTTTTCTTATTAGTGCAATTACTTTTTCTCCTGATAGTGTCCGAAATACATTAAATCCATGTGCTGATCTGCAGCTCACATCATATTCCTTACTTCGCAGTATTTAAATAACTTTAAATATGTCCTAAGGTTCACCCCAATTGAATTTAATAGCCAGGTCCCTACCACATAATCCCTTGAAAGGCAGTGAGCATGATCTTCCTTGTGAACTCGGTCCTCTGATAAATTTTCGCCTTCAGGACTGTTTCTCAAATTTAGTTTTCATATTAGACACCCAGGGATCTTGTTAAAATTCAGATTCCAATGCCTCCCATGAAACTTCTGTTTTAGTAGGCCTGGGGTGGGCCAACAAGCCCTAAGGTGAGACAAGAGGTCCATAGACCTACTGTGAGATGAGACCCTTGCCTTAGGAGATCTTTCGACTTCTTAGAGCAAGAAGACATTTTATCTTGCTTACTCTCTTCCATCAACCTTCCTCATTTTCTAAGAGAAAACATTATAGACAAGCCCAAGAACCTGCATCTTTTTCATTCCATCCTTTTTTTTAGCTTTTCTACTCCCTTTCCCCTCCTATGAAATTTATGTTGGATATTTGTTTTATGTCTATTCTATGTTCTTGGTTGGTTCCATCTCTATATTTTTTATTTTGAAAATGAAAATATTTTCCAACCTCTATTTTTTCTTAAAGCATTATTTTCAGTGTTTTCTCTTTCCTCTGACCCAACCACATCCTCCTGGTTTTCACTGTTTTACAGCAGCCTGAGAGGTGTGCCTCCATCCAAGTTTCAGCAGCTTCATTAGACTGGTCCACAAAGCTTTCCAGGAAGTATATTTCCGTTAATTTTAGTGTTCTCTGACTCTGAGTGCTATAATATGTTCCTGGCCTTTCTTCTTTGGGAGAATCATGATTATTTTCTTAGGTGATGCTGGTTTAGTGGAAATGTGTATACATTTGTGTGATTTTACTGATGTAATTAAATCTTTTTAAACAGCAAAATAATCATTAGAGGATACATACAAAAAGGAAGTTTTTTTAAAATTTTTGAGTAATATGACTACAAATCTTTTCAAATTATATTTTGACTTCCCTAAATTTCTGTAAAGAGAATACCTACATTCATATTCTTCAAAATTATGAAGTTTCAACATAAAAAATAAAATAATGATCTTCCTATAAAGTTAGAGTTGATTTGCTAACATCCCTTGTACTCTCCAACAAAGGTACAAAAGACTCCTCCTGACACCCTATATAGTCAGCCAAGGGGGTGCTGATGCAAAGTACCAGAAATCTGTTGGCTTTTACAAGGGTATTTATTTGGGGTAAAAGCTTGCAGTTACAAAGCCCTAAAGAGTTCAATTCCAGGTACCATAAGAGGTATTTTCTTACCAAAGTCTGTTGACACATATTGAAGCGAGAAGGTTGCTGGTCTCTGTGAGAGTTCAGCCTTCCTCTTCCTCTGAAGACTCCGTGGGCCCAGCTTCTTCCAATCTCAGCTGTAGGCTGGAGGGATCATTTCTTTCCTGGCCTTCCCAGCTGCTCAGGGCTCTAGTCTCTTTAGCTGTAAACTATGAAGCAAATGGCTCAGCTCTCCCCAGGGCTTCAGCTATATGAGCCTTCTCCTTTCTGTCACATGGCAGGACCGAAATGACCAAGCTCTCTCTTCTTCCATGTCTGTGGAGCTCTCTTTCTTCCTGTGCCTTCTTCTGTGTCTTCTTGAGTGAGTGTCCATTAATATAGCCCACTAAGGGGGTGGGGACACACAAAGTGAGTCACCCTAATGACATGGTTGAATCAAAGCCCTAATCTTAACATAATTTAATCAAAGACATCTCAGCTGAATCTAATGCAATCAAAGGGGTTCACACCCATAGGAACATACCAGTTTACAAACATAATCTCTCTTTTTGGAATGTATAAATAATCTCAAACTGCCACACACCCTAACCCTGAATGGACATTGTTGGTCTTCTACTCATTAAGTTGGTGGCAATTTATTACACAACAATAGAAAATAAATAAACTCGGTATTATGGGCTGATTTGGGTCTCCCAAAAGACATGTTGAAGTCATAATCCCCAGTCCTGTGTATGTGACTTTATTTGGAAATAGGGTCCTTGAACATGTTATCAGTTAAGAAGGGGCCAATCTGAATTACAGTAATTCCTATTTCAATCTAGTGTTCTTATAAGAAAGGGAGAAATGGACTTAGACACAGGAGGGGAGAACACAATGTGATGACTGAGGCAGAGATTGAAATCAAAGATTGCCCGTCACCACCAGAAGCCAGGAGAGAGGTACGGAAAAGATTCTTCCCTACATACTTCAGTGGGAGCATGGCCCTTCTAATGCCTGGAGTTTTCTGACTTCTAGCCTCTGGAACTGTGAGACCATAAATGTCTGTTGTTTTAAGTATCCAGTTAGTGGGACTTTGTTACAATAGCCTCAGGAATCAAAGATACCCTGCTTTTTTAATATACTCTGGTATATTTTAAAAAGTATATTCTGGCATATCCAGAGGCTGTTGGGGATTGAATCATGAACCCCACAAAAGCCATGTTCAAATCTTAATCCACATTCCTGTGGGTGTGAATCCATTTGTAAACAGGACCTTTTGAAGATGTTGTTAGTTAAGGTCTGACCAGATTGAATTAGGATGGGCCTTCATCCATTTGAGTGGAGGCCTCATAAGGTAGGAAATTCAGACACAATCAGTAGAAGCCGGAAGACAGAAGGAGCCTGGGAGGAGAGCAAGATGGCCATGTGATGGAAGCCTACCATCACCAGGTTGCTCCTGGCCCTGCAGGAATCATGGCCTTGATGACACCTTCATTTGGGACTTCTAGCCTTCAAAATCATAAGACAATAAATGCTTGTTTAAGGCAACTGATTGTGCGGTATTTGCCACAGCAGCTCTGATGAATTAAGACAGATACCGTGACTGGGTCACCATCTTTGGAATAATGACTAATGGAGTTGGAGCTTTTCACTATGAATTTTTCATGCCTTAGTTCTCTCTTTCCTTTCATCATCAGTTCTCTCCTTTCCTCATATTAACAAAGAACAATTCTCTTAACACTTAGAGGGAAATTGGTGAGGTGCAACTTTTCAGCATTTATTCTGACATATGCTTTGAATTTCCATTTCTAGATTATATTTTGGAGTTCTGAAACATAAACTTATGGAAACATTGCCATGCTGCCAGGATGGTGGGTATGATGAGGCTAAATGTTGTGAGATGAGGCCAAATTGAGGAAACAAACACCACAACCATATCGGACGGAGAGTCCCCTGATCCCAGTCTCTCTTCTCTTCTTGTCTTATTCTTTTTTTCTCATCCGCAGCACCGTTTTCATGGACCCAGGTCCTGACCGGCACTTGACCAGCAACATATGGCTTGCCATCTGCTTACGGAAGACACCAAGATACAGACTGATTCTTGGGTGTTGGAAATGTATGTCCTATTCTCTAAATATAGCAATTGAATGCAGCTACAGCAAAAAATTATTTGGGGGTGTGTGTAAGAATGCAATTAACAAGACCTCCTAACATGTTTCTAACATTATTGAATTGATTTTATTTTATTTGATGACACTAATAAAATAAAGACATCCAAACAAGCAGATTATGTGAATGATAGTTGTCAATTTATTGCTGTGCTACAGTAAGTAATTCAGGTACAGGACAAAGTCAGGACAGCAGCAGGTTTTAGGATTTGGAAAAAGCAACAAGGCCCATTTCCACACACCAAGGTGAAGGGGATGAAGAAGCTTTTAAAGTAGAGACTGGGATGTTGGAGGCAGCCAGAAAAATGTGAGGCTAAAATGGCTGACTAACAACTAAAAACTAGCCTGATCCTATATTTAGCCTTCTTTGAAAAGATAGCTTACCCTGTTCCCGCGCCCGGGAAACTTTCCCGCGCCCGCGAAACCTTCCCGCCTTCCACAAATAACAAACCCTCCCTAGCAACCAACTGTGCCCAATCCCTGCCTAACACGTACTCCCTCCTCTTCCACGCCCTGCCTCTTGCTCCACCCCTTACCTAGCTTATAAAAGGTTGTGCACTTGCTCAATAAAGGACCCCCCTGCATACTCACCTCGTCTCCGCAATAATTCTTTCCCTCGCCGTCAAGGCCCCTGGGAACGCCGACTACCTCCCGGCGCTCCACCCTCATCCTGCCCGTCAACAACTGGCGCCCAATGTGGGGCTCGGTCATCTGCCGCTGGCCGGTAACCTCCGCGAACGGGTAAGGACTACGTCTGCCTTGTTCTATAACTTGGCAGGCCTCTATTCCCTTCGGTACCTCTCTCTCTCTAACTCGGCTTCTTTGCCCCCGGGGTACCCCCTCCCTCTTCCTCCCTATGAGCTTTAGCCACTTTGTCCCCTGGTTCCCTCTCTTCTTCCTCCTTCCATTTATTTTGCTCTTTTCTCTTAGCATCCTCTACCATTTCTGTCCCCAACTCTCTTCTTCCCTTATTCCACCGATTATTCTCTGCTTCTTCCTCCTCTCTCTCGTTATTCTCTGTATTCTAATCTTGTCTCTAGACCATGGGGGCCTCCTTCTCTTCTCGCCAAGCCCCTCAGGTTAGGGCTCTCGCCAGCCTTCTCGCATGCCACCAGTGCAAGGTTTCAGCAAAGCAACTTCAAAATTACTGGGACCTCCTTCTCCCCTTCAACCCCTGGCTTCTCACATCTAATCTTTGGGATCCTGATACCTACTGCTTGCTCGTCGACAGAGTAACTTCTGCCATGGAGCATGAGAATAAACGCTTCCCCCCCGGCCTCATTCCTACGCTTATTACCATTCGCTTCTGCCTACTCGGCGCTAAGCCTCTAGAGATCTCCCTTTCAGAGCCCTCCTCTCCTGAGGAGGACTGTGAGAATTCTAATGCTCTGGTCTTCCAGCTTAACAACCTTTTGGAAGACTCTGATACTGCTTCCAAACCCCTAACAAAACTCACTAACAACCACGCTCAAAATGGCGCACTTCTGCCTTCTTCACCGCCTGAAAAGCGGAACCTTCTATATCCGGAACTCCCCTCCTCCGCTGAGGGCGGAGCTATACTTCCCCTTAGCCCTGCCAGTCACCCAGTCACCACACCACTTCCTGCCAAACCTCCTGACCCCCCTGCTCCCTCACCCGCTCTGTCACACCCCCCGCCCCTTTCTCTCCCCAGCGGCCTTGGCGCCTCTGCCCCCGCCGCTCCCTATCCGCTTTCAACCTCGGCTCTCAATGCCAACACCATGATCTCCCCAGAGGCTGCTGCGGCTGTCCTGCGGCAGCCCCCACCGTCTTCCCTACACCCGCAACAATGTTACACCTGTCACTCAGGAATATTTTCTCTGACAGTGCATATGCCTGTCAGGTCTGCAAAGTAATAGCATTCAGCACATTCTTTCCATCAGACTCGGCCCTTGATTGCAGCTTGACACTTCTACAACAACTAGCTGAACGATGTGTACAGCCATGGTTTATCACTCACATCCGCAGTCACACTGGCCTATTCGGCCCACTTGCAGAAGGCAACACGTTAACTGATTCGGCAGTATCCACACTAACGCTTGCTGTACACAACCACGACCTAATCACCCAGGCACGGAGTCTACACTCCAGATTCCATTTCTCAGCATCCAGTCTAAAACATTTATTTCCGGACCTGACCGCAGACCTCTGCAAACATCTAGTGCGCAGCTGTCGATACTGTGCCCCCTTTTTACCTCTTGGGCCCTTACAACCCCAGGGTGTCAACCCTAGAGGTTTAAAACCCAACTCGCGCTGGCAAATGGACGTTACTCATGTCCCATCCTTTGGTCGACAGAAATATGTACATGTTGTTAAAGATACTTACTCCAGCCTAGTCAGCACTGTTGCCCTCCCTGGTGAGCGCGCACGTCACTGCATCCAAGCCCTAAGGCGGGCTATCCTCCTTATGGGAGTGCCCTGGGATCTTAAAACTGACAATGGGCCTGCTTACCATAGTTCTTCATTTCAGGCCTTTCTCAAACTTTACAATATCACACACCATTTTGGCATCCCCTACAATCCACAAGGATAAGCCATCATAGAAAAAACTAACCATCACTTAAAGACCTTAATACTTAAAGAGAGGGAAGAACACCCCCACCACACCCCAGAAGAGATCCTTACTACAGTTCTAGTGAAACTCAATTTACTCACATTCGACAAAAATGGACTGTCCCCCATGCATAAACACTGGTGTGCGTCCTCACTCTCCACCCCACTACCACTGGTATACTGGAAGAATCCTGAAGCCAACAAGTGGCAAGGACCTCACCCCCTCCTGTGCCAAAGTAGAGGTTTTGCTTGTGTTTTCCCAGACGATGCTCCCCAACCCATCTGGATCCCGGGACAAAACATCCGACCCGCCACCGCAGACCAAGCGCCTAACGAGAAGGGAACGCCAACAGCTGAGGCACCTAACCCACCAGATGACGCGTGTTATACCGAACAACCCAACTCCTCAAGTACTCCTCAATCTCTATCGCAGAGTCCGCGCACAAACTCCCCTTCAGCCTAACCAACCCATTAACCTGGTAGTCCTAATAATCCTCTTTCTTTCCGCGGCCACAACACCTGTCCTCTCTAACTCGGCTCACCAACCCTTCTATTGGACAGTCAAGGTCATGGCCAATGATAAAATCCTGCAATACAATGTCACTGCCCAAGCCCCGTCCTTTGAAGTGCATATTGGTAGCCTTATAGGCTATTCTTACCAAAAGGACTACAAGCCATCGTACTGTCATCGTCATAATAATTATTTACTCGGCCCTACCGGCCACATGATCTCTGGTTTTTACATCTGCCCTTCCTCCGCCGCAGGCTGCTGCGACACCACGCACTTCTATTGCCCCTCTTGGGGCCGCGAAACCATGGCTTACGGCTGGAGCGCTGCTCCAAATCGGGACTCCTACCTTACCTTCAAAACTGCAATAGCACCCGATGGGATATAATTGTCCTCACTGTTAAAGACCCTTCCAAAACTGCCTGGCTAGAGGGCCGTACATACGGCCTTCGGCTATACATGGAAAGCTATGATTACGGCGGCCTTTTCATAATACAAAAGAGGGCCACCACCCCCGCTGTTCCAATTTCCGTTGGCCCCAACCCAGTCCTCAACCCTCCCTCTATTCTTGCACTCCCTAACAATCAGTCTTCTAACTCCAGCGCCGCCCCTCTTACCCCACTACCCCCGTTACGAATCTACAACCTGCTTCTGTCCTTAGTTAACGCCTCCTTCTCCACTCTTAATTCCTCCTATCCCAACCTTACCGCTAGCTGTTGGCTGTGCCTCTCCTCCTTAATGCCTTACTACGAGGCTATAGCCACTAACGCCTCCTATCAATCTTCCTCAGAAAACAATCCTCCGTCTTGCAACTGGAACCAAACTCAGATAACAGTCCAGTCTGTCTCTCAGAGTGGGCTCTGTATCACTAAAATCGGAGGCACTGTTATTCCCTCCATGAAAACCCTCTGCAACCATACAACTACCCCTAACACGACCGCAAGATTTCTCTTACCCGACAATAACACACAATGGATCTTACCCCATGCCTTAATGTTCGCACCCTCAACTCCACCAACGAAACCTGTGTGCTTGCTGTAATACTCCCCCGCATTATCTACCATACCAATAACCAATTTTTTGATTCCTGGCAGCGTCATCTCCTACCAACCTACATACAAAAAAGGGAACCTATCACCGTCATTACAATTGCCACACTTTTAGGTCTTGCAGGAGCCGGCACCGGAATTGCAGCCCTAACCTTACATACACAATAATGCCCTTTCCTCTCTCAGGTCAGCCGTCGACGAAGATATCGCCCATCTCGAAACAGCCATTAACCACCTAGAAAAATCTCTTACATCCCTCTCCGAAGTAGTCCTTCAAAACTGCAGAGGGCTAGACCTCCTCTTTCTCAAAGAAGGAGGCCTCTGTGCTGCCCTGGGTGAAGAATGCTGTTTCTATGCTAATCACTCGGGCCTCATCCAAGACAATTTAGCCCAAGTTAGAGCCGGGCTAGAAAAATGTAAAAAGGAGAGAGAAGCCCAGGGGGGAGGTCTCTCCTGGGGATTCCAAGGATTCCTCCCCTACATTCTCCCTATTCTAGGCCCCCTAATCATTCTCCTCGTTGCACTGGCAGTCGGACCATGGGCCATCAAGATCGTCCAACTCGCAAAAGATCAAGCTAATGCCATTTTCACCTCATTTGTACAGGTCCACTACCAGCGGCTCGCCACCGCCGAGGAACCCCCCCACACCCGTTCCTCCCGCAGCACCCTCCCCTCGTCCTCCCGGCCCACCTCCGCCCATTCTCCCCACAGGAGTTCTGCGCTGCCTGTTACCTCGGCTCCTCCTGCTGCCCTCGCCCTCAAGCAAATCCAGCTCTAAACACCCACCCACAATGCCGTCCACTCCTGCTTCCTCCAGTCCGAGACCTCGCCTCCAAAACTTCGTTCACCCTAAGCCCCACCGCTATAGCCACAGCTCTCCAAAACTAAGCAGCCACTCACCTGTTCCATCACCCTTAGTCCGGGCTCCTTTCCAATGCTACTAACTCATAATAAGGTAAGGCAGGCTAAAGTCTGGCCAACAAACATAGCCACGTTGTTTCTGCCCTCCATAAGTAACAACATCCTCCAACCCTTCCCGCCTTTGAGCAGCTGAGTGTGAGGCAAAGCACTGCAAGAGACGGTTAAAAGTGAATACAACCTAACTGTTCTCTGAGAAGCACGCCTCACTAGCACAAGGGCTCGTTCTAACTGAGCAAAATGCTCAATGAAACATTGGGCTAGATAGCCAATGACGGGCAACTGGACTGACCCATCAATCAACCTAAGACAGGGACATGGCCTTCTGCTGCCATGTTTCCCAATGACGGGTAAGACTGATAAGGTACAGCCCCGACCTAAGACAGGCACAGACCCTCCTTTGCAAATAGCACATTTGCAGATACGAGCACCCTTCCACAATGAGGCCTCTACTTCCCTCAGCTAGCTATACAATATAAGGCTCAAATAAAACAAAAAGGAGGAGATGTTGGAGGCAGCCAGAAAAATGTGAGGCTAAAATGGCCGACTAACAACTAAAAACTAGCCTGATCCTATATTTAGCCTTCTTTGAAAAGATAGCTTACCCTGTTCCCGCGCCCGCGAAACTTTCCCGCGCCCGCGAAACCTTCCCGCCTTCCGCAAATAACAAACCCTCCCTAGCAACCAACTGTGCCCAATCCCCGCCTAACACGTACTCCCTCCTCTTCCATGCCCTGCCTCTTGCTCCACCCCTTACCTAGCTTATAAAAGGTTGTGCACTTGCTCAATAAAGGACCCCCCTGCATACTCACCTCGTCTCCGCAATAATTCTTTCCCTCGCCGTCAAGGCCCCCGGGAATGCCGACTACCTCCCGGCGCTCCCCCCTCATCCTGCCCGTCAACACTGGGACACAGGGTAAAAAGCCAGGATTCATTGACAAAAGATTAATGTATTTTGGGGAATAAGTTTAAGGCTAAGTCAGGGGCTAAGTTACTAGAACTGGCACCCACAAAATCACATTAGAGAAGACTTAGTGGTGAAAATGTCAACTCTCACAGGTACAGGATTTACTGTTCAAATCTCTTTTGACCAAAGTCAGAATTGGTCCCAGAATTCTCTTGGGACTAACCCTTCAGCGTGACAGGGTTGGACTCAATTGTGGTTTCCCTACACATAGCTCTTCTGCGCCTTATATGTGAAATTATAGTTAGTACTAGAGTTGATAGGTTTATGTCTAAGAGACTTAAATCTTTGGGCTCTCCATGTGCCAGTAAGGCCCTGAATCTCAGCAATGTTGCATCACCTAGTGTCCAGTTCATTGGACTCACCCAGGACAACTAGCAAGGAGATGATGATGGGCAATGACCATCCCAAGGAACAGAAAGAGTCAACAACTGCAAGCAATATAGTCCTGTCCATCTGCCCCATGGGATCCAAGCCCCCTTTCAATTAGAGGTGGAGTAGGCATCACCATCCCAGAATCCTCAGGATTGGGGAATGAAAGATGGACTAGAGTAGACTTACTGTTATTCTATTATAGTCTTATTGCTATTCTACCACTAGAAGAACTTTTATCATTGATGTGGAGGCAGTGGCCACTGGAGGTTCTGAGGGGAGGGAGGGGGAAAAACAGATGTAATATGGGGGCATTTTGAGGACATTAGAATTGTCCTGAATGACGTTGCAGTGACAGATACAGGCAATTATATATCTTGTCATAACTTACAAAATTGTGCAGGAGAGAGTTTAAACTATAATGTAACTATAATCCACGGTTTTGGCAATGCTTCAATATGTGTTCATCATTTGTAACAAATGTACCACACTAATGAAGGATGTTGTTCATGTGGAAAAGAGTGGGAGGGGTAGGGAGTGGGCATATGGGAATCCCCTACATTTTTTTATGTAACATTTATGTAATCTAAGTGTCTTTAAAAAATTAAAAAATAAAAGTAATTTAATTAAAATAAAAAAAAAAGCCGGCTGGAAGTTTCTCAATAGTAAGAAGAGGAGAAACTGGGAGGCTTTAAATCAGCTAATTAGAAGTTACAGAAAAATCTTTGGAAAAATTCAGTTATGTAAATTGAAATTCTCAAAAATATTTTAATTAAATGCTTCAAAATTGATTTATAGCTAAATGATAACATTAAGTATAAAATGTATAAAATATGTAAAATAATTTCTGCAACCTCAAAGTAAATTTAAATATTATTAAATACTAGAAAACTCAAAATATAGTCATACCCTAAATTTGTCATAAAGTAGTTCATTATGGATCATCTTTAGAAAAGTTTGTATATGCGGACCAGAATACAAAGAATTATGTTATCACTCTTGTGGGTAAAATAGAGAATTCAACAAAGTATATCTTAATCATATTGCAACAAGCTGCAAGTAATGACCAAACACATTAGTATATTAATTGTAAACATATAAAAGCAATTAAAGAATAGTACAAAATCTTAGTGTTTATATACACTCTCTTGTATTTTAAATAGTTTATAATTATCAACTTCATTAATTTATGCATTTTGTTTTGTTTTGTTTTTAGAGATTCCTGTATTCAAGATACACCTATGTGCTGATGAATTTATAAAATAAAAATGAAAGCAATGTGAAAATAAAGCATTTAGAATCTCAAAGGGACTACTGTAACAGATAAGGAAGATGCAAATCTTATACTTTGATAATGCTACATGCTTTTAGTATATATATCATTGATTTAGAATTTATTCATACAGTGCATCAGACAATTCTTAAAAACAAGCCATGTTTTCAGTAATTTCTAATATATGCTTTTTTATTACAAGAGCAATTTGCATTAAAAAGATAAAGAGGAAGAAAAAAGAAACCAGTAAAAATGGATTTAGATGATAGTAAACTGAATGGTGTGATTCTCAAACTGCAGGATCCTTCACAGAATTTAGCTTATGTTCAGAAAGAAATCTAATTATCAGGCTGTTAGCCATAAGTGAAACCTCAGCTCAGGGTCTAAACCAAGATAACTGAAGTGCTTTCACTGTTTTGGTACTAATTGGTCATTGAGAACCCAGGGACTTTTCATGATTGACACAGAGAAAATGAAAAGCTTTTACTTAGTCACTGATGTTTAAACGACAAAAGGCAAGGGAAAAACTAATCTTATTCCTTGGAAAGATTTGAAAATTTCTGGATACACTGTTTAGAAACTATTGTCTCTAAAATAGCTCTGCTGTTTCATTTACTGTTTCTTAAACCAAAGCAAATCATAGCTGAAAATGGATGTCAAACCAAGAAAAATATGCATAAATTCAGCATATTTTTGTTTCCTAGAACTTTATACCCAAGCAAAAGGAAAAATATAACGCTTCACAACAGATGACATTTTAGAATTTATATCAGTTTGAGTAGACTTAAAATTACAAATGTCAAAATGGTGAAAGTCTTCTACAAATGTTTAGCTAGTGCTCACCATTTCCCTTTCTATCTTTAAATATACAGTAAAATTTGGGTGAATTCATTGGAAACTGGACTTATAATAAATGGAATACAAGTTAGTCTTATTAAGCAAGATTCCTTTCCTGAGAAATTTCTACAAACTATTAGATATTAAGAGATATAAAAACCTTGTATTTTTTTCTGGGGCACTACTCACACAACAAACTGTCTGACGTTCAGAAAATAATGGTGGTGAGATTTTAGCGAATTACTCTGTTTTACAATGTATCATCAAAGTGGGTCAGATATTCACATACCAATGTCATCTTATTCATAAAAATGTCACATTAAATCTATTCTTTAGCTATTATTTTAACTTTTTAACAAGGAGGGCAAAAGGTTGATTAAATATTTTCATTTAAAATTAAATATTTACATAATTGTATGTAAGTCCAGTTTGAGTGACAATTTTAGGTGGTTTTTTTTTTTTTCCAGGAAAAAACAAACTATATTATGATCACCTCAGAATTCAGAACAATGTTTTGAGAGTATAGGATATTCTCCCTTAGGTACTGGTGGGATGTCTGACTTGGTCTTCCAGAGTTCCTACCTGTCTGACTATTTCTATTTAGTACCACACATAGCTTTCCCTTCATCACTTCTGTTTTAAGGAATTCTGTGTTTAGCCTCCTCTCCCTACACACATTCCCATATTCATGCTCTCAATGATCATTGGCTGGGTGGTCAGTTAGATAAAAAGATAGAGTCCACCTTCGTTAACAGTACAAATAGGAGAGTGTTTTCTTATGAACTATAACAAATACACAATACTAATACATAGTGTTAATAATAGGGGGTATGTGGAAAAAATATACCAAGTGTATGCTACGGACCATAGTTAGTGGTAATAATCTGATCATGTTCTTTCATAATCTGTAACAAATGTTCCCCAACAATGTACAGTGTTGGTGGAGGGGTGGTGTATGGGAATTCTGCACATTATGCATGATTGCTTTGTAAACTCACAAATTTTCTTAAAAAAAAAAAAGGTAGAGTCTAAGTTTATGAATCAAAGTTAGGCCTTTCCAGATGGCAATCACCTTGTATTTACAAGGGCCTCCTGATACAATACTGTAGTTGCTTCAAAATCAACATCCAAACCTGACACATTAACCTTCTCCTTTTTCTGTATTCTTTATCTTTGTGAGTGACACCATTATCTACCATTGCCTAAATTGAAAGAACTAGATATAAATATATATTGGTGATATTTTCAAGTATGAATATAATCACCGGGAAGCGGCTGTGGCTCAATCAGTAGGGCTCCCGTTTACCATATGGGAGGCCCCGGGTTTGGTTCCCGGGGCCTCCTGGTGAAGGCAAGCCCGCCCGCACGGCGTGGTTAGCTGACCCAGCGAGCACAAACAGCAAGGGGGGGATAAATGAATAAATAAATAAAATCTTTAAAAAAAAAAAATATATATATATATATATATATATAATCACCAATTTTTTGATGAGTCCCAATATGAAAATAGCTTTTTATATTCAATAATTGAAAATAATAATAAAAGTGAATTTGAATTCCATTAAAAATTTTAAAGTAATTTGTATTTTATTCATGAATAAAAAAGTATAAAAACTTTAAAAAGTGTGTGTGTATATGTGTGTATATGTGTGTGTGAGTGTGTGTGTAGGCAGGGGGTATTGTTTATCCGATTTTCATAAAATGTTTAATTCACATTACTTCATGAAACCCCCAGAAGTCTGTATGGTTCATAGGTTGAAATGTACAAAACTATTGCCTTGAAAATTAAATCCTTCTGATATAGGTCTCTTGTAGACCCTCATTATGTCTTATTGGAATTATTAGAATAATCTGCCAAAAGTCTTTCTCCTTCATGTTGTGACCCATTCTAATATAGTTCAATCTGAGAGTTGTTTCTAAAATAAAAATATTACTCAAAACCCCCACCCAGTTAGATGGCTTCAAAGGTATACCATCAAATATATGGTAAATCTTACATATTACTTAAAATGATGCATAAGATCATTTACGCATTTATATAAACATACCCACATATATACACTATATTGTACTGACATCAAAGTGCTAGTAATTTGCCCATTTTGTTATGTTTTCACTCCTTCCCTTGGGATTTGACCATGTGATAGCCTCTAGACACCAATGAAACATTAAGCTTTTTTTTTTTTTTTTGTCAAGCTTTCCTTGATTTTCCTGAGCTGATATCAGATCCTCCCTAGATAGCATATTTGCTAATAGCTTAATCAACATTTGTCCTATTCCATTAAAATTGTTTGATTATATGCCTAACTTCCAAGTAGTGTGTGCACTTCTTGAGAACTTATTCAACCTTAATCTCTTTGTATCTCTAGTAACTATTAATGCAAGAAATATAGGAAAGATGAGGGGAAGGATAAAAGAAACATGCTTCCAAATAAAAACCTTTGTCTTCAACTTCAAATTCATATAATCATCTGCTCAACCATTTTTAACTAGATGTCTGGCAGATTCCTCATACTCAAAATTAAACTCGTCCCATATCAACATTTCTACTTTTATCAACAATATTTCAATATCCCATTCCTTTACCTTTTTTCACAAGACATTTGTTTCCCTGAGCTTCCTAAGTAGATGAGCTCAGTCTTCAAGGCACTTTCCCCATTTTTTTCACTTTAGCCACTTACATTTTGTCTTAACGATAGAATAACTTTTATATGTACCTTCTCATTTTAGTAGATTTTAAATATCTAGAGGACATTTCCTAATCATTTTGTATTTGTACAATTCCTTCCAGAGTGCCACAGTGGTCACTAAAAATGCTCTTTTAGCCAAATTTTTAAAAAAATAATATTTTCTGCTGTGACTAAATCTATAAAGGCATTATCCTATTTTTTCATGTATATATTGAATTATCTCAGAAATTACTTTAAGAAATTCATTAAAATGAAAAAATGATTTAATGCTAAATATGATACAAAGTGGGGAGAAGATTAATATCTTTAAAATTTGAGTGATTTGTGGGCCTGACTTGAATTATTAGGAAAAATGTCATGAACACAATTAAGAATTATCTTGAGTTTTCTCTTCAAATTATAGACTATTAGTCCAATATAGCATATAAAAAATAAAGGAAAGTTAAGAAAGAGAAAAAAATAATTGTTTTTAAACTTATTTTTAGAGAGTTTATTACCCTTAGGGTAGACAAAATTGATTTTTCATTGAAAGAACAGAGTAAAGGAGTAAATTAAATTAGCCAAAAAATGGAAATTAAGATAGGGTCCTGAGGCTTCTCCTTCCATTAAAAAGGCTTAATTTTAGGACACAATTATAAACAACATATAAAAAGACATTGTAAGAATTATTCAGTTCTCCAGAAATTCCTACCAGAATTCTCTTTACAGAGTAGAGAAGCAAAGATGTTCTTTTAATCAAATTGGGAGGAAAAAAATAACTACTGTTTTGTTTCCTGAGGCTAAATCTGTAAAGATGTTATCCAATTAGTATTCCTGTATATATTGACTCATTTAATGACTTCAATTCAATAAATTAATTAGAATGCACAATATTTTAATGCACAAAAAGATACCAAGTTGTGAATTTAAAAATGCCTTTGTATTACCAGTGAATTTGTGGACATGCCTTTAATTATTTGAGAAAGATGTCATGAAAGCACAACTGATAAGTATTTTGAGCTTTCTCTTTGAAATACAGATTATTCATTCATATAAAATATCCAAAATAAAAAAGACCTAAAAAAAAAAAGACAAAAATAATTCTGATACTAAACTTATTCTTAGAGGGTTTATTGCTTCTAGGGGAAACAAAAACAGCTTCTTATTTAAAGAACCAAATAAAAGAATAGATTAAGTAAATCAGCCTATTAAGGAAATGGAGATGAAGCCCAGAGGCTTCTTTAATCTCTCTTCAAAGCTTAATTTCAGGGAGATGTTATTACCCTACAATCACAATATATAAAAAGACTCACGAGAATTCCCCCTTTCTTAAACTCTTCCGTATCTTTGTGCAGAGATTCCTTTCAATAGCGGTTTTTCTGTAAATGACAGGCCATTTAAGCTCCTCTTGGACTCTGCTATGTCAGCTTAAGGTAATGGCACAATGAATGGAACTGGCACAATGAATGGAACTATCTTGGAAATATTTGATTGAGAGATTTTCTCCAGAAGATTTTGCAGGAGGGGACCAGTGACATGAAGATCTGGAGAAGAGTATGGAAAATTTGACCTTTTCTGGGCTCCTCGATCTTGTTCCTTAGTCCTTACGAAGACAGAGGCTGCAAACAGAAATTATACATGTTTTTCTTAAGCACCTTCTTTGGCCAAGTTTGCAAAGTGAAAAAAGAAAAAAAAAAAAGAGAATTCTCACAATTTCTACATGGAACACAGAATTGCTTTGGGCCTTTGATCTCAGGGACCAGTGGGAACACTGGGCACTGTTGACAGCAGTGAGATGGTCACGAGTAGCTTCTGAGCCACAGGAAGTCCAGAAGAAAGACTGGAGCAAAGGAGCACAGGGAAACGATATGTATGACATAACAAGAAATATTCAGATGTGAGTGTGGATTTTGCAAGGGCCTGATGTTCTTCTACCTATGCTCACAAGTAAAAGGTTCAGAGAAATTTGATTTGTTTCTATTAGTATAATCTAACTTATACCAATACATAGTGAACCATAGGTCATATTGGTAGTAAAAACTAACTTTCATTAGAAAGTGTCAAAACTAAAGCATCTTCTTCCTGAGCCAGGTATAGTTTGTATAAAATATCATAAGCAAATACTATACAGTGGAAAATCTTGTACCCCCAGATAATTTTTCCCACCTAACATCCTGAGAGTGAGTTATCTATTGTGTAGCTTTAAAATAAATATAATGATAATGACCCCAATTTATTTTATTTACATAATTAGCAACGAATATATAATAATAGCATAAAATTGCATTTGAGCTCCTTGGAGGAAGGTTGCTTGGTGAAACTGGTAATTCAATGTATTTTATACTAAGTTTATAACATTTTACTTAGAACTTTATGGAAATTTCTACCATTTTCTCTCATTCATTCATTTATGATTTTCAGTTGCCTAATTATCTAGGACTGTAATGCATCAAAACCAGATATTTTCTTGTACCTAGAAACTATCAATACTTTTGGAATTGACTATTTAGTAGGAAATAAAAAGTTAAATATAACCCTATAGTTTTCTGATAATGCCTTCTGTGAAGTTTTCACAAAGTGTATATACCCATGGAAACAACACCCTGATTAAGAAACAGAATATTACCAGCAACTAAGAAGCTCCACCAAGCTCCTTCCAACTAAGAAGCTCCACCAAGCTCCTTCCATCTCTAACCATATCATCCGCCAGGAGCAATCCCTACCCTTCCTTCTAACAACATAGATTATTGCTGCCTATTTTTTAACTTTATAGAAATTGAATCGTATAATGTGAATTGTTTTGTGTCTGACCTCTTGTACTCAACATTATGACTATAAAATTCATCCATGTTGATGTGTCTAGTAGTTATCTGTTCATTCTCATTGCTGTATATCATCTGCTTCCATGTGCCTATTGTAATGTATTTATCAATTTTTTACTTGATGTACATTTGGATTGTTTTGCCTCATAGGACTTGCTGTGAACATTTTTATACATTTCTTTTGGCTAACTTATGTATACAGTTCTGTGGGGTAGATACCTAAGAGTGGAACCACTGGATTATATAGGTTCATGTAGATATTACCAAACAATTTTCCAAAGAACTTGAAGCAGTTTATATTTCCTCAGGCACTGCAAGAGAGTTCCATCTATGCTACAAATTTGACTTTTCTTAACTTTTTTTTTCATTTCAGCCACTTTTTGTGGGTTTTCAGTGATATTGCACTGCACCTTTAATTTTCATTTCCTGGTTACTAATAGGTTTAAGTACCTTCTCATACAATCATTGGTCATATAGATATTATTATAGTGCTATGCTTGTTAAAATCTTTGATTTATGTTTTTACTGGGTTTTCTACCTTTTCTTAATTGATTAGTAAAATTGTTTATATATTCTCATTTTGGGTACTTTGTCAAATATACAGATACTGTAAATAACTTTATTCACTTTGTGGCTTCATTTTCTACTTTTTCTTGTTGCTTTTTGAAGAATGGAGATCTTAATTCCAATGTAACCTGATTTATCAAAAGTTTTATGAATTAGAAAATTTTATGTTAAGAAATTGTTGTCCACTCCAAGATCACAAAAATGTTGTTTTGTTTTCTTCTAAAAGTTTTATTACTTTAGTTATCATATTTAAATTTACAATCTATATTAAATATATTGTTTTATATGAAATGAGTTAGGAAGAAAAACAATTAAAAAAATATATATACATATAGATGTACAATTGGCCTTCCCATTCATTCACTGAATGGATTATCCTTTCCCAATGACAGTTGCATTTTTTTCTCCCTCACATATCAGGTCAGAGTATGTATCTGGGTCTTTTCCAAGGTTCTCACTAGTATTATTTTTCCATTTGACTAACCTTGTACCCCAATCACAGTTTCTATAGGTTTATAATAGGTTTTGAAATTATGTATAATGTTTGCTCTAGAATTTTTGTACATATTCATACAGTTAAGGGATATTCCTTCTCTAAATAGTATTGCAAATGTTTATTTTTCTTAATATAAATATGTTGAATTTTATCAAATGCTTTTACTTTGGCCTTTTTAAAAAAGTATAGCTCTTAAAGCCAAATATAGATGGGTTTTCTTCCATCCAATCTGAAATTATTAATATTTTAATTGGAGCTTTAAATTAAATGGATTAATCTAAATATTAACGGAGTCCTTTCAGATGAAAAGTATTTGCTTTATTTATAGAATTTAACTTTTTTTTTTCTATTGAACCCATGTGTTTTATATTCTCTCATTTCTTGTCTTCATTTGAATTAATCAAGTATTTTTATTCTTTTCCTTCCACTCTGTAATGGTTAGGCTAATGTGTCAACTTGGCCAGGTAATGGTACCCAGTTGTTTAGTTAAGCAAGCACTGGGCTAATTGTAATACAAGGGCATTTCCTGGACTTTAATCATCAGTGAGTTAATTGTATACATGGCTGGTTACATCTATAATCAACTGAGATCATCATTGCCATCAGCAGTGAGTGATATCTCATCTAATCAGTTGAAGGCCTTTAAAGGAGAAGTGATTTCAGCATTCAGAGAGAGAACTTTCATCTCTACTTCAGATAGCCAGCATCTTCTGGGGAATTCAATGAAGACCTTCATCTGAATCCCTGGCTTGCAGCCTGTCCTACGGAATTTGGGCTTGTACATCTTCACGGTTTCATGAGACAATTTTATAAAATCTCAGACTATTTACAGATATCTCCTGTTGGTTCTGTTTCCCTAGAGAACCCTGATAATACAGCTTGGTACTAGGAGTATTTCTTGAGAAACAGAATCTTAAAATGGGATTTCTGAATTGGTTCTGATGTTTGCAATTGGCTCTCTACTCTGATTAGATTCAAGGGCACTAATAACTCTGTTCCCAATAATTAAGAGGCCAGTCATAGTCCATGGCATGAGTTAGCGATAGAGATACTCAAAATATCACCACTGGATATGACTACTTCCATACTTATAAGAGGCAAGGTTCTGGATAAGAGTGATTTTAACACCTTAATAAAGTTTGTAGAGTTAAAAGGTATGATGATGTTGGCTGGCTGTCCTAAATACACTGGATACAGTTACAAAAGAAAGGAATGAGCTGAAGGCTTCCAACTTGTAACTTAAGCACTGTATGAATCATGTGAATGTTTCTATGTGTACTCTGAAAGAAAATCTTGTTTCATGCATCCCCAGACTTGAGAACCCTGAAAAATAGATTCAGAATCTCATTGTAGGATTAGCAGAGTTACAACAGAAACTAAAATCTCAACCTTGCACGGTGTCCGCTGTTAAAGTGAGAGCATAGATTGGAAAGGAGTGGAATCCTGAGAACTGGGAAGGAGACATATGGATTGATGATGATGGCAGTGGGCATATTGAAACTCGAAATTCTGCTGAGACTTTACCAGATAAACCTGTAATCGTCTGCCCTGAGGATATCCCCCAATGTCAGGCTTGCACAACCTCCAGCCTGCCCCAAGGAGTCTCAACCTCCTCCCTGCCCTGAGGAAACCATCACCCAACCTTCACCCTGCCCTGAGGAGTCTGCTATCCAACTCCCACTTGAAGAGATTAATCCTGTTTCACCAGGTGAAACTGCAAAAGAAGGCCTTGAGGTAATTGGCTTGAAAGACATTTCTAATGCTTCTCCTTACCCATCCCAACCACCCCTCTTCTCTCCCAGACATATAACTAGACTAAAGTTACAATGAGCCCCCAAAGGTGAAGTACAAAGTGTGGCTCATGAGGAAATATGCTATACTTTAAAAGAACTGGATGAGTTTTCCAATTTATATAGATAGAAATCAGGGGAATATGTGTGGGAATGGATATTAAGGGTATGGGATAATGGTGAATGTAATATAAAGTTGGATCAGGCTGAATTTATTGATATTGGCCCACTAAGCAGAGATTCTGTATTCAGTTCAAAGAGTTAGAAAGGACTGTCACAGTTTGTTAGGGTGGTTGGTTGAAACATGGACAAAAAGATGGCCTAGAATGTCTGAGGTCAAGATGTCTGATTTACCCTGGTATACAGTAGATGAGAGATCCAAAGACTAGAATGGATTTACCATTTAAGACCTGCCCACCCAGCCCAGGAATGTCCAGAGAACACACCTTTCACCAGGACTATGAGGAATAAACTTTTGAGACTAAGGCCAGGTTACCTTGAGGAAGGCTCCTGTTATAAGTCCCAAAATTTATACTGTTAATCTTCCTCCCAGCTTTCCACAAAGAGACCTATGGTCATTTACCATGGTAACCATGCATTGGGGAAAAGGAAATGATCAGACATTTCAGGAATTATTAGACACTGGCTCAGAAGTGAAATTAATTCCAGAATATCCAAACGTCACTATGGTCCACCAGTCAGAGTAAGGGTTTAAGGAGATCAGGTGCTCAATGGAGTTTTAGCGCAGTTCTGTATCACAGTGTGTCCAGTGAGTCCCCAGACCATTCTGTGGTTATTTGCCCAGTTCCAGAATGCATAATTAGAATAGACATACTCAACAACCGGCAGAATCCCCACATTGGATCCCTGACTTGTGGAATGAGGGTGTATATGATAGCAAGGGCCAAGTGGAAGCCACTAGAACTGTCCCTACCTAGTGAAATACTAAATTAGATCAATTCCAGATTACTGGATGGATTTCAAAGATAAGTGCCATCATCAAGGATTTGAAGGATGCAGGGGTGGTTTTTTTCTCCACATCACCATTCAACTCTCCTATTTTGCCTGTGCAGAAAACAGATAGATCTAGTGGGAAAGATGACCCATTCTGTGGATAGCACTCAGCCTCTTTCCCCGGCCACTACTGTCATTGCCTAACAGGCCCATGAACAAAAGTGGCCATGGTGGTAGAGATGGAGATTATACATGGGCTCAGCAACAAGGACTTCCCCTCAGCAAGGCTGACTTGGCTACAGCCACTCCTGAGTGCCCAATCTGCCAGCAGCAGAGACCCACACTCAGCCCCCAATATAGTACCATTCCTCAAGGTAATTAGCCTGCTACCTGGTGGCTGGTTGATTACATTGGACAACTTCCATCATGAAAGGGGCAGTGATTTGTTTTAACTGGAATAGATACAAACTACAGATATAGGTTTGTTACAGATCTACCATGCACGGAATTAACTGAATGTCTTATCCACTGCCACAAAGCATTGCTTCTGACGAAGGAACTCTCTTCACAGCAAACGATGTGTGGGAATGGACACATGCTCATGGAATTCACTGGTCTTACCATGAATGGTGGAATAGCCTTTCGAAGACTGAATTATGGCACCAACAAGGTGGCAATATTTTACAAGGTGGGGCAATGTTCTCCAGGAGGCTGTGTATGCTTTAAATCAGCATCCACTCTATGGTGTTGTTTCTCCCATAGTTGGAATTCATGGGTCCAGGAATCAAGGGGTGGACCACTCACTATTACCCCTAGTGATCCTTTAGGAAACTTGCTTCCTGTCCCTGCAACCTTAAGCTCTGCTGGTCTACAGATCTTAGTTCCAAAAGAAGGAGTGCTTCCACCAGGGAACAGAACAACAATTCCATTGAACTGGAATTTAAGACTGCAACCTGGCCTCTTTGGGCTCCTCATGCCTCTAAATCAACAGGCAAAGAAAGAAATTACTATACTGGTTAGGGTGATTGATCATGACTATCAAGGGGAAATAGAACCGCACCTACACAATGGAGTTAAAGAAGAATTTGCTTGGAATACAGGCAATCCCCTAGGGCATACCTTAGAACTACCATGCTCTGCGATTACAGTCAACAGAAAATTGCAACACCCCAATTCAAGCAGGAGTAACAATGGCCTAGATTCTTCAGGAATGAAAGTTTCAGTCATCCTACCAGGCACACAACAATGGCTAGCTGAGTTGCTTGCTGAAGGTAAAGGGAACATGGAATGGTTTGTGGAAGAAGGTAGTAATAAATTCGAAATTTGACCACATGAACAGCTACAGAAACAAGGACTGTAATGGACATGAGTATGTCCTTATTTTTTGTATGTTTGTATATGTACATATAACGAATATCTTTGTTTTCTTCCCTATCCTTTCCCCTTAGCACATAACATAAGTTGTATTAATTTCATGCTGTAGTATTTAAGCATGTCAAGTTTAAAGGAGAACATTACCCAAAGACTTGTACCCTATTCTGGAGGGATTTAGTGCTTTTCCAGTTGTACACAGGACAGATGAGTATTGTTAAGTGGAATATATATCTGCTATTGTTTTTATTTACAGACTAGGTATGGCTTAAGGTGATGTGTATGGCTGCCAAGTTGAAAAGCGTTGGACTGTGATGGTTAGGCTAATATGTCAACTCAGCCAGGTAATGGTGCCCAGTTGTTTGGTCAAGCAAGCAGTGGGCTAATTGTAATACAAGGATATTTCATGGATTTTAATCATCAGTGAGTTGATTGCATAAATGGCTGGTTACATCTACAATCAAATGAGGAGATTGCTGTCAGCAATGAGTGATGTCTCATCCAATCAGTTGAAAGTCTTAAGAGAAGTGATTTTAGCATATGAGAGAGATATTAATCATCTCTACTTCAAATAACCAGTATTTCCTGGGGAATTCAACAAGAACCTTCATCTGAGTCCCTGGCTTGCACCCCGCTCTATGGAATTTGGACTTGTGCATCTCCATGGTCATGTGAGACAATTTTTAAAAATTTCATACTATTTACAGATATCTCCTATTGGTTCTGTTTCCCTAGAGAACCCTGACTAATACATCCTCTTATTAAGCTAATACTTACATACCCTTTTACTATTCATTTCATGTTAATTGTAGAGGCTACAAGATGTGTCTTAGTTTATTTTATCACTTTCAAGATAATATAGTAACGTAGATAGCTTGAACTTTTATTTTCCTCTTTCACAATCTGTGATTCTTTTAACACACATTTAACTTCTGTACATATTTTAAATGCTAATGTACTGTTTTGTCAAGTAAATATTAATTTATATTTAGCCACATATTTTCTGTTCTTTGGCTCTTTATTCTGTTCTTTGCCTTTTTTTTTTTTTTCCTATGATACTTTTTCTTTTGTCTGTCAATAAATTTTGCAGTATATATATATACCAGTGAGGAATACTCTCAGTTTTTGTTTATCTGAAATTGTCTTTATTTGCCTTCATTTCAGGAAGGCATCTTTGTTCACTTTAGAACAGGAATTAATTGCTTTGAGCACTATAACTGTATATAATTCCATTATTTCCTGGCTTCCATTATATCTTTTGAGAAGACATTGCTCTTCCTTTGAAGGAGATGTGTTTCTTTTCTCTGGCTGATTTTATCTTTTTATTTCTGTCTTTGTCCAGTATTTGATTATAATATATTTAGATGTTGTTCTTTTTGTAATTTTCATGGTTGGCCTTGCAGAGTTTCTGAAATCTGAAGGTAAATACCTTTCATTATCCTGGATCAAAACAGCCTTGGCTACTTTAGATGTGAATATATTTTCTGTATATTACTTTTCACTTTTTCCTCTTCTTTGATTGTTTCCTCTCACCTCCATATTTCTCTAATTATATTTTTTCTCTTTGTTTTATTTTGAATATTTTCTATTGACCTATCCTCCAGTTCATTTATTCTATCTTTTGATGACACTAAGCTGCTCTTACATTCTATTAGGGAGCTCATTATTAAAGTTATTGTATTTCATGTAAAATTTATATTTGGTTAATATATTACAAATTTCTTCCATATTTCATTTGTGAAAATCTGCTACTCATATTATGAGATATTTCAAGTTACTCAACAGGAATCAAATGATACTCAATCCTTTGTAGCACCGCTAAAAGAACTCCAACAGCCATCAGCCACCTCAGAGAAGAAAACTGAATTCATGGGGGCAGTGGCTTCAATTATAAAGAATGTCTAATATGACCTTATCTTAACTTGATTACTTCTGCAATATCCCTATTTCCATGTAAGGTCATATTTACAAGTAACAGGGGTTAAGACTTAAACATGTCATTTTGGGGGACACTATTCGAACCACATTCAACAAAGGTGGTATTTATTTATTTATTTAGCTTCATAATCTCTGTTATAGTCCCATGAATATAGGAAGCTCTTAGTAATTGTTTCATTTTGTGTTTTCCTAGTATTTTCAGTAGAGTAAAGAAGAGAGTTGTTTTTTTTTCCTACTAAGCACCTCTAGGGCAGGGGTCTTAACCTTTTGTGTTCCACGGACCCCTTTGCCAGTCAGGTGAAAACCACAGACCCCTTATGAAGTCCACACTATACTGTATATTATTTAACAAATATATCACACCCACACCAATATGTCCCCACAAGAATAATGTTTTTTCAAATTTTGATTCAAGCTCACAGATCCCTTGCTAAGTACCCCTGCTCTAGGGAGACATCAGAATGGATGATGTTCCTACAGCTTGGTGTACTCTTTGAAAGGTATATTATCTGCCTTCAAAAATCTTTTAATGATTTATGAATTTTCCTAAGTTTGACACCCTGTGTTAGAATTCTAATTCCAGCTCTTACAATGTAAGCCTGGACAGGTTACTTAAATTCTTTCTCTAAGCTTCTGTTTTCTCCCCTGTAAAACTGGAATAATAACTCATGAAGTGTTGGTATGATATTTAAATGATGTATAAAAATGTTTTACTGCAGTACTTGGTAAACATTTATCACTCAAAAAAATGTTTGTTTTTCTATGTTTTCATGCTATATCCTAGACATTCTCAAGTCAAATTGTCTACAGTAGATTTGTCTAATATATTGTTTTTATTTCTTTCAAGACACTCAGTATAGTAAGACTACAACTGATATATACTAAATATATATTTTAAGTTCATAGTCTCAGAAAACTAATCAAGACATCTATTTTAATGTATTTTAAAGAGTAACCAAATCTATTTATTCTAAATACCCAGCTTAGATTCTACCAAATTTACATTATGCAAAAACTAAAAACTATAGAAATAATTGATTTGTTAGTGGGGGAATACAAGAATTCATTTAAATCAGGGGTTCTTAACCGTTTTTGTTCCACAGACCCCTTTTGCCAGTCAGGTGAAAACTATGGACCCCTTACTAAGTTCACACTATATTGTGTATTATTTAGTAAGTATATCACACCCACATCAACACGTCCCCACAAGAATAATGTTCTTTTGAACTCCTTGTTAAGAACCCCTGATTTAAATGGAAAATAATGATTTAGCTTTTCTATGTAAATATTGAGCAAAATCCATGACATTGAGGATATGCCTGACCATTTTTCCCCTTTTTACTTAAGATGCATTTGAGGATTTCATGCTCCCAGAGGATTACTTGGCACTCTTTCCTCTATGAGGTTATGGGTATAAATGGATGTCCATGGCTATGGCTGTTTCTTTTCAATAACAATATATATTTAAATAGAAACCAAAAATACTTGGTAGAAAAAAGTAGGTCATTTCGACAGTTTAGAATCTGTAGTTTTTAAAATCAATAAAACTGTTAAGTATGGAGAGAGATTAAGTATAGAAAATAATTCTTAATAACATCTCACTGATACCCAGTTAATTGTGTGGGAACTCCTTCATTATTCAATAGAAAAAGTAAATCATGAATGCTATCAACATCAATTATAGCTTGTTCACTTTGGGGGGCAAATGAAGCATAGAATTCACCTCTGACTACTTTACAAAGAGATTTGCCAGCTAATTGCTTTGTAACTTTCCTGCCACTGGCAACATGCTCTTAGGAAAATTTTCAAAATGCATGCTATAGGATAAAGAAAATGTATCGTCTGGGTCATGAGCAACCATTAAGCCATGTTTGTTTACTTATTTTCATTCATAAAATTCCCTGACATCCAGGAAACACACAATTAATTTTTTTTTTTTTTTAAGTTTGGAATCTTTTCTTTTTCTTTTTAGATTTTTTCTTTTAAAAAAAAATATTGAAGTATATCATTCAGACATAAACATACATAAATAAAAAGTGTATAGTAACAGTTGTGAACTTACAAAAAAACCCACATAACATCATACAGGGCTCTCATACCTCACCCTACCAACAATACCTTGTGTTGTAAAATTTTAAATAATGACTAAAGAGCATTCTCAAAATATTACTACTAACTAAAGTATCTTATATTTGGAGTATTTTTCCCCCAACCCAGCCTATTATTATTATTATAACTACTACTACTATATCATTTATACATGAAATTACATAAAAAAATAAGTGTATAGTAAAAGTTGTGAACTTACACAGCAAACATGCATAACATCATACAGGGGTCCCATACATCAGCCCACCACCAACACCCTGAATTGTTGTGAGACATTTGTTACAAATTATGAAAGAATATTGTCAAAATCTTACTACTAACTGTAGTCCTTATCTTACATTTGGTGTATTTATTCCCCAACCCACCCTATTATTATTTTTAAAATATATTTATGACAGAAGTTGTAAACTTACAAAATAATCATGCACATGTGCAGAATTCCCATACAACACACCTCTATCAACATACCACACTGTGGTAGAACATTTGTTACAGATTATGAGATAACATTATCAAACTATTACCAGGTCCATAGCATATATTTGTCACACTTTTTCCATACTCCCCCATTATCAAGACAGAACATCTTTGGCATAGATGCATGAATACTACATTATTACTGCTAACCACAGTCCATAGGTCACTCCAGTTGTATTTTTCCCATGCTTCTCCACATTCACACCACCTTGCAATAGTGATGTACATCTGCTCAAGCTCACAAAGGACATTGTTGCATCTATACCATCAACCACAATTCTCATCCATCTCTGGGTGGACTGTTACTCAGTCCCTAGATTATTCTCTAGGTTTCTTCCAATTGGCATTTACATCCCTAGACTACCCTTTTCAGTCACATTCCCATTTATAAACCAGCTGTTATTCACTATAATGTGTTACTATCAACCCTATAAATTTCCACACTTTTACAGTAAAGTAAATTAAAACTTTTACATACATTAAACATCCGTAGTCCATCTAAGTCCTCCTCTTATCTCCTTTAAGAAAGGTCTTGAAGATATTTTCCTACCTTTTCTTCTAGAAGCTTTATGGTTCTTGCTTTTATATTTAGGTTTTTGATCCATTTTGAGTTAATTTTTTTATAAGATGTGAGCTAGGGGTCCTTTTTCCTTCTTTTGGCTCTCTATATCCAGTTCTCTCAGCAACTTGTTGAATTGAGTGTTCTGCCTGAGCTGGGTGAGTTTGACAGGCTTGTCAAAATTCACTTGACCATATATGTGAGGGTCTGTTTATGAAACATCAATTCAGTTCCATTGGTCTATGTGTCTGTCTTAGGCCAGTACCATGCTGTTTTTACCGCTGTAGCGGGGTAATATGATTTAAAGTCTGACAGTGAGAGTCCTCAAACTTTGCTTTTCCTTTGTAAGATGTTTCCAGCTATTCAGGAACCCTTACCCTTCCAAATAAATTTGATAATCGTGTTTTCCATTTATTTTTAAATGCTGGTGGAATTTTTATCGGGATTGCATTGAATCTGCATATAACTTTGAGTAGAATTGACATCTTAATATTTAGTCTTCCAATCTGTGAGTATGGAATGTTCTTCCAATTCTTTAGGTCTTTTTCGATTTCTTTTAACAATGAGTTGTAGTTTTCTGAATACACATGCTTTACATAGTTGGTCAAGTTCATTCCAAAATATTTGGGTTTTATCTGTCATAGATTATTTTCACCACTCTTGTGACACTCTTAGTTGCTTTTACTGATATAAGCTTCATTTCTAGACTCTCTTCCAAGCCTCTCTCTCCTGTCTTTTCTTTTCAGTAGTGTTTCCTGCAAAGCTGGTCTCTTGGTCACAAACTCTCTCAGTTTCTGTTTATCTGTGAATATTCTAAAGTCGCCCTCATTTTTGAAAGACAATCTTGCCAAATATAAGATTCTTGGCTGGAAGTTTTTCTCTTGCAGTATCATAAATATATCATACCACTGTCTTCTCACCTCCATGGTTTCTGATGAGAAATCGGCACTTAATCTTATTGAGTATCCCTTATATGTTATGCATTGCTTTTCCCTTGCTGCTCTCAGAATTCTTTCTTTGCCTTTGGCATTTGACATTCTAATTAGTATGTGTCACAGAGTTAGTCTATTTAGATTTATTTGAATGGGAGTACGTTGTACTTCTCAGACATGGATATCTATGCCCTTCAACAGGGCTGGGAAATTTTCTACATTATTTCTTCAAATATTCCTTCTGCCCATTTTCCCTTCTCTTCTCCATCTGGGACACCCATGACATGTATATTTGCATGTCTCTTGCTGTCATTTAGTTCCCTGAGAACTTGTTCAATTTTTCCTATTCTTTTCTTCATCTGTTCTTTTGTATGTTCACTTTCAGAGGACATTTCTTCAAGCCCACCAATCCTTTCTTCTGCCTCCTCAAATTTGCTATTAAAAGATTCCAGTGTATTTTTAATTTCATTTATTGTACCTTTCATTCCCATAAGATCTGCTATTTTTCTATGCTTTCAAATTCTTCTTTGTGCTCATCAAATGTCTTCTTAATAGCCTTAATCTCTTTAGCCATCTCATTTAATTTATTAAAGAGATCTGTTTGAACATCTATGATTAGTTGTCTCAACTCCTTTATGTCATCTGGAGGCTTGTCTTAACCATTTAACTGAGCCATAGCTTCCTGTTTCTTGGTGTGGCTTGTAATTTCTTGTTGGTGTTTTGGCATCTGGCTTACTAGATGTATTTATTCTGGGTGCAGTTTCTCTCTTTAATTGAGGGCTTTCTTGCCCTTTTTCTCTTGCTGGTTGTGTAGTGGAAGCCAAGGATGTAGTTGGTGCTGCAAGCTATGAAGGTTCAAACTGCCCTCATTACCCCAGGGACGGATGAAGCTTCTCTCAACTTTCTCCTTTGCCAGGGGTAGGGACAGAGCCACAGTTGTGTGTAATAATCCAAGTTGTGCAAGCCAAGACTCTTGTTGCCCAGAGAGACTGATGAAGCTTCATGCCCCTTCCTCCTCTACCTGGGGCAGGGATGGAGCTGCAGGTGTGGGTTGCAATCTATGCCATGCAGGTCCAAAATGACTGCAGTTGCCCTGGTAGACTTCTGACTATTCAGTCTGTGCCAGCCAAATGTACCTGCAGTTACCCGAAGAGGCTGGTGCAGGGCTCACCAGCTTCCTCCCTGCTATAGGTGTGGTTGAAGCCTAGGCTCGGGCTGCAGGCCAATCTGGGTGAAAGAAGCTGGTCCCTACCATCACTGTGATTTTCAGTCAGCCCAGCTTCCCCTCATGCCAGGGACATCGTCAAAATGGTGGCTCCCAGCCTCTTTTCTATTCAAACTTTAACTGTTCTTAGGATTATACTTTAGCCAGCCAAGTTGACTAATTAGTAGCTGAAGTCAGTGGCCAGTGATCACTTCCTCCCCTTTTTTTGGGAAATGGAATTTCCAACTCCAGCCACAAAATAACTCCTGAGGCAGCTGCCACTGCCAGAGTATGATGATCACAGGCCTCTGTGGCATGGCCTGTATTTTCCCTTAGAGGCGGGAGCAAGTCCCCCCAGCTGCCTCCCTGCTGGAGGTGGGGCTGGGGCTTAGGCTAGAACTGTAATCTGATCTGAATGTAAAGAAGCTGGTTCCTATGAGCACTGTGATTTTCAGTCCACCTGCTTCCCCTGGTGCCACCGGCAGAGTTAAAATGGCAACCACTGGCCTCTTTCTGATTTGGACAGGTTCAAACTTTAGCTGTTCTCAGGATTATACTTTAGCCTGCCAAATTTACCAATCAGTAGCTGAAGTTGGTGCCCAACCACCTCTTGCTCCCCCATTTTTGGGAAGTGGAGCTTCCAATTCCAGCTGCGGAATAGCTCCAAGGCGGCTCGTGCCACCTGTGGAGGATGGGCACCTACCTCCATGGTATGAAGTGCTCTACTTACGAATCTTCTCTGCAGATGGGCAGTCTTCCCCTTCCATTCTTTCAAGGATGTTGCAGGATGCTCTTCTGGTGTCCTGGAGCCCCAAACAGGTGCTTTAGATAGTTCTGGGTGATTACTAACTCCCCTGTAGCATGAGCTGACTCTTGGAGCTCCTTACTCTGCCGTCAATTTAATTTTATTACTATATCAATCTCTAAAGTTAATGAGAAATCTTATGCCATTTTAAGCAAGCTAAAAATCTTTCAGTCATTATTAGTTATCAATATAAAGAAAACAATAATCTAGTGTATTAATACCAATCCAGGTTAATGTTATGTTGAATTCATTTGATAATAAGCAGAAGCCACCTCTAGGTATTATGACTTTTATAGATAATGAAATTTATTAATCAATTCTAAGGTGAAAAATAATCATAATGACTTAGTAGATGCGGTGATACAATTACATTTATGTTCTAAGCATTTGAAGTAGATCATACAAACATTAACTATCTAGGCAAACTAATTCTTTAAATAGTCAAAATCTAATAATTGTAAATTTTCACATCAATAATCAATATTCATATTATTTTTGAGAATCTGAACCTCAGTCTAAAATTTGGAAAAACCTATATCTTCTATTTAAGTGCATATATTTATTTCCCATATTGTGTAATAAACATTTGTTTATATGAAAAGCATTCAGTGAATGTAAAAGAGACTAGGAAGAAAATTATTCCTGAAATGTCAGGATTACAAAATGAGAAAATTTAACAAGTTTTCTCAGTATCAATGTTTCTAAGAAAATCTTCCTTATGCATTCTGCCAGACAGATAAGTTGTTCTACATCAGTCTTTAAGAAAGATAACCTAATAAAGATGCAAAGTGAAAGGAAATTGATATTATGTCAGGGGAAAAATAACAAATGAAGCATTTGGTGGGATGTATTCCAACTACCATTGCCAATACCAAGTGATCAAATGAGTTTTTAACTATCTGCAGTTTCAAAAGACTGAAGACAGTTACTAGTGTTTTGTTTCGTTTTGTTATTTCTTCTTGCAGAGTCTAACCAGATACAGTATTTGCTAATACAATCTGGACAGTATTTCTCTCATTAATTTAAAAGCCTTTGGTTTAAAATTATCATGTTTTCCAGGTAGAAAGAATTCTCAAGACAGTCACAACATTAGATAAATACATTCAGGGGATTGGTTAATTAAATTGGTAATTTCCATAGAAGAAACAAGCAATCTGACGATTTCTCAGAAACCTACATCCCCAAATAGCTTCTCTGCAACATGGTGCGCTCTCTATCAAAACTACCACCTGGTTAGTAAATAACATTGCAGGCCTTGTAATTACAGAGTGTGATGGTTACTCCATGAGCTCTGGACCGTTGGGTAGGTGCTGGGAAGGGCAGGAGCATAGGAGACAAAAGTTGGAAAAGAGAGATGCTGGGAGCGTTTAGGCCATTCTAAAATGCGAGGACTGTTCTTCATAAATTTTCCTAGGACTGGATCTAAAAATGGTGTCCTTGGTTTGTTTTAGTTTTCTTTGTACTAACAGATAAAAAATTTTAATAATATAGTATTTACTAAGACAAAATATGATCCTATACGTAGAAAAAACTGAAAAATCCACAAAAAATTAGTAGAACTAAAAAAAAGTTCAGCAAAGTGGTGGGATACAAGATTAATACGCAAAATGAAAGGAGGAGACTGCGGTGCTGGTGGAAGGTGGGAGGGGGGGAGCGCAAGAGTGAGTGAGTAGCTGAGTTTACCCCTGCGAAGCGCTGAGAGTCCAGAGCTTACCTCAAAGCAGCTGGGCCCGCCAGCAGGGTGCTCCCTTCCGGGATCTCAGGCCCAGAGGCGCAGCAGCGGCTGGTTTGAGAGGAGGTGGGGAAGCTGGTGTCTGGCTCCCGGCGTGGAGGGCTTGGAGGGCGTGGATGTGGACCTGGACCCCCAGCTGATGCAGAAATTCAGCTGCCTGGGCACCACCGACAAGGACGTGCTCATCTCAGAATTCCAGCAGCTGCTCAAGTTTTCAGCTCAACCCGGCGGCTGCGCCTTCTTCCTGGACATGACCAACTGGAAAACGCAAGCAGCAATCAGGGCCTATTACGACTTTGAGAGTCCAAACATCAGTGTGCCCTCTATGTCCTTTGTTGAAGATGTCACCATCGGAGAAGGGGAATCCATGCCTCCTGATACTCAGTTTATAAAAACATGGCGGATCCAGAATTCTGGGGCAGAGGCCTGGCCTCCAGGGGTGTGTCTTAAACATGTCGGGGGAGACCACTTTGGACATGTGGACATGGTGATGGCGATGGCTCTAGGGATCCCCAAGAGATTGCAGATGTCAGCGTCCAGATGTGCAGCCCCAGCAGAGCAGGAATGTGTGAGGGACAGTGGCAGATGGTGCACTGCTACAGGACTCTACTATGGAGAGGTCATCTGGGTGATTCTCAGTGTGGAGGTGGGTGAACTTTTAGGAGTAATGCAGCAGCTGTAATCTTTTGAGATGGAGTTCAACACACAGCCACATCGCAAGGTAGAAGGAAGCTTCAGCCTGTTTGCTTCTCCCCCAAAGAACTGACAGTCAGATGAAAACAACCTAAAAGACCCTGAGGGTTCCAGTTTGACTCCATCAGCAAAACCACATGGGCTCCTGCTTCTGACCAAATGGAGGAAGATCAGAATAGACTTTCACAGAACTCTGTAAAGCTGTCCCCCAGCAGTCACTCAAACAACTTATCAGTAGTGACTTACAGTAAGGTAGGTGCCCTGGGAGAAGAGGAGAAGGGGTAGGTGGTGGGCCATGGGATTTGTGACACCCCTTCATGGCAAACCCAGAAGCCTAGAATGCCACTCCCTGGAAGAGGTTCTTTAAAGCTGCGCAGCTCTCCTGCCGACAGCTTCAACACAAAAACCTACCCCCTCACCGCTAAATCTTCATGTCCAGAGGATGTTGTTTCATCCGTATTTATATTTAAATACGGATGAATTTAAATATAATTTGTCTCTGCCCTGGTTTGGGCATTGAAAGAATGAAGTTCTTCTTTCCCTTTAGTGTTCAAAAAATGAAAGTCAGAATATCAGCAGCCATGTTTAAATGTAAAATATATACTAACCTTAGAGCAACAATGCCCAGAGACCTTTGCAATTTGTTCCTACTGTTATTTTTGGTTTGGGGTAGGTTTTCCGGTGGGTGTTTTTGTTTGTTTGTTTGTTTTTGGTTGTTTTTTCGAGGTAAAAAGCTCAATGGTTTATCCTAAATATTGTTGTTGGGCTTTCACTTGATTTACCCTATTTGCATGTCTTCTTATGATGTCATTTCAGTCTGCCATGGCCCATCAGCCTCCTTACCTACCACACAGAGTGACCCAAGGGATATTTTGACTTGTCACATGTGAGGAATGAGAGAGTTGTTTTCTGAGTTAACCATTATTTTAAATGTTCAGATTTTTGCAAGACACTCTTTTAGGTTTTTTTTTTCTTTAACTAATTTATGCTAGCTAATTAAACAGTGTCTTCTGTTCTCTGCGAAGCCAATGATGGTTTCTGGTTGTTGACTTTGGTTGGTTGAATAAAGTCCTGATTTTAGAGCTCACTGTGGTAGGTGGTTCATGCGGCAGGATCCTGTAAACATTCCTGTCCATCCTTCTTGATTAATAATGCTGGGACATTAAGCCCAGCATCTATATAATCAGAGAAACTGTTAAGTCTGTCCTGGCTTCATGTTGGCATTTATTCCCCAAAATTTTAAAAATAAAGTTGATGTTTGAGGGGTAAGTTACTTTGTTGTAAGAATAGTGTTTTTCTGACCAGTGGTTTTTATATGATCATGAGGTAGATTAAGAAACCTGGTGGTATGAATCCTCTTTTATTCCATAAGATCTAGTAAGAGAGACTTCATTTGGTAGTGTAATAAAGGATTGATTTATTAGTTGATTGGATGGTCATTACAAAGGATTTTGTGGCATCCTGTTAGTTTTACAGGATGCAAGAGAAGTAAATTGGTGAGGCAGTAAACTGCATGTGTTTAAGGAAAGACTTTTCACATATTAACATTATAATAAAAGATTTCCTCAAAAAAAAAAAATACACAAAATCAGAAGTGTTTCTAAGCATTACTAATGAGCAACCTGAGTAGGAAATCAGAAAAAAAAAAAAAAAAAAAAATCCATTGACAATAGCTACTAAAAGAATAAAATATTTAGGAATAAACTTAACTTAGGACCTAAATACCTATATTCAGAAAACTAAAAAACAATGTTAAAAGAAACCAAACAATCTAAATAAATGGATAGACATTTTGTGTTCATAGATTTGAAGACTAAATACCATTAGGATGTCAACTTTACCGAAACTGATTTACAGATTCAATACAATTCTAATAAAAATTCCAACGGTCTTTTTTACAGAAATGGAAAAGCCAATTATCAAATTTATTTGGAAGGGTAATGTGTCCTGAATAGCCAAAAATGCCTTTAAGAAAGAATAAGGAAGTTGGAGTACTCTTACTTCTGCACTTTAAAGCATGTAACTATTACTTAGTTACAGTGATAAAAACAGCATAAAGACAGGCATATTGACCAACAGAATCAAACTGAGAGTTCAGAAATATACCTTCACATTTATGGACAAGTGATTTTTGACAAGGCTGTCAAACACACCCAGCTGGACCAGAACAGTCTATTCAACAAATGGTGCTGGGAGAACTGGATATCCATATCCAAAAGAAAGAAAGGGGACTCATCTCACACCTTATACCAAAATTAACTCAAAATGGATCAAGGACATAAATATAAAAGCCAAAGCCATAAAATTCCTAGAAGAAAATATAGGGAAACGTCTTCAAGATTTGTGGTAGGTAGTGCTTTCTTTTTTTTTTTGGTGTTTTAACCAACTTCTTCTTCTTTTTTTTTTTTTTTATTAAACATACTTTATATAACCACCCATTTTAGTGGACAGTTACATGAGTTTTGACAAATGTGTACAGGCATGATAGAAATAAAGAATGTTTCTATTGTCCCAAAGAAATTTCACATGTTTCTTTGGGAGTTCACCTCCCTCTCCACCCCAACCCCTCAGGGAGCTACTGGTCTGTTTTCTGTACCTATTGTTTTGCTTTTCCCAAAGTGTTACATAAAAGGAATCAGCAGACAGAATCTGAGAATCTTCCACATCATTACTCTCTCCTTTCCTAGTTTCTGGAACCATTTGTGTAGACTTGGTATCATTTCATCTTTTTTTTTTTTCCTAATGGATACATATAAATTTTTTTTGAATCAAACAATATATTAAACAATATATTTGGTTCATAGTAACGCATTCATTCAGTATTTTTTGTCCTTTTGTGTCTGGCTTACTTCACTCAACATAATGTCCTCCAGGTTCATCCATGTTGTCATATGCTTTATGATTTCATTTCTTCTTACAGCTGCCGTAGTGCTTTCTTAAACCTTACACTCAAAGCACAAGCAATGAAAGAAAAAATAGATGAATGGCTCTTCCTCAAAATTAAACACTTTTGTGCTTCAAATGACTTTGTTAAGAAGATGAAAATGCAGCCTATTCAATAGGAGAAAATATTCGGAAACCACCTATCTGATAAGGGTTTGATTTCCATGTTATATAAAGAGATGATACAACTCAAAGGTAAAAAGCCAAGCAACCCAATTTAAAAATGGACAAAAGACTTAAATTCACATTTTTCCAAAGAGGAAATTCAAATTACCAAAAAGCACATGAAAATTTGCTCAACATCACTAGCTGTCCTGGTTTGTCTTTTGAGGGCCCCCAAAAATTATGTCCTGTGCTTGTAGAGGCAGTGTGGGTAGGGACTTGTGATTAGATTCAGTTAAGGGACCTTTAATTAAATCACTTTTTATTAGATTGCTTTAGGGTTTTGATTTGACTATGTCAGTGAGGCTTGACCTAGGTTGGATTTGTGCTGTCAGAGCAGCTCAAGGCTGAGAGCCTTGGGATCTCACATAGCTGATCCCAGAGAGAAAGTAGCCTGGATGAGAAGGCAGAGACCCAGACAGAGAGCCACCCTTTGGCCTTGCCACACAGCAGGAACCCAGGATCTGACTAGCAGCCAATTTTTGGTGAGAAAGCATCTCTGCTGGTGCCTTGATATGGACATTTTGTGGCCTCAGAACTGTAAGCTTCTGCCCCTAATTAATTTCCTAGCATAAAAGGCACGCATTTTTGCTATTTGGCATCAGCAGCCTTAGCATACTAAAACACTAGCTATCAGGGAACTGCAGATCAAACTACAATGAGATATCATTTCACACCTCATAGAATGGCCATTATTTAAAAAACCATAAACAGAAAACTACAAGTGCTGGAAAGGATGTGGAGAAACAGGAACACTCCTTCACTGTTGGTGGGAATGTAAAATGGTGCAGTCTCTGTGGAAGACAGTTTGGCAGTTCCTCAGGAAACCAAATATAGACCTGTCCATGACATCCAATAATCCTTTTAGTAGGAATATATTCAGAAGAACTGAAGGCACGGACATAAAGAAACATTTACAAATCAATGTTCATAACAGCATTATTCACAATTGCTAAAAGATGGAGACAATCTAAGGGCCCATCTACTGAAGAATGGATAAACAAAATGTGGTATATACATACGATGGAATACTATTCAGCTGTAAAAAGAAATTAACACATGGATGAACCTTGAGTACATTCTGTTGAGTGAAATAAACCAAACTGTTCTGCTCAGGAAGAGGCAGAAACTAAATGCTAAGCAGAGGCAGTTTTATTCAATCAAATGAGTTTCAGATTATATTAAATGATTTTAACAATTGAGCAATCACAAAAAAGAAGAATAATTAATTAAAGACATAGGAAAGGGGGACAGATGTAGCTCAAATGGTTGGGTGTCCATCTCCCATATGGAGGGACCTGGGTTCGATCCCTGGGACATCCCCGTAAAAAAAATTAATAAAATAAATAAAGACATAGGAAAGAATGAAAGTGTATACAACCACTCACCAAATCGGGGGAAAACAAAACAATGCAGACTTGAGATGCTTTCTCAAAAATAATTTGCTCAGAAAAGCAAAAACTGACTTCAAAATGGCACTAAAGAACTACTGATACCATTGACTGGCTCTGGTTCTCAAAGTATTTGAAAATGTATCTGAGAAGGTGAACACTGAGTCATACATTACAACTCCATCATCTTCTCTCATACTTACATCTTAATTCTATTTTTAAAGTTAGTTTTCTTTTCTTATTTTTATCTTGTATATTTCATTTTAGTCACTTTTGTTTAAAGATTTTAAAAACTAAGCTGACTGTAAAACCCACACACTTTGGGGTAAGATCTGAATGGTACATAAATTTAAAGATGTGTGTGCAAATGCATGTATACACATGTATGTCTGCCATTCTTTAGGCTCATTATGAGTAGGGTCCTATCTATATATCCAGTGTATAGTATAGGTACCAGAATTTAGTAGGTGGATCAAATTTATTCTTTTTTCAAAAGAATAAATTAGTATTTTAAATTATTGAAACTTAAGATTTACAGAAATAGTTTACATTTCTGAAGTCATAAGCAATGAAGTCCATGAGGAAGTCTCCTCTGTATTTTCATTCACTCACTAGCTGGGTGTTAGTCTTTAATACTATTGACCAACACCAACGTATGGTTGGTCAATTTGTCTTCTTAACCTATATTGTAAAACAACAAAATGGCAAGAGTCAGGCACGTGATTCACACTGCATTTCTCATCTCTGACAATTTTATCCATAGCCTGATTATGATCTATGATGCCAATATCAACCGACAAAAAAATGGCCCCAATTAAGAGCTTCCTTTATTAATTCTTTTAAGTATAGCATTCATGGAATTTTTTAAAGCTGTCTTTGAGCATCATTTTAGGTATTAGTTTCTACCTATACAATTACTGTGTTATAAAATAAATTTGAAATTATTTCTATTGAAACACCTCTCAGACTTTATAACTTATTTTATAGTATAATATTTGGGTTTATATTATATCTATATTTTAACTAAAGTTAGAAAAGTTACTAATTTTATTTAAAAATATTAATATGTCTTGATAATTAATGACATTTTTTTCCCTTCATAGAACTTCAGTGCTTTTCATCCCTGATTTCATGTCAGTTCTTGATGATATTGCCACAACTGAACTCTCAGCACCACTGAGAAATGCTCTAATTCCCAGACCTCATATTATGAAATTCCTCTTTCTGACCCCAATTTCTTATTTTTATGGGCTTTGGACACAGGCAGATGGAGGTTAAAATTCTGACTCTGTCATATACAAACCATAAACTTAGACAAGTTATTTAATTTCTCTGAGGATCTGTTAAAATAAGAACAATTTATTCTCAGGCTTTTTTGTAAAAATGACAAAAGAATGTGTATATGAAATTGTCCTCCATGGAGTCAACCCTGTATCTTGCAGAACCAATTTTTTCCATTCTAATCATTCTAATAGTTAACATTAAGCCTTCCTTATTATTGTTCTCTGCTCAGACCCAAGACTGTCAGGATCCCATGGTCAGCATTTTAACTTTGTTTTCACTTTAGATTGAAATTTTAAAACTCTTTATTGATATCTACCCCCTGTTAATCCCTATATTAATCCACCCATCTTTTTAGTTTTAAAATCTGCACCTAGTTCTGGAACATTTCACACAACCAGAGGAAATAACATATGGTCACTTAATGAAATGTGCTATTCATAGCATGTTTTCCAAAGTTGTGATTCATATTTTAGAATTGCTGGTAGATATTACATTAATGTTTTAGTGCTTAAATTTAAATAACTGAAATTACCTTGATTATCCTGGTGGGTGATCTTGACTATGTCCAACTATTTCCCAAGGTATCTTTTTAAAACACAAATCCTTTCCTTCTAGTCCACTGCTACATTTGACTGCAAAACAATCTCAAAGCCCTCCTCAATTTGGCCTCTACAAATTTTTCCTGTTTTCCTTTCCACACCCTCTGTCCCTCATGTTCTCTCTGGTCCAGCCACCATAATTTACTTACCATGCAATGCAGATTTTCTTCAAACTGGTTCTTTTTTATTCCTTTTCTATTTTCTTTAAATGACATTCTCTCCTGCTCACTCTCTCACTTCCTTCTTATTAAGCTCATACAAATCTTTAAATCCCATCCAATATATTACCTTCTCATCTATCCTTCCATCCATCGACCAAATATTGACTTAATGGTCATATGAGTCAGTTGTAACTTGGGCTACAAAGATGAAAAGTCACTTTCCTGATCTCCAAAAGGTTATATTTTATTGATATGATGTATGTGCATATAAACAACTGGAATACATTAGTTAATATTAAATTACATACTATGATTACTTTAATGGACTGGATAAAATAAAATCAGGAAGACTTTCCCTGTTATACAATTAATTACTTCAAATATGTATTTATAAGTACTATATAAGAATAATATTTGAAAAAAATCCAAAATTACACTTTTTTATAAGATACCTACACATATCTTTTCATTTGGAATAGATGTTTCCTTCCTATCAAAAAATCACAACAATTTATGATATATAACAATTACTTTAGCCTGTTTTTCCTCCCTTGACTATAAACTCTTAACAGAAGTACTTTATTATCATCACGTCATTGAAACAGCTCCTCTCAAGGCTGCCAACCATCTTTCTCTGACCTCATTTCATTTTATCTCCTAGGAGAAATCAATATTGTGGACTAATTCCTGCTTTTGAAGTACTTTTATTTCTTATATTTCATGAAATCCCCTTTTCCCACTTTTCCTTCTTGCTCACTGATTTATCTTTTTCCCCTTAGCTGGTTCTTTATTTTCTACCCAATCATTTAAAACTTTAAATTGTCCAGTGCTCCATTTGTATCTTACTTGTCTTCTCTCTAATTTGTTTCTACCAAAATCATTTAATCACTCGCAGTAAATTTATATATTATCTTTTGGCTTATGACTCACCAACAAATATCTCATTGTGATCTCCATCTTTGCATATGCAACTGCCTTTGGATGTCTCCACTTTGATATGGAAAAAAAAAAAAAACAAACCTCAGAATTATATGGACACCATAGAACTCCTATTTTCCCCTTAAAAGTGATTCTTAAATCTTATTTCCTTCAGCTCAGTAAATATCTACAACATCGACCATGATTTTCATTACAGATACTTAAAAGTCTCACTTGGTTCTCTCAATTGTTCCTATCCTTTAGCCATTCCCTGTGTACAACCCATGGCAAATTTATATCAATTCCATTGTCATTTTTTAAATATACATTCTACTCTCTATCTCTACTGCTAAAATTAAAATTCCGTCACCATTCTATTTTTTGCTTGAATTATACATGATTCTTAGTAGATCTTTGTTTTCCCCTTCTTGCTTCTGTCTATCAATTATCCACATAATAGCAAAAATATTTTACTTAACATAAATTAGAGCATGTCCCCACCTACCATCTTAAACCCCTTCAATGTATTCTTAATGCACACAGGGAGGAAAAGAAAACCTTAAGCTTCTTCCAGTGGTCTCCAAAGCCCTGAATAATCAATCTCTTTCCTAGCATTATAGTTGTGTTCTGTGCTCTCTTTTCTCATTATGTTCTCATCACACTACTGTTCCTTCAGTTCATTAAAAAGCCATGTTCTTTCTCATTTTAAGATTTCTATATATGCAATTTCTCCAACTTGAATACTCTCTTCCCCTCTGTGTCATAATCTTAACTCCTTTTCATTTAATCTCAGAGAGTCCTTTCCTGACCATGTGTCCATTTCCAGGCTGCTATGACAAACATCACACAATAGTTTGGCTTAAACAACAGGAATGTATTGGCTTACAGTTTTGAGGTAGAAGAAATCCACAACTGAGCTGTCAGCAAGGCAATGCTTTATTCCCAAGATCTGCAAAATTCTGGTGCTGGCTACCAGCAATCCTTGGGATTCTTTGGCTTGTGTTCCTGCTTTGCATTACGTGGCAATACCTCTTCTTTCTTTCCAAGGTTCCATTGACTTCTGTCTTCTGGGTCCTGCCTGTGGCTTTCTCTGCTACTATGTATCAATTTCTTCTGCTATGAAGGACTCCAGTAATCCAGATTAAGGAGTACCTTTGTTCATTGGGCCATACCTTAATTAAAATGAAATCTTCAAGCGGTCTTATTTGTGAGTTCATACCCACAGGGATGCCGATTAAGATGAAAAACATGTCTAGATTGGGGTACATAACTCAGCGTACCACATCATGCTACCCAAATAAATTCATTTTACCCTCTCTTTCATAACACTACCTTTAATTTGCAAGTATTTTGCCAGCTTAATTTTTTCCTGTATTCACAATTAACATCAAAGTCAATTAAGGGAAGCAATTTTTCTACTTTCTTCATCCACATGTTCCCTGATGCAGTTCTTGGAATTCCTCAGCCACCTAATCTTGTGAATTAACAAATTAATTAATACTAGGCACTCAAAAAATATTTGTAAATTGTGTGCCAATCCTAATTAAATTCCAGTAATGTATCAGCCATAAAGGGAATTAAAATGATATTGCCAATGAGGAAAAAGAAATAGGAAGTAGAAAAACCATTTGACTTTTATTGTACAATAATAAATACATTTCTGAAATGCCATTAATGGATTACATTTTTTACTACAGAGGAATATCAAATGCCTCCATTTTGATATATCACAGTTTTACTATCATGGTAAGTTTATAATGGCAAATGTTAAAAAAAGATTTTGTGTCATCAAGATTTAATATTGATTTTTTGTTATTTTTCTCATTTCTTCTTTTCCAATTAAATTAAGGTAAAGTAGAATAGCTTGAAAAACAAGATTCTGTGCTACTGCAATTATTTGAGCAGGTAATTAATGGTCATTGTTAATTAATTTGTTCACATCTCTATAGATGTGATTATTGCCACAAAATACCCCACAATTTACATTTTTCTCTGTGCAGTATTAGAGATATTTTCTTTTTTACTGTATTCAAGTATAGGAAGAAAATCAGGGGAAAAAAAAACTTTGATAGGATTTCCTGTCTCTCCTTAGAGAGCAAGTGGTTGGCTTATAGTGCCAAGTGTAACTAAGAATTACCTTTGTGGCCTGAGACTTGTGGTTGAACCAGTCCTTGAAAGCAAACATTTTCCTTATGAGGTCAGTTTTATAAATAATCATTCAGTGCCCTGGAATAATATGATTGCTTGCCATCAATTGAATTTTTCAATATTCATCTTTTTTTTTCTTTTGAATTTGTTTCTATGTATTTTTCTTAGATTTTTACTTTAGCTGACTTTATCAGTGAAAAAAAATAGTTCATTGATGTTTTTAGCATTTTAATTGCTTTGGGTAATAACCTCTAAGTTTAAAATTCACCCTTTTTCTCCTTCAAAAAGCATGTTTTATAATCCCATATCATAAATTAATAATTTCATAGTATTGTTTATAATATATAAATTATAAACACATCTATCCATCATATCACTGTAGATACAAATATATAGTACTTGCTAGACTGTTAAAAATTGGATTTACTGATGGAAAATCACTCTTGTTGTTATTACAATATAAAATCCACAGAAATTTCAGGAAATTTTGTTTCCAATGAAGTTTAGACTTCTTTTTAAAATAGATTTATATACTGTGGGTCTTCTTGGATTAAACTACTTATCATTGAAGGTAATTACTTCTTTTTTCATCTAGCTTTTTTTTGCACATACATTAATATTCCATATCAAGTTTTTAGAAAACTATTTTATTCTATTTCATCTTTTGTAAAAAGGCAAAAGCATTACCTAAAATATATACTTTGAAATGAAGACTTTCATCAGATGGTCCTTCACCATCATATTCCTTCCTATGATCATAGTTCTATATGAAGAGCAATATAAAGGTTGCATAGGAATAACCTAAGTGAACACATGTGGTAACTTAGTCCTAGAAGTCAAATTACATATCTACAATTACTCAGGTAGAGAAGCATTCTGGGGTCTGATTTACTCAGGGAACCCAAGGGATTGTAGCACTGGCTTGGCATTCCAGAAACTGTACCTAATTTATTCTGAAGGTGAATATTGACCCCTGCTATATTAACATCCACCTAGAAAATTACCCCCTATTAGTTCCTACTTTAATTTATTTAGTAGTGTTCTTTCCCTGCTTCTGCAAAATGTATCCCAATGATCTTTAGTCATTTCTCCTTTAAGGATGTCCAGGAATATAATATCTCAGTTTTCATCATTGGTCTCTGTATTGTTCCCAATTTAAAAACAAAAAAACTCATTTTCTTATTCACATAAGATACTACACCGGCTTTTTATTACACACCCTTGTATTCAAGTCAAGCATTAATTTGGTGCCCATTCTGGGATCTATTCAATAATCCCTAACATGCCATGGTTTTGTGAGTATTCTTTGTTTGGTATCGGAGAGTTGCCCATTTGACTATACTTTGTCTGACATCTAGCCCTGTTATCTATCACCTTTCCATTTTAAGAAAGTTATACTTGGTGGTAAATATCGTGTTTTTCTAAATGTGCCTTATTATTATTTACATAAACTACCTCACTTTCTTGACCAAAATCTGGGAAAACAACCTCCCATTCTCATTAGTACATTTATAGTTATAACATTTTGTAATCTAAGTATCCTTTAAAAAATAAAAAAAAAAAATTATTATTTAAAAAAAAATGCTATCAGCATGTAATCAGTATAGCAAGGTTATTAATAGGAACTTAAAAAAAAGTGGGGTGGGGAGTGTCATACTGAGTATCTTGTTTGGACCTTTATTCTCAAATTGAACAATTATAACACAGGACAAAATAAATGAGGAACCTTTTCTCATATATTGGACAACAGGCAGCAAAGTACTATTATCCTTGAGAGAAGGTTTACATATAAAGTGAATCCCACAAATTCTTTAGTTTTTCCAGGTAGAACTTTCCAGACCACCGCATAGAGAAGAATAAACCAAGCATGTTAGGATAACTAGATATGCCTGTACAAAAAAATGAGGTTGGACCTTTATTTCATACCATATACAAAAACTACTCAAAATGGATCAAAGACCTAAATGTGAGAGCTAAAACTATATAAAACTCTTAGAAGAAAACATAGGGTTAAATTTTCATTACCTCAGATTTAGAAGTGGGAATGACACCAAAAACATAAGTAATATACATGCTGTCCAGATGTAGTAGATAAACTCTTACCAAGATTCAAGAACAAGACACTCCAGTAAACTTTGTAGCATCAGGGGAACACTGAGATATTCACTACAAAATAAAAGAAAAATGATTGCATCTTATGTTCCACAAAGAAAGGAGTATAAAATTTGTTAAACCCTTTTGGGTTCTGCTGGCAACATATCCCATCCATGAGAATAATGCCTATATACCAGACAATATAGAAGTTTATCAGCTTTAGTTAGGGACTGAAGCAAGGTAGGTCCACGCTAGGATGTAAGCTGCAACTTGGACCATATGATCTGACAAACTCTATGGTGTTGGAAGTGTCAGTAGTGGAAAAAGATGAAGTATGAAGCTATGGTAAGCTCCAGTAGGACCATCACTGCAGTTCCCTAGCATTCTGAGTGATGCCATGATATTCACAGCAAAGAATTATATGCCTTTGGAAGAAAAGATCCTGACTTGTAACTGGGCCTGGAAGAAAGGAATACAGGGCCATGGGGCATGAAGTGACCATGCATCTGGAATTGCCTGTTGTGAATTCTGTCCTATAATACCAAGCAAGTCATAAAGTTCCATGGTTTCATCTTAAGATGGAAATGGTGCTTCTGGGATAGATACCCATTAAGCCCAGACCTTCATATGACCCACCAGCCTCCCTCTTCTCAGTCTCACAATTGCGTTGAGGTCCTAAATGGTCAGCTGAAGAGGGAGGAAAAAGTCATGCTAGCACGTCCTGGCACTCCCTTATCCCAACAAACTGAGAACAGACACATGTAGCAACTTTGTATTGAGAAGGGTAGGATTACCAAGGCTTCAGTCCACTAAGGAATAAAGGTATGGGTCACAATACCAGGTTAACTCCAAAACATGCCAGCATGGTAGATGAGGGTGAGGAGAATTCAAAAGGTTTAGTAGAGGAAGGAGAGGATTAATACCAGATGTGTATTCACTGTAAGTTGCCAGTGTAACTTCAGCGACAAGTTCATCCTCTGAAGCTCCTTCTTCTAAGTTTTTACTGAGGAAGAGGCCAATGGGAATATGTCTTGAGAAGTAGATTTTTATGGCACAACTGGGTGGACTCTAGTGATCACAAAATACTCTTTTTAGATCTCTTACTAAAGGAAGTGTAATTGCTGATGGCAGCAGCTGCTGCTGCCTTCTGAAATCCATCACCCTGCTTATACTGCGCCATGCTCTCCACAGGCTTGTACCAGCCAATATCTAAGTATGTCAGGGATATCAAGACAGGCCTGTACTCTCCTGACAGGTGAGTACATATCCCTTGAGGATATGTCAAAATGTTTTTATTAGAGCATTGTAGTCTAACATCTGTCTTCTTTCCATTATTCTCTCTCTTCTTCACAGGTCAGACCTATACCAGAGTCCGATGGCTTGCCCAGGCTTCTTGCTCACCCTCCATTTTCCCTTAGAGGCATTCACTTAACAAATCTCTTGCATGTCTAATCCCATCTTGGCCTCTGCTTCTCAGGGACCCGAACTAATGCATGTGGGAAACCTCAATAGAGCAATGGAACTATAAAAAATTTTTGAATAAAAATTATACTATTTAAAAAGTACAATATCTGAAATTAAAATAGAAATATTGGATGGCTGAATAACAGATTGGACACTACAGAAGAAAGTGTGCTTTAAAAAAAAAAACCAATACACTGAATCCAATTTGAAGAACAGAAAATTAAAAAATTTAAAAAATGAATTGAATTTCAGTGACTTGTGGAACAATCACACACAAACTAATGTACAGGTAATTGGAATGGAAATAGAGACTAGATCAGAAAAATATTTTAATAAATAATGGTCAGTATTTTTAAAAATTTGATGAAAAACATCATTCTACAGAAAAAAAAAGCTTGATGAAACTCAAGCAAGACATGTATAAGGAAAATCACACCTAGGTATATCATAGTCAAACTGTTGAAGACAAAAGAAAAAGAGAAACATTTAAAAGGCAACCTGAGAAATAAGACTCATTATATATTGGGGAACAATGGCAAGGTTAACATGTATCTTTCCAAAATAAACAATGGAGGCGTCCAAACAATAGAACAGTGTATTTTAAATGCTTTTAAAAAATAAACTCAGATTTCTATATCCAATAAAACTATTCTTCCATAGTGAGGGTGGAAAGAAAAAAAAAAGAAATTTTCAAATAAACAAAAGCTGGGAGAATCTATCACCAGAACTCAATTACAACAAACGGTGCAAGAAGGTCTCTAAACTGAAGGAAATGATATCATATGGAAACTCAGAAAATGTTGAAGAGTCTCAGAAATTGTAAACATAAAACAAATTTTTATTTTTTAAAATATTTAATAAAACACAAGGCTATTTAAAGCAAGTATAAAAACATTGTCTGGTTCTTATGTATGTAGACAAATTAATAACAAAAAAAATGGGTAATGTTCTTACATAGTCTGTGAAGTGGAACAAAGTAATTAAAAATGGACTGTGATAAGCTGTGCATGTATTCTCTAATTCCTAGAGCAACTACTAAAAGTAACACAAAGAAGTGTAGCTAAAAGCTGAAAAGAAAAAATATAATAGGTACTAAAAATAGTTGAAAATTAAAGAGAAGGCAGGAAATGAGAAATGGAAGTACAAATATAGATGAGTCAAAAGTTTTTTTTTAGAAAAAGATGGCAGAAAAAAATACAACTAGGTCCATAATTGGATTAAATGTAAGTAGAAAAATATTACTATTAAAAGTTAGGTTGTATGTATCTCTGACAGACCTGGAGCAGTTAATGTTTGCTGCTAAGGTTTCCACTACAGAAAAAGAAAGACCTCACACTTTCTGTCTGTCTGGCTGTGGCAACCAAGATTGAATGGGGGAATACAGGAAATTCTAAAAACATAGGGAAGGGAAAATAATCTTTACAACTCAGAAATAAACTTAAAAAACATTTTTAAAAGTTTTTTAAAAACCTAGACTTTTTCTATTAAAGACGAAAGGCAAAGTAGATTTTATAAAAGGGTTATTACCAGATGAAGATGATAAAAGTGTTGGTTCTTCAAAAAGAAACAATAATCCTAAATGTGAACATACCTAATAACAAAGTTTCAAATTATGTGAAACAAAAAGTGAAAAAATGAAAAGAAAAATATACAGATCCACAATTACAATTGGAGATTTAATCATTTTTCCTCAATAATTGTTAGAGCAAGTAAAGAGAAAATCATTAGGGATATAGATGACTTGAACAGCACTGTCTATCAACTTGACCTAACAGACATTTAGAGAATAATTCTCATTCCTTACAATGTACTGTACATCTACTAAAACACTGTCTGCATTAACAATAAAGTTAGTAAAACATTTAGTTGTAGCCATTTCAAAGTTAGTTTCAGCAAAGCCCATGAGTGAACTGTATAATATTTTTTAAAAAAATTCTGTATGTCAAATCCCAAATTTGGGATTCATCAGAATAGTAGAATCTTAGTAACATCATTTTCCACGTTCTTCATCTCCTTCAAAGAGAAAAAAAATAAGTATTCAAATTGCAGTCCATTTGATAAAGGCCATTTGATAAAGTTTCATTACTTGAATCAACTCGTATTCATTTTAATGATAATATAGCAAGATCAAACACAGAAAAAGTAAAATTTGTGTATATAAAATGAAATCTTATGGCATTTCATCAGTAAAAAGAGAATCATGTTGATTATTTGATCTAAATTTTCTAGTTATTGTAGACAACAATATTAGAACAAATGAGGAACTTGGGGTCTTTAAACTTGTATTTTTTATCCACGACCCAATTCCCACAGAATGGCCAAATTATAACAGTAGAAATATTGATGATAATAACAATACTGATTATATAATACATGAAGTACAAGTTTAAACACAAGAGAATCTCTTCTAAGCAAAGCTCAGTAAAACTGATTTTTCATGATTACCAGGGGTTGTACTTTGTTGTAGCCACATTTTGTTTTATTTTTCTTCCTTATAAGCATTTCTTACATGGAGCACCAAAATGTGAATTATGCATCCAATCATTAGTACTCTGTATTACTCAAATGTATAAGAAGTACACTTCATAAAAGTAAATAAAAGTCCCTTGGGCATAATCTAAGCATTGGAAAGAGAGAAAAGCATTTCAGACAAAGTAAATATTCTCATAACAATCACAAAGCATAATGGTGCTTTCCTTCCTAGAAATACTATATCTTGTTTTCCAGAATTATTCAGAAGAGCAAGAGAGAAGAAAGTTGGGAAGCCAAAAGCGATGTCTTTTTATTGAAACAACATGCAAAAATGTAAATGATGGCAGAGAACACTTTTTTAGAACAATATTTAAAACACCTGACATTAAATAAAGCTAACACTTGCAATATTTGTTATTATCTTTGGAAAATTACATTTCTTCAAGTCAAAATAAAGAATAATTATTCATTTAAAAGAGAATAACATGATATTATTATCCTTATAGCTTGATTTACAGTCATACAAAAAATGCAAATATATATATTTGTTTCCTGAACAATTGCATATTATGTTCCCAAGGTAGCTTGTTGAAATTAATTGTCTCTCTTGAAATTTTAAAATATTTTGTGCTTCCTGTTGGAAATGACATATCAGTACATTTAAAAATAATTTTAATATACATGATATAAATACAACTAAAAACTTCATATAGTATATATAAATGTGGAGAAAATCACCAATGACATTTTAATGTTACCACAAGACTTATTATGAAAATGAATTCTTATGATTTGTACAAACTATTTATTTATATGTATGTCATTATTGGAGGTTGATTCGTGTCCCCCATGAAAGGCATGTTCAAGTCGCAACCCCTGCTCCTGAGGGTGTGAATCCATATGGAAATAGAACCTTTGAAGATGTTACTGCTTAAGGGATGCCAAAACTGAATAAGAGTGAGCTTTAATCCAATATAACTGAAGTTTTCATAAGCAAAGGAAATCTGACAAAGAAAGAGGAGCCACGGAGAGCAGCCAGAGGCTGGAAGTCAATAAAACTGGATGAGAAAAGAGAAGATGCTGCCATGTGCATTGCCAAGTGATGGAAAACACCAGAGACTGCCAGTCAGCCAGAAAATACCTACCCAGAGAGAAAGCAAGCCTTCTAGCATCCTCTGAAACCATGAGCCAATAAATTCCTGTTGTTAAGCCAAACTATTATATGGTATTTGTTTTAGCAGCCAAGAAACTAAAACTCACTTTTTGGAGGACACATTCTCTTGACCAGGAATCTGAAAGAGAGATTTTATATATATATAAGGATGTTTTAAGCAATCAACTGCAATTTTTGAGTTTCTAGTCCCATTGTGATTAAGCTAACATAGTTTTAATTTTTTCTTCCCTTTGAGGAGAACTATAGACCATCTTCCCAGATTTTTCTTGCCCACACCTAAAATGCATCAAGCATTTGGAGATGGTCAATTCTACATCAATGTGACTTGTCCTGAATAGAATAATAGAGTAGAGAAACCTATCCCTAAACAGGGCTTCCATCACCACCTCCAACAACAGTGGTTCCTAAGACATGTTTTGGCAAAAACACTAGTTGCTCTTTACCACTCCTTCTGGAGGCAATTGGTGCCTGAGACAGCTTGGACCTCCTGTTCACACCAGCAGTGTTTCCTCTTGGAAGACATTCTTGTCCATAGCATTAGAAACTCCTAAAACTAAACCTAAAGATTCATACCCTTTCCAGAAGAGTTCCAAAGATTCTTTATTAGTGAAAATACAAGTGCAACATTCTCAGCTTTTCAGTGTGATAGAACACTCACTTGTGAAGCTCTAGTACAATGACCACTCTTACAAGGAAATATATTTTTAAAGAATTTGGGGAAAATGCGGTTATTTGTTACATAGCAATAGAAAACTAATACACTATCTCAAATGGAAACAACCTCTCTGGATGGAAGTAATTGGTCATACATTTTCTAGCAAAATGTCCTTCCAAGTCATCAGTAAATGTCTTATTGAGTCCTTAATTTTCCCATTAAATATTGTCATATACGTACTTTCAAACATCAATATTGTCATGACTACTTTTTTTGCTGAAAAAATAGGAAGTTTATTGGTTAAAAAAAGCTATTTGAAAAGTATTTTCTTCCCAGGATTTTCAAATAATTTGCACACTTCATTTTATTCATACACATAGCAGAAACACTGGAAGTGATAAGACAGAAGAAAATGCATGGCTTTTAATCCCTTTAACACCACAAAATAACCAGTGCCACCAGTCCCTCATTATGTTGGTTCTAAGAAAGCAGAGGAGCCAGTGACTCGGAAGATATTTACTTCTAGTGTCACTCCAACTCCTGTAGAACTTTGGGATGGATGCTTATGGCATTCTGTGTGTTTAGGGTCAGGAATATGATGAGGGAACTCAAAATGTTTCAAATAATTGTTAGCCTAAAATGACTTTACAAAGAGAAGGCTCAGTGATTGGAAAGTAATGTCTACTCCACTCTCTCCATGCAAAGGCCACATTTAGATATGTGAACCAGCTGGGGAACCACTAGCCTCTCACCCAAAGACCCTGCCAAATACACAGCATGTTGGATACCACCCTAAAGGGCTTTTTCCTGCGTGGCCCACTCTCTAGTTCACAGTGCCTCTCAGAGTGGACCATGGATATGGAATGTCTCTTACAAAGAGGCTCTTCCACAGAGACAGCATTTGTTATTGCCCACGTTTGTTCCACTGGCTGGATGGGTTCCAGAGGCTCCTACTCAGTACAAACAGCTTTATATTCTTCCTTTCCTTTCTTGCATTAAGCTCTTCAGAAACTTCCATGCTTGCCAACTGGCTAGAACTTGAGGATCAGTATTTACTCTTGCACAGCCCCCAAAGCCCCTACAAACTCGTTTCCTTCTATTTATAACATGATCCACTGTGGCCTAGAAAACACAAAGGCTTAAGATTCAAGGCTTATCCTCAGTTAATAAGAGCACTCCACTTTGGATGGGCATGGGTTATGTCTATCAGGCTACCAGACTTTTTTTTTTTTTTGACAGCTAATAATGAATCTAGTCAAATGGGTGCTGATTCTGAAGCAGCCCACTGGAAAACTCCACTTAGTCTGACACTTTGCCAACGCTCTACACAGAAGGATGATCCTCTTTGGGACATCTCTGGAGCCTGTGGGAAACACTCTGGAACATACTCCTTGATGGCAAAGCACCAATTTTCCAAAACTGCCAAAAGACTATTGCAAGCAAGACTGGTAAATAAACTGGATAGTACTATCTTGGACACCAGAGGAGCGGTGGTAATAAGCAATGAGGCTGAACTGCACAAGGCCATCAGCTGGCTCTGAGGACCATCCCCAGACAGACCTTTCAGGCATATCTGGAGCAGGTGCAGCAAAACACAAATGTGTGTATAAACCTCCAATGGGTCAGCTCTGAAGTCAATCTCTCATTTAAGTACCAGCCTTGATGCTACATATAAACACTACATAAACTAGCTTAAAATTAGAATGTTTTCTGTGTGGAAAATATATGTACTCCATAAGCAAAATGCCATAGGAAAAAAGTTTAAAAGCAAGGTATTCTCATCAGTCTCCTACTAAAAGGGTCTTTGTGTGGATTATAGGACAAACACATAGAAGGACATGAGAGCTACACTCTAAACCTGCCTTCTTCCCTTCTCATGAAATGTGAAAGGAGGCTAAAATTTCGGGTGCCATGCCCCCGAACTCCTCTTTGGATCTTATTTGTAAGTTCTACAATAAAATCAAGAAACAGGAGATCCAAATGTGAGCCAAACCGACCCAAAAAGCATTTCCAGACTAGGATGCCTAAGAATTCCAGTGAAATCCTATGTTCCAAGTCATAAGATCAGTTGACAAGTTGGAAGACTAAAATGATTGGGCTTCTGACCTGCAGGAAGAATGGGGGCGGGGTTTGGCAGAGCCTCCTTTACTCAGGAGGCTTTGGAGGGTAGTTAACATTGTTAACTCCAAAGGCACTTCCAGGCCAGCTGATTAAGTAAAGGCCAAAGACTCTCCTTTGAAAGGAGAACCAAGCCCAGGACTGGCAAATTTAATGCATTTAACCATGGGCCAGCCCCATGGGTTGGGGGCACTCTGGTCCCTGGACAATTTCACCTCTAGGCTTTTCTAACTTAGCCTCCTCACTCAGCTTCCCAGCATTCTTCTGGCACTGCAAGCTGTGGCTTGCTGTGATTTAATGTGTAGTTTAAGTAACTGCCTTGCCCCATTTCTGAGGTGGTAGATTTTCAGGGGTGTAGGGCACAAACCAACATCACCCTCAGATATCCTTCAAGAGAAAAACTGCAAGAGAGATGGAACAGCCAGACTGATCTTGACACTCTGACCTGGAGAACTGCTGGGACAGTGGGCTTAGATTCTGGGAAGTCTCGGTGCATTCACAGACTCATGTAACCCTTGTGTTTCAAGTCACTGAGGTTAGGTCGGCTTGCTGGGAAACTGAAGTGACTCTAAACCTCAGCAGGGTGTCTTGTGGACTTCTCAGACCTTAGAATTAGAGAAAATGTTCACGAGGTAGACGCAGTTATATTCCTGGGGAATCTTTAGTCCAAAGATCTCAGTTTATATACTCTTAGGACATAAGAAATGAGAGTTAATGCAGCAGGAGAGGGCTCATTTCACTCCCTTTGGGGCATTGTTCAGAACTTATTTTTTTATTTTTTTGCAATTAGAACTCCAAACAGGCAATTATTGCTAATGTCAGATTTCCTTTTGTACATCTGTTCAGGACTGTTAAGCCATATTTGGAGAGTCAGTTTCAAGCTTGTTTTGATAATTCCCCTTTACTCTGAGCAGAGAATAGTCTGTTCCCAGTTAGGGATGAGGTCAAAAGCCAGAATTCCATCACCCTAACCAAGGCAAGTTTTCCCACAAGAAGTCATTGCCGTTTGGCACTGACATCTTCCTGAATCTCCTGTCTAGACAGTGCAAGGCAGTGGAGCTGGTGAGAAACTTGCAAAAGCCAAGGAAACAACCTTGCAAGTAGGCCTCAAAAGCGAACCGGCTCCTACTTTATTGGCATTAGTTATTTGGAGAACTTGTGAGAAAGGGGGACCTCAGAACTCCCCATTTGAAAAGCCCTGAGCAGCTGGAGGTACCACAACTTTGATAAGGCTCTTGTACCACTGGCAACCAGAGAGCAGTCACATGAGGGTGGGGGTGGAAGACCAACTGATGGATACTACCTGAGGCAGAACCAAGGGAGAAAGGAAAAAACAGAGAAGTAGAACTGAAAAATAAAAGAGCTAGGGAAACATGTCATTGGATGGAAAGGAGCAGAAACACAAAAGAAAGGAACCAGAAAATAACAAACAAGGCTCACAGGGCTGGGTGGATCAGCAGTGGCCCGGTGTCCCATGGCATAAGCCCAGGTGAGAAAGCTTAATAAACCCCAGCCCTGCCTGGAGTGTCTGCTTCCAGAACACCAAGCTGACTGAATACAATTCTCAAAAAATTCCAGAATATTAGGTGGTCAGATGGGCCAACAGGCAAGAAAGAATGGCTTCAAGGAAGATGGGTAGGTGTAGTCCTGTAACACCCTTCTTCCCAGTGCGCTCTCCAAGATCTCATCTTGGAGAGATGGTGTTCATCCTGGTCTTGGTGTTCAACCTGATCGGTGTTGACTCCAGCTTTGCAATCCCTCCCTGGATGCGCAACTTGAGGGCCTCCCGCGTGGGTGGATCCAGAGGCGTGTGTGCTGACACCTCACTCACCCTTTCTGGACCGTAGCCCTCATACACGATAACTGACATGACCTCTCCGCTGTCGACCTAGTATTCTAAGCAGAAGAACTTATGCCCAGAAGGCTCCAGCTCGTAGCTGCCATGCTGCTGCTTTCACTGGACTCCTCATAGTCTGGGTTGCCCGGGTGGTCCAGCCATCTAGTCGTCGGGGCAGGTACACCTGCAGGTTGGGCTGGCTGGGCCTAGTGGGCGCGAGCGTGGGCCGCCTCCTCGCCGTCTCCCTGGCTGCCTGCGTCACCTTCTTGTCCTAGTAGACCCTGCGGGGAGCCGAGCGGGAGTCAGGGGCTGCTGGGCCGGGACAGGCCGGCGGCGGCAATGGACCGTAAAGGACAAGCTGGTTGGGTCGGGTATGGTGCATGAAGCCTTGGCTCACGTCCAATTGCCCGTCAGGCTTGCAGCAGAGCCCTGGGCCAGGGTCCGGCGCTGCCTCCATCTGGAACCGGTGCGGGGACCTGCGCCACAACTACTTAAACCATCCCTTGGGCCTAAAAGTGCTCTAGACGGCAGACTTCATGAAAGTATATAGTTGATCTAAAGTATTCCATGAACAACTTAACAATATGTATAATTTCACACTTGCGTTTAGTATTTTCAAATATTAGTTTAATGGCCAAATTCAAATTATATGTCGAAGAATGAGTTAAATTACCAGAGCAATTGTGTTTGCAAATCCAAACAGAATGGTGCCTTAAAAAAATCTCTGAGAGAAATATCTTGGGAATGTGAATTTATGATTCTCTATACTATACTGCTACACTACAATGTGCTCAGAAGGATAAGGAGAGCAAAATAAAAGGAGGTAAAAATGGAAAGAAGGGAAGGAATGAGGAAAGGAAGGGAACATAGCAATGTTGTGCATAAGTTTTATAATCCTCTTGAGAGTCAAGCATAGGGATGGGGGATGGGCACAGGCGAGGTTATTTATAAATACCGCATAATCCTTAAAACAGATCAATTGTTCAATTATCACTCAGATAAGCAAAGTCTTGGAGTGGGTTTTTATCCTTAATTTGAATTAATTCATATGGCTGAAAATAATTTCGAGTTGGAAGAAGGATAAGCCTTGTGCATAATCATGTGTGCTTGCATCTGTGTGTGTGCACATATGTATGCAAGCTTGCAGCTCTAGAGGAATGACGTCTGGGGAGAAGGCACCAAGATTTGTGAGCATTGTTTAGCTGGAAAAATATGGTTATAGCAGAGGTAAAACTTTCATTTATAACACTTTCATTTTTTTTAAGGAACAGGTTCTACTTTTTCATTGCTTTTTAAAAATCATTGAATCATGTATGTGTGCTGTCATCTTATTTTATTCAGTGATAGCTTTCTCTTGAGCTATATCATCCCTTGAGCCTTAGCGCTTACTATAATACTAAATGCAATTTCCATTTAAGATCTAAATATTTCTGCTTCAATCTGGTTTATTCTACCTTGTATCATTTGCAAATTTCTGATTTTTCTGAATCATGTCAGCTTCTTGGATCTAATTGCTTAGGGTCTAAAACATATAACTTTGTGGAAGATAAAGGTTAAAATGTTTTGAATCATTTTTATTCGACTTTAACCAACTGATTTTCATTACTCTTGGAGATCAGTGACCTATGTGAAATGTAAAAATTTGCTTTCTTTGGAAGATATCAAAGGATGGTTAAAAGACCTTAATGAAAAAATTGAAGAGTGATAATATACATATAAAACAAATAGTAAGTTTTGGTTAGAAATAACATAGCCATTTAATAAAAAGCTGCTCAATTTATGAAATATGTCAGTATGACATAATTTTGATATTTTCAAATGGTTTTGAGTATTATAAAATACCTTTGATATTACTGAAGCTTGTTTTGTGATGGTTTAAAGCTAAATAAACCCCAGAAAATTATGTTCTTAAAATTAATCCATTCTTGTGTATGTAAACCTATTGTAAGTAGGACCTTTTGATTAGATTACTTCAGTTGGGGCAAGGCCCAGGGTGGGCCTTCATCCTCTTACTGGAATATTTTATAAATGGGATGAATCTGGAGAAAGAGAAAGCCACAGAAGCCAGAAGTTGAAAGAAATGAAACCAGGAAGAGATGGGAGAGAGCAGCAGATGCTGCCATATGCCTTGCCACATGACAGGAGTCTATGATTGCTGGCAGGCAACCTTTGGAGAGAAAGCATTGCCTGATAATGCCTTAATTTTGGACATTTTTATAGACTCAGAACTATAAACTTGTAAGCTAATGAATCCCCATTGTAAAAGTCACCCCATTTCTGGTATATTGCTTTCAGCAGCTTTAACAGACTAAAACAGGCTTCTAAAAGAAACATCTCATATTTCTGAATCTTTGGTTGAATTTTTTGAATGCTGTCAATGCTGAGAAACACAAAAATTTATGAGTAGTCACTAGAAACTGAACAATGGAATCATACTTGAAAGAAATGTATTTTTTTTTTTTTTTTTGAAGAAATGAAATGAGGATAGGAAGAATTGAAAGATGAAGAATTGAATACAAAATATTTTTTCATAACTTTGAAAACAGGTGTGGGTGAAGAAATAAAGCCAAACTTTTGTCCAAAAGCTAACAGTTAGGTATGTATGGTATTCCTGGCATAAAGTATTCCAAATACTTTCAAATTGAGAATTCTTAGGATGTAAAAGGTCATGTGTCAGCACTCAGGACACTGAAAGCTACTGTGTCATATATAAATTCATGTTAAAAATACACAATGTGTATGAATATACATTAGAAGGTGACACTTCCTCTGAGAAATATCAATGTAAGAATAATGAACAGATTTCTTGTGGTTTGGTATTGCCTAGAAAGATTCACTTTCTTGTTCCAGTTGGATCACAGCAAAACCTCTAATGATACATGCTAATGTGAATCCTACCTGAGAATCTGCCCCACCCAAAGGCAGAGATAGCCACTGCTCCTTTTATTACCCAGGATGCCCTGTGCATATATCTATTAAAAGATCCATTCACACTATGTTTGCAACTTTATGTTTATACATGTGGTTACTTTACATGTTTACAAATGTATTACTGTGTCTATAAAGTTTGTGAAAATTGGGAGCATTTCTTATTCTTATAACTTTTGAGACACCTAGCATCTTTATGATGTCTGACATAGAGTAGGCACCAATAGAAAATACTGAATAAATATTAACCACTTTCAGGACTAAGCCCAGCATGATGTCACTGTCCACACAGCATATCCCACCAAGGAATGTATCCTTTTAAAACCTGAATAAGGGCACACTACATAAGGAAATGAGCTCTCCTCAGATCTTCTTGCTATTAACAATGTTTCATACTAATATAGTTCATACTATTTCTCTACCATAACTATTTTTTTTTCTTATTAGGCTACTAAGAAATTGAGCCACAATGAGGATTTAAAGAAAACTAAAACAGTGGCCTGCTTCAGCTATCATCCAGAGTCTCATAATTCCTTCACTAATGAAGCAAATTTGACAGACTGACATCCAGAGTTACATCCAGGCTAAGTATAGTGATAGCATTGATATTGACAAAATCAGAGTAACACTACCTAGGAAAGCCCTATGCAATAGAAATATAATGCAAGCCACAGATGTGATTTAAGTTTTTTAAACACCTAATATTTTATGTGAAATATAGTCCTTACAAAGCAATGGAATGGTGTTTAAGAGAGAAATATTTTACATTGCTTCAGTTTTTAAATTTATATTTAAATTAATTAAAAGTAAAAAAATATAGTTCCTTATTTCCACTAGCCACATATGGCTAATGGCTATCATCCTGGAAGTACAGAAATAGAGTATTCTAGAAATGTAGGCTTTTGTGCTATGGAATGTTTGTAAGATCTTGTTTATCTAATGAGAGTTTTGATATTTCCCATTCAAATTGCTTTAAGAAACAAAGGTGACTCTAACCCACTGAGCTATTTCTATGAGTATGTTCCATTGCTAGAAAAGCTATATCTGCCTTTTCACCTTTACCTTAGCATCTGATCTTTATGTAAAGAGAAAAACCAATAGAGCTATCAGATCAAGTCTTTATTAAAATGTTACAACATGAAAACAGTTCTTGGTAAGTGTCCTGAAGGCATAAAATTCTTAGAAGGTATTTAGAAACTTGGGTTGCATTGATCAATGGACAGGATGCAAGACTAGGGCTGTTTTATCTTAATTTTTATCTTTAACCCAAGCAGTCAATTTTTTTTGCTCCACATACCGAGAAAACTAGGAGGCAGAAAACCACAAACTGGCTAAACATGCTTTTCCATGAGCAGATATTTTATTTCATTTTTATAAATTTTAACCAGGCAAAGAAATAAACACACAGAGGTTTTGCATATTCTATTAAGCTTTAGTCATTTTACAATGTATAAGAGTAAGGGTTTTTAAACTAAGGCGAGTGGCCAGAGTTTGTATCTTTTTATTACTTTGAAACTGTCCAGTATCCAAAGATTATTTTTTCATTAACTCAATTTAATGTTAGTCTAAAACCTTAAATTAAAGTTTACAAAATTATAATTCAAATCAAGATATTAAGCTCTTATTATATAAAACATCCTAAGAATTTATGATACTAAATCCTTTTAAATACATCCACTTTTAGAATTTCAATTAATTGAATAAATTTTGTACATTGGAAATTTTACAACTGTGGAAACAGTGATAACTTATTTGATTCATAAAATCAGTGCAGATGATGCACAAAGTTTAAATTATGAGAAGCTTAACACTAAAATTATGAACTAGGATATTGTGTTGGTATTAAATGTATATAATAAAACATTGAGTAGTCCTAAAAAATATTATTAATGCATTCTAATCTGCCCAAACATTCACCTATTTATTATGAATATTACCATGATCCTTTTTCAAGTAAAATGCAGAAAGCTATGTGTCCATAAACTAAATTTTTTAATGACTTTTTAAATCCTGTTTAGAAGTTTTTCCTGTTTTCATAAGAACAAAGTTTCTCTCTTGTAACTTGTGAGTAAAACTGTATTTCCCAGTCATAGCCTTTTTTATTTTTTATTTTTTAAATTGCCAATATTTTTTCACCCCAAAAAATAGTTAATAAATTTTAATTTACTCTTTTAGAAGCTTTTGACTATGTATCTAGACTAGATATTTCCATATTCCCAGAGCGACCTCACAATGACAGAAAACAATGTTGATCAATTATTCTTCAAACTTGTTCAAGACAGAGGAAAAAATAGGAGAGGAAGGATAAACAAAAAGAAAAAGAGCAGTATGAGGGAACTGGCGTCAGAGAAGTATAAAACTCTCATTGCAAAAAAATAATCATCTTCTCTCTGTGTGTTAATTTGGAGCCTCTGAGAAACAGACATCAAGATGGGACTAAATTATCAAGAATTTTATTTGGAGAAACAATATGAGAGAAAATACGGAGGGAGCAGAACAAGGTCGGAAGGGCTGTCAGACCTCATTGCAAGATCACAAGCACAGGAGAAAGGAAGGAAAGTTTGGTTTGAAGTAGCCTAGACTGCTGAGCAGTCTAAAGAAGTTTTGGTAAAGGAGAGGAAAGTCAAAGTCAGACATCAGAAGGGAAGCAAAACATGAGTCTCATGTCTTCTTGGAAGGGACCTGCATTAGTTTCCTTGCTGCCTTCAGCTACTGACATTGCCTTCATGCAAAAGTGATAATGGATTTCAGAGACCAGCAGCTGGGACCCTTGGTCAATTAAGTCCCCTTTAGTTGGAGGTCTGTGAGGTGCACTGTCATGTTCACCACACTCTGCAAGAAGGTGAAGATTAGATAGATTAGATACAGGAATCCATTTTGACATACAAACCCATATTCAATCAGAATAATTTAGATAAAGCTGTTTTTTAGAGCTGGTTTAAATGAAATTATCTTTCTCTTAAGCAAGATCTCTCTTTTAGACATATGGCAATCTTCTTATGAGTGCTTCTTTGGTTTTGTTCAACGTTACCTCTAGATAAACAATCTTGTTGTCCTGAGTGTGGCCAGGAGCTGTGTAAAAACAACAGCTTCCTGATGAACTGATAGGGAGACCAAAGAAAGACTCGGACAAGTCAAGCTTGGCGGGTAATGAGCATTTATTTAGGGGGCGTTTGTGGGGTCATTTCCATTGGTGGTGGGAGGAGGAGGTGGTTCCCAGCCTAGTCTTGGACTAGTCCTCATCAATGGCAAGAGGAGAGATGGCATTCACTGCCAGAGGAGTGGGGGCTTTTATGGGGAATGTCTAGGTGCAGCAGGGGGAAGGCAGATACTTTTCAAGGAATGCAGTGAATTACTCACAAACCAAAACGACAGAAAACAATCCTAAAGGAATAGATGTTTTCTGCAAGGTGGGAAAGTCTTATCAACAAAGGAGTGATTAGGCAGTTTGGGGAAGGCAGATGTCATGGTAGGCTTCTGGAAAAAACAAGTTAGCATCCTAGTGCAAGATTCACTGATCAATCCCCAGTCATAGGGGCTGGCAGTTTTAAATATTTAGGGATTCTGCTATTATTTGGAGTGGGGGAAAAACTGGAAGTCATTGGGGGAGAAAATACAAAGTCATATATGCTACACCTATTTATGTCAAAAGTTCCTTACAGTAGTCATTGTAATCATTAATTGCCTTTTGTGAGATCCTTCCAAATAGTCAAATATGTGATACTATTAGCACTAAAATGCTTATATTTTTATAAGATAGTATGCAATAGTGCACCCAGCTTGTATGGACTTGTTCCTCGCTAGTTGTACATTGCCAGCCTACTGAAAAAAACGAACAAGTAGGAGTCAGAAAAACTTTGACACTGCAGTCTTACCTTATTGTTTCATAAAAAAAAGGTCAGAACCATAGATGTAGGGTTCTGAACAGAAGAGATTATCTCTCCTTAAGAGGAGACCTTGACTATAACCCAGATGCTCTGAGAGGTGGCACCAATGCCCCCATGTGCAGGAGGGACAGGGCCATTGCCCCAGCACTTGGAAGGGGTGGGCTGCAGCTCCATCAGGCCTGGAGGACATGCATTAGGCCACAGAAAACTCTCAGACCTTGGAACATAATGGAGTTTTCCTTCCTGGGTTTTCCTGGGTTTCAGTTTTCCTCCAATTTTTCCCTTGTAGAATGAGAATAGCTTTCCTATGTCTGTCTCACCATTATATTTGGAAGCAGATAACTTGTTAGGGAGGAGAATTTTGCCCTAGGATAGACCATATCCATAAATGATTTTGATGAGACTTTGGACTTAGACTTGTTACTGAAATGACTTAGGGCTTTGAGGGACATTAGGATAGGGCAAATGTATTTGTAAGTGGTAAGAATATGTCTTTGTGGGGCCCAGAGGGCGTACTGTTGGAGATTGAATCATGTACCCGAAAAAAGACATGTTCAAGTCATAATCTGCCTCCCTGTGGGTGTGAATTCATTTGTAAATAGTATTTTTGAATATGTTAAAGTGAGTCAGAGCATGGATTCATTTGCAAATAGGACATTCGAAGATCTTATTTCGATAGGGCCAGATTGAATCTGGGTGAGCCTTAATCCATATTACTTCGGCCAAAGGGAATTGGACAGGGAGGTAAAAGCCAGAAGTCAAAGAAAGCCACAGGCAGAGACCAAGGAAACAGATTGATATGTAAGGGAGGCACAGATACAAGTCAAGGAACCCCAAGGTTTGTGACAAGCCGGCAACACAATTTTAGACTCCAGGAGAAAGCACGGCCCTGTTGAGCTCTTGGGGTTGGACTTCTAGACTCCCAAACCATTAAATAATAAAAATCCTTTTGTTCAAGCTAACCCAGTTTTGTGGAATTTGTCATCGCAGCCTGGCAAACTAAGTTAAGCTCCAAGATGACTATTCAGGAGGAGCAAGGAACTTAAATATTTTTTGCATGTATTGAAAAGGTTAGTCAAACTTCAGTTTTTCTAAGAATCGATCATTGTTCTAAGTCTTAGAATGTTTGGGGAAACAAATTGCTTTAGTCATGGGACAGGATAATAGAGCAGCAAAAGTGGGATCCCAGTTTCACAGTTATTGATTGGGCATTCTCTTCTCAGTTTACCTCATGGCATAGCAGGTACTTGATACTTGCTGAGTAAAAAATGACACATGAATAAATGAATGAATATGACAATCACCAGCCTAATCAAATACAGGCATCTATGCATACATTTTAGGTGATGAGAGTCCTTAGAAATTACTATAAAATGACTGCAATTATGTGCATAATGTTATATTTAGAGATTACTGCTAAATATGATTAAAAAAACTGTGTATTTTCCCAACTTCTCTGATTTGGTAGAGGGGATGAAGGTGACAGGATTCCTCTCACCTTTTATTGGTTCTATTTTTTGGTACATATTTACTTGTCCTTTGGAAAGCAAATATCATTGATACTCACAACTCCACAGCCGCCTATATCTGAGAGATCTCTGCATCCATATTTTGACCTCTTGAACAGACCTCTTGAACAACCTACAGGAGAGTGACATGACTCAGATAACCTAGTGGGTATTTGGCAGGGGGAATTCAAAACTATCATGTGAAGAGCCAACTCACATAAAAACACACTTTAATTAAAATGATTGGTAATTCATTGTTGAAGTCACATGGTTTCTAAAGTATAACAGATCCAGTAACAATTCCCTCCTATTCTTATGTTATTTCACATAAAATAATTGATGGAATAATATATGCAAATTGTGAAAATGAAGCAAATTCCTTTATCTATTAGAATATGAAAATCTCCTATCTATCTACATTTCTGAAGTTCAAATTGTAGACATAATTTACGAATTATTTTTTTGGAAAACATTAACCAAAGAGAATAGACCTATATCTTTTAGGTGTAAATTACAGAGGTCCCAGAAATTGATGCATTTCTCATTCTGAAATACAATACTGAACGATATATTCAAAATTGCCCTAGGCAAAATGCAATTTAGGAGAAAAAGGAATATTAAAAAGAGAGGGTCTAATTTATAATGACTTTAACAATTTATAAAAGAGAAATTCTGAGGAGCTTTGTAAAAATGTAAAATTGAATGATTTCTCTGCTTACTTGCTTCACCGTTTTTTGGTAACATTGACTTTTTTTGCAGTTTTAATTCTTTTAGTGAAAATAGTGTTTATCTCTGTTAAGAAATCATTTTCTGTTTAGAGTCATGATGTGAATGAAGAATATGGACTTGGCATAATAGAAGTGAGAACTGCAAATTAAGCAGAAACAAAGGAAATGTTTTGCCAACTCTGAAAAGCAAAGCAGTAATTGTCAGTTGTAGGGAAAAAGAAGCTTACTGTCACAATATTCATCTAATTTTTATTCAATAACAAGAGTCTTATTTTTTGATATTCAAAGAAAGTGTCTGCATTGATAAATTTAAAACATGGTCTGATTTTCTTTTAATTGATTTTGGCCCTTCTGTTGTATAAGAATCAATAAACAATGAGGGATAATATTAACATTTTTAGGTTGTGATTAAAATGGTTATTCATTTGGCCTTGATCTGTAAGTCCAGGTGGTGATTTTATAGTAATTGTGTTGTGATGTTTCCCACCTGATGAATTGTTCTCCCTCTGTCTAATTCTATTTCATAATTGGCTCTTTTGCCAAGAAAGTTCTTGAGTTGGCTCATATTACTAAATGCTCATTCAATTAGAAATACTATGTTAGATTGGTGCTAAAATATCTTGCTCCAGTGTGGAACAGTGTATGGGACTGTGAGTTTGTTATCATATTAGTTTTATCTTGGATACTTGCAATTAGGCTCACTTAGTAATCATGTCCTTGTTCCAAACCAGCAGTAGTAATTCAGTTATTTCAATAAAAGGTCCTTATCACAAAAGAATTGTACTGTTAAATTAAAAGGCATACTTTGTAATGTTATTTAAAGTACAAAACATTTGTACTTTTACAAATAAAAGTATTTGTACTTTTATTTAAAGACATGCTCTTCTATATGATCATTCTATTTATTGACTCATTTAGAATTCCAATCTGTTTGTGGAAGCTATCTCATTAGCAACTATCTTCTAAGGTTAAAATAAACAATTTGCAATTATTTCTCTTATTCTTCATAAAATACATAATAATCAAACTCTCTTTTATCATGTAATGGCTATTAAGTTATATCGTTTAATAAGGATAAATTGAGTAAAGAAAATAAACACCTTCCTTACAATAGACATTATTTGTCATACACTAACTTCTATTAATATCTTTTTTTCTAAGGACTTTTAAATCTTACTCAGTCCAAACCCCTTTAAAGGAAACCAGATGCATTTATATCAGGCCCAAGAATGTTTTCTTTAGTTTAAGAGGCTCACATTTCAGTTATTTCGATATGTAATACCCAGTGAAAGCATAAATAGAAATATGTCCTGAACTCCACACTGCCAATTTTTCCTATCCAGGTTTAGTGTCATAGAGAAGAAAAGAAAGAAAACAATGCACACCCAGAGGTCATGTGACTACATGTTCTAAAAGCCATGCCCTCCCTCACATCCATGTCCACATATTGTAGGAAGGGGGGTAAATTGGGAGGGGCTGGTATGTGCACCCATGCTTGGGTGTGCAAAAGTTGGAAAGGGTGCCATGTGGGAGAAAAATATATGGACAATACTCTAGCATTCATATCAGATATCAGAATTTTGAGAGTACTGTTTCTTTCTGGCTTATGTGCATGAGCCCTACAACCATTTAAAGAAACAAGAATTGTAGGGGCTGTCAGCTATAGTTGGAAAAGGGGGAGAATATTTGGCTCTTAGGCTATTTTCCTGCTGAATAACATAAGATATAACTAGCTTTCCTGTAACAATTGCTTACTACTATTCTATCTAGATATATCACAAATGATAGCAGTGTCTGTAATAATTAAATGCACCTAAAACATTTTATGAGGCTTAAACTTTGGGATGCTATTTTTTTTTCTTTAACACCTTTATTGAACTATACATAACATATGCAGTTCACCCATTTAAATTGTGAAATTCAATGTTTTTTAGTATATTCACCACTATCAATTTTAGAACATTTTCATCATTTCAAAAAGAAACCCCTTACTCTTTAGCCATCAACTGTCCTGTGTACCTCCAATCTTCCTGTTTCTCCTAGACCCTGGCAATGAGTAATCAACTTTCTGTCTCTGTAGATTTGCCTTTTCTGGCCTTTTCATTTAAATGTAATCATATAATGTGTGGTCTTTTGTGTCTGACTTCTTTTACTTAGCATGATGTTTTCGAGGTTCATGCATTTTGTAGCATGTATTGGATAGCTAATTTATCATTTTATATAATTCTGATTCTTGCTGCCTTGAGCTCAGTCAGGACTGTTGATGTTTCATAACTTAATCTCTTCCAGGATATAGAGAGTATCTTTAGATTTATGCAAACATATTTCCGATATATTTTTCTAACATAAATATTGTATTTAAAAAAAACATGCTTCAAAAAGTAAATATACTTGATGAAAGATCCAAGATAGTGGAGTAGGGAATGGCAGGCTGCACTCCTCCTCCAGCAACTACAGGAAGGTAGACAAGTTTACCTGGGAGAAGCAGCCGGATCTTGGGGGCAACTGAAGAGGGCAGCTAGAGAGGGGAGATAAGTTGACTGGGGGAGAGGGAAGCCATGGGAGAGAGGGCCGGCAACACAGCACACAGCAGGCTCAGATGGAGAGGGAAGCTAGAGAAGTGATTTGGTTGGAAGACCAGTGCTCAGCTGGCTCCGAGAGTAAGGAAAGCCACTGGTCAGCCAGGAGTAGAGCTGGGGGAGCTGCAGGGAAAACAGGTGTGGGGACTGGCACCCAGCCAGCTCAGGAGGAAAGAGGAGTAGGATGGGAGGGGAGATAGGGCAGGTAGACCAGATCTCAGCTGGTTCCTGGAAAAAGGAAAGATGCCAGCTGGTGCTGAAGCAGCTCCAGGGAGAGGGAAAGAGGGAGCTGATTAGGCAGGCTGTCGCACCCAACTTCCCTGGGAGAGAGAGAGGACCTGGATCAGTGAAGAAGTGGGCTGACAGGTGCCTAACAGCCCGGGTAAGAGGGGACCTGAGCAAGCTGTCAGAAACCCAATAGCTTGGAAGAGAAAGGAGCCAGAAAGCAATCCCAGAGGGTTGTCAGGCACCCAACCAGCTCCTGGGGAGAGGGGGAACTGTGGGGCAAACACCTTTGTGACAGGGAACTTAGACCAAGAATTTTAAAGGTTTTTAAAAATATTTGTTTGTTTGCTTATTTATTTATTTATTTTCAGTCCTTAATCTTATTTTTTTTCTCTACATCCTGGTACCTTACCTGTGGAAGGTAGACCACAGGCTGATTGATTCTAGAGCACTGAGTGAGATAGTTGCTCTAGTGATCTGAGAGTTCACTTTTTTCTGTTCTTTTTTCCCTTGTTTCTTTTTTTCTTTTTTTTATTTCTCCTTATTTTCTTTATTTTCTTTCATTTTTCCCTCTTCCTTTGCTTTTCTTTTATTCTACCTTCTCTTGTTTGATCTTATTTTCTTTCTACTCTTTTCATCTTTCTGCTCTTTTATTTTTTTCTGTTTCTTTTTTTTTTTTTTCCCTTCAACCTTTTGTATTCTTATTCCTTTTTATTTTGTTAAGATTTTTCACTCTTATTATTTATTTTTTTCCTGGTTCTTTTATGGTTCCTTTTCTATCCTTTTTTTATTATTATTCTTTTTCTCTTTTTTTTTCTTTCCTTTTTTATGGTCTTAATATTTTCTCGTGGGAACATGGACAACTACAAGGATATAGAATAAGTGGAACCAAGTGTCAAAGAAGACCCTTAATACAAAACAAAATGAAATAAAATCCTAGAGGAGAAAGAGAAGCCCATGATGATAAACAGATGCCTAGACACCAGCAAAAAAATTACAAGCCATATTAAGAAACTGGACGTCTTATTAAGAAACAGTCTAATGAACAAACTAAAGACCAGGAAGAGATTCAGAATATGGAATAACTAATCAAGGGTGTACAAACAAATGTCATAAATCAACTTAATGAAGTGAAGGAAGAGATAAAGGATAGGAAGACACAAGGAAAACATACAGAATAAATCATAAGCACACATAGAAAAATAGCAGAACTAATGGTGATAAAAGGCACAGTGCAAGAAATTAAAAATACATCAGAAGCACATAACAGCGGATTTGAACAGGCAGAGGGAAGAATTAGTGATATCAAAGATAGAACTTCTGAAATCACTCAGATAGTAGAACAGATATATAAAAAGATAGAAAAAAATTCAGCAAGGACTCAGGGAATTGAATGACAACGCAAAATGCATGGATATACACATTATAGGCATCCCAGAGGCAGAAGAGAAGGGAAAGGGTGCAGAAGGAGTGTTGGAGGAAATGATGGCCAAAACTTTCTGAACTCTTCTGAGGGACATAGATGTACATGTCCAGGAAGCATGGTGCTCATCAAACAGTATAAACACCAACAGGCCTACCCTGAGACACATACTTATTAGATTGTCAAACACTCAAGACAGAGAATTCTGAAAGCAGCAAGAGAAAGGAGATGCAGCACATACAAGGGAAGATAGATAAGATTAAGTGTGGATTTCTCATCTGAAACCATGGTGGTGAGAAGGCAGTGGTATGGCAGAATTAAAGTGTAAAAGAAAAAAACTGCCAGCCAGGATTTCTGTATCCAGCAAAGCTGGAATTTGAAAATGAGAGAGAATTCAAAATATTCATAGATAAACAAAAATTGAGAGAGCTTGTCAACAAGAACCTTGCCCTTCAAAAAATGCTAAAGGGAGCGCTGCAAGTTGAGAGGAAAAACAGGAGCGAGAGGGTTGGAAGAGAGTGTACAAAGGAAGATTATTAGTAAGAGGAACTAAAAGGATAAAAAGAGAAATAAAAACAAAATGCAACATATATAAACCAAAAGAAAAAATGGCTAATGTAAGTACTGCTTTCACAGTAATAACATTGAATGTTAATGTATTAAACTCTCCTATCAAAAGAAACAGATTGGCAGAATGGATAAGGATACATGATCCATCTATATGCTGCCTACAAGAAACTCACTTTAGACCCAGGGACACAAAGAGGTTGCAAGTGAAAGGTTGGAAAACAATTTTACATGCAAACAATAACCAAAAAAGGGAGGGAGTAGCAATATTAATATTGGTCAAAATAGACTTTAAATGAAAAACTATCGTAAGAGACAAAGAATCACACTATATATTAATAAAAGGAGTAATCTATCAAAAAGAAATAACAATCATAAATATTTATGCACCTAAATGAGGGAAAAAATGGAAAAACTAAGGGTAAAAATAGATGTCTTTACAATAATAGTGGGAGACTTTAATGCACCATTATCACCGATAGACAGAATATCTCAACAGAGGGTTAATAAGGAAGCAGAGACCTTGAATACTACATTAGAGGAACTAGACCTAATAGACATATAAGGAACATTAAAACCTAATACAGCAGAATATACATCCTTTTCGAGTGCACATGGATCATTCTCCAGGAAAAACAACAAGCTAGGTCACAGAACAAGTCTTAACAAATTCAGAAAGATTGAAATTATACAAAGTAATTTCTCTGACCTAAATGTAATGAAGCTGAAAATTAATAAGGAGCAGGAAAACAGAATAGGCACAAAGATATGGAAGTTAAACAACACACTCTTTGACAATCAGTGGGTCAGGGAGGGTATTACAAAAGAAATCAGTAACTAAAACTAGAAATGAATGAAAATAAGAACACAATATATAAAAACCTATGGAAAGTAGCAAAATAAAGAGAGAAATTTATAGCCATAAATGCATATATTAAAAAAGAAAAAAAGAACTAAAATTGAAGACCTAACTGCACACCTGGAGGAACTAGAAAAAGAACAACAAACTAATCCTAAAGTAAGCAGAAAGAAGGAAATAACAAAGATTAGAGCAGAACTAAATGAAATTGAGAATTAAAAAAAAAAAAAAACCTAGAAAAATTTAACAAAACCCAAAGCTGGTTATTTGAGATTAATAAAATTAACAAAACTTAGCAAGACTAACAAAGAAAAAAGAGAGAAGATGCAACTACATTAAAAAAAAAATGAGAGGGGATATCACTACTTATCCTATGGAAATAAAGAGTATGATAAGAGGATACTTTGAAAAATTGTATGCCAACAAGATGGATAACTTAGATGAAATGGACAAATTTCTAGAAGTACACAAGCAGCCTACGCTGATGGAAGAAGAAATTGATGAACTCAATAGACCAATTGACCAATCATAAGAAACAAGATTGAATTAGTCATCAAAAGCCTCCCAACTAAGAAAATCCCCCAACCAGATGGCTTCACAGGTGTATTTTACCAGTCATTCTGAAAAGAACAAACACCAATCTTGCATAAACTCTTCCAAAAAAAAGAAGTGGAGGGAACATTGCCTAACTCATTCTATGATGCCAACATCACCCTAATGCCAAGGTCACATAAACACACCACAAGAAAAAAAATCTACAGACCAGATTTCTCTGATGAATCTGAACACTAAAATCCTCAACAAAATAATTGCTGATCATATTCAACAACTCATGTCATATGTGCTTATTTTTATTGGATGTTCGGTGGCTGTTGTTGAGCTGATTAATTTAAGCTCAAACAAATTATACATCATGTTCAAGTGGGTTTCATGTATGCAAGGATGGTTCAATATAAGGAAATCAATTAATGTAATACACAACATTAACAGATCAAAAGAAAAAAATCACATGAACATCTGTATTGATGCAGAAAAAAGCATTTGACAAAATGCAGTATCATTTCTTGATTAAAAAAAAAAAACTTCAAAGGATAGGAATAGAAGGAAACTTCCTCAATATGATAAAGGATATATATGAAAAACCCATAGCTAACATCATTTTCAGTAGTGAAATTCTGAAGGCTCTCCCTCTAAATCTGGAACAAGACAAGGATGCCCACTGTCATCGCTGTTACTTAAGATTGTATGAGAAGTACTACTGGAAGTTCTGAGGGAATGGAGAAAGAAATATAAGTGTAATATAGGGGCATTTTCGGGACATGTAATTGTCCTGCATGACGTTGCAATGAGAGATACAGGCCATTATATATTTTGTCATATCTTACAAAATTGCATGGGACAGAGTGTAAACTATAATATAAACTATAATCCACAGTTGGTGGCAGTGCTTCAATATGTATTTCATCAGTTGTAACAAATGCACGATACTAATGAAGGATGTTGTTAATGTGGGAAAGGGTGGGAGGGTAGGGAGTGGGGCATATAGTAATCCCCTATATTTTTTATGTAACATTTATGTAATCTAAATTTTCTTTAAAATAAATAAATAAATACTTGCTTGAGCACTTAGGTAAATGAAAGGCATCCAAATTGGAAATAAAGAAGTAAAAATTTCACTATTTGCAGATGCCATGATCCTATACATAGAAATCCCTGAAAAATCTACAACAAAGCTTCTAGAGCTGATGAACCAGCTCAGTAAAGTGGCAGATCAACACACAATAATCAGTAACATTTCTGTACACCAATAATGAACAAGCTGAGGAGGAAATCAAGAAAAAAAATTCCATTTACAATAGCAACTAAAAGAATCAAATATCTGAGAATAAACTTAACTAAAGATATAAAGGAGTTGTGCACAGAAAACTACCCAATATTGTTAAGGAAATCAAAGAAGACCTAGATAAAAGGAAGAATATTCCATGTTCATGGATTGGAAGACTAAACATCATCAAGATGTCTGTCCTACTCAAATTGATTTACAGATTTAATGCAATCCCAATAAAAATTACAACTGTTATTCAACAAGGCCACAAAGCCCATAATCTGAGACAGAATAGCCTTTTCATCAGATGGTTCTTGGCAAACTGGATATCCATAGCCAAAGGAATGGAAGTGTATCACCATCTCATGCCCTATACAAAAATTAACTCAAGATGGACCAAAGACCTAAATATAAGAGCCAAGACCATAAAACTACTAGAAGATAATGTAGGGAAGCATCTACAAGATCTTGTCGTAGGTAATGGTTTCTTAAACTTTACACCCAAAGCAACAAAAAGAAAAATAGATAAATGGGACCGCCTCAAAATTAAAGACTTTTGTGCTTTAAACAGTTTGTCAAGAAAGTGAAAAGGCAGTCTACTCAATGGAGGAAAATGTTTGGCAACCATTTATCTGATTAGGGTCTAATATCCAGCATATATAAAGAAATTCTATATTACAAAAGTAAAGACAAACAACCCATTTAAAAAAATAAGCAAGAGATTTGAATAGACACTTTTCCAAAGAGGAAATAAAAATGGCTAAAAAACACATGAAAATATGCTCAACATCTCTAGCTATTAGGAATATGCAAATCAAAACTACAGTGAGATATCATCTTGCACATATTAGACTAGTGGCTATTACAAAAACAGAAAACTACAAGTGTTGGAGAGGATATGGAGGAATGGGAACACTCATTGACTGCTGGTGGGAATGTAGAATACTGAAATCATTGTGGAGGATGGTTTGTCATCCTCAGGAAGTTAAATATAGAATTGCCATATGATCCAGCAATCCCACTTCTAGGTATATACCCAGAAAAATTGAAAGCGGGGACATGAACAGATATATGCACACCAATGTTCATAACGGCATCATTCATTATTGCCAAAAGTTGGAAGCAACCAAAGTGTCCATCAACACATGGATGTATAAGCAAAATGTGGTATGTACAAAGGAATATTACTCAGCTGTAAGAAGGAATGAAGTATTGACACACAAGACAACATGGATGAATAGAAAAGACTCTATGTTGAGTGAAGTAAACCAGTAATTAAAGCACAAATAATGCATGACCTCACTGATATGACCTAAGCATATTGAACAGGCTCACAGAGATAGAGTCTGGAAGATAGGTTGCCAGGAGACAGAAAGGGAGTAGAGAGTGGTAAGCCAATGCTCAATCTGGGCAGAACCTATGATTAAGTGGAATAGGGTGGTTTGGCAGTGAATGGGTTGATTGTGCAGGGAGGTGCAAGGATGTAAGTTGAAAATGCTGGACTGTGAGGGTGAGCAGGGCTGAGGGGGTGGGTTGGACTATCCATGGACCATGGGTGAGGGCTAGGGAAGGAACATGTGAACTCTGGGAGGTGAAGGTCTGTGGCTGAAAATACAATTGTGAGGATGTTCTTTTGGCAAATATGCCAGGGGAGGGTCACTGGTGCAAGGTGTTAGTGGTGGGGGGACGTGTGGGAAAGGATGCACCTTGGGCATGCTTCTATGGAATATGAATGTGCTCATCTTGTCATAGGATATTATTTCAGTGTGTGGAGACCCACACAATAAACAACAAAATATTAAACTACCATCCTCTGGAGTCCTGCTACATTCTCAAATAGAAGGACAAAACTCTCTTGAGAACATAGGCAGTGCCTAATAAAAGAAAACAGACCAATATGTTAGACCCTCAATATAAATGCATATACCTATAAACTTTATTCTTAAAAAATTGAAACTTAGTGGTTACCCTAGATTCTGAGGGGAGGGGGAAGGGAAGAATAGGTAGAGCATAGGGAATTTTTAGGGAATTGGAATTGTTCTGCATGATTTTGCAATGACAGATACAGGGCATTATACATTTTGTCAAAACCTATAAAGTTGTACCGTGCAAAGTGTAAACCATAATGTAAATTATTGACCATGGTTGGTAGCAATGCTTCAATATTTGTTCATCAATGGTAACAAATATACCATACTCATGTAAGATGTTATTAATAGGGGGAAATGTGAGAGGGGGGAGGGGCTGGAGTATATGGAATCTGCTCTATTTTTTCTGTCACTTTTCTGTAACCTAAAGCTTCTTTGAAAATAAAGTGAAAAAAAAGAAGACACTGTGGGGGACATACAGAAGAAATTGTAAACATACATAGAAAATAACAGATCTTACAGCTATGACAGGCATAATGCAAGACATTTTTTTGGCTTTGTTTTAGGGGCCCTTTTAGATTATGGAAAAGTTACAACTATGGCAGGGGAGGACCACTGGTGCAGGGTGTTGGTGGTGGGGGATGTGTGAGGAAGGATGCACCCAGGGCATCCTCTATGGAATATGAATGTGTTCATGTGGTTATGGGTTTTTATCTCAGTGGTTGGAGTCCCACACAATAACCAACAAAATATTAAACCACTGCTACATTCTCTAATAGAGTGGCAAGAATTTCTAGAGTGCATAGGCAATGTCTGGTGAAAAAGGACAGACTAATACTCCAGGCCCTTGATAATAATGCTTGTACTTATGAACCTTATTCTTATAAAATTGAAACTTATCCTAGTAATATCTATTGCCTAAGGGTTACCTCCTGAAAACCTCCTTGTTACTCAAACGTGACCTTTCTCTAAGCCAATTCAGCATATAAGCTTACTGCCTTGCACCTGGCATGGAACATGACTCCCAGGGACAGGCCTTCCTGGCACCAAGCTGTTATAACCAAGCACCAACTAGTGGTGAAATTGGAAAAGGACCTTGATCAAAAGGGGAAATATTAAATACAAAAGAGTTTTTATGGCTAAGAGATTTCCAAGTTAATCGGGAAGTTAGTCCAGAGGTTACACTTAAGCATGTCATCTCACTGACTACCACAGTAAACAAAGGCTCAAGTATGGGTGCTCATGAGGGTTCTAGAACAATCTGGACACTATAGGCAGGGCACACAACCCCATGAAATCGACACCCCATCAGTGGGCCTTACCTTGGTATAAATATTAACTTATTTCCCCAATGTAACAGAGTTAGACTCATTTATAATTTCCCTACACATGATTCTTCTGCACTTTTATTTGCACTTATTATTAACACTATACTTGTTAAATATTTGTTCCAGAGACTTAAATCTTCATATGCCAGTTGAGCCCTGAATCTCAACAGAGTTGCAGCCAACACCCACTCGCCAGTTCATCAGACAACTAACAAAATGATGATGATGGACAATGCCCATCCCCAAAAAAAAAACAGAGTATCTACAACTGAAAGCAAGACAGTTCCATCCATCTGCCTTATAAGATCAAAGCCCCCTCTGAAGCAGAGTGGACATCACTATCCCAAAATCCTCAAGATTAAGGAATGAACAAACATAAGCAGGGAATGCAACCATGGACCAAAGTAGACTTATTATTATTGTAGTAATGGAAGAATTTTTAACATTAATGTAAAGACAGTGGTTACCAGAAGTCCTGAGGGGAAGGGGAGGGAAGAATAGGTGAAACATGGTGAAAATTGGGGACATTGGAATTGTTTGCAATGACAAATACAGGACATTATACATTTTGTCAAAACCTATGAAATTGTATGGTGCAGAGTGTAATCCATAATGTAAACTATGGACCATATTTAGTAGCAATGCTTCAATATTTATTCATCAATTGTAAAAAATGTACCACACTAATGAAAGGTGTTATCAATAGGGGAAAATGTGAGAAGAGGAGGGGATGGAGTATATGGGAATCCCTTAGATTTTTTATGTAACTTTTTTGTAATCTAAAACTTCTTTAAAAATAAAGGTAATAAATATACTTAACTCTAAAAACTTATTACAAGATTATTTATATTGGCAGGCATATATGCTCATATTTTTTGTCCAGAAATCTTAAGAAGATGCAGAAAGCTCCAAAGAAATTCAAATTGCAGTCAATTTTGAAATTAGTACTTTTCAAATAAATATGGTTTCTCTAGAGAAAATTAATTGTTAACCAGAAGACTTTTTAAATTGTTTTCCTTTACCATATGAATTTTACTAGGTTTGATCCTGTTTACAAAAAGTTTTTTTCTATTCTTTAGAAAATGTTCTGGTCTTTTATATTTTTAAATTAATATGTATATCCTAAAGGCTTAAAGTATTTATATTCAATATGCTAATTAAAATTTTAATGCTTAAAATGTATTCATATATGGATACATAGACCTATAAATCTTGCTTACATTACCAAAAAGCTAAAGGATGTGGAGAAATCGGACAATGGGAGAAAATACTTAGAAACTTTAATGAGACACGTTAATGAAATATATGGTCAGAAGGGATTGGGAATAATGAGATGGTTAAGTAGGAACCTTTTTGTGGGAAGCATAATGAGGACTATGGTTTACCATGGAGGTGTGATTAGATATGAGCTAGGGAAGCTGCAACTGGACAGGAAAAAGAGCCTGGCTGAGAGAAATAAGAAATGTGATGACAGAGAATGTTCCAAGCTCAGCATGACATTTCCAGGCCTTTAGAACTGTCCCCCCACACATCACATTTCCATCTGCCTCATCTTCATTTTCAGATGCTCTCCTGAAAGAGTGTCTAATTTGAGAATTACAGAGGAAAGAAAGAATGCTATACCCGCTTGTAACAAATTTTGTAAATCTATCATGAGATTCAATATATCTTTGAAATCAAACCATAATGGAGGGAAAAATAATTTGTTTTTTATCTAATTATCACAAGAGTAGCCTCGTTTTCTTGTTTCTTACTCTCCTACTGTACTTAGTATTAGAGGGAGAATTTTAGCTAGGGAGTTAAATTCTAATTTTACATTACTATTACTTTGAAGGAAACTCAAGTTTTTCAAGTTTTATTGTCCTTTTATGGAAAACAGAAAAAGAAATACTATTTGTCTTATAACATACTGTTAACATTTAATAGGTGGCAGTATGCAAAATACCTGCAACATGCTAGATCTTCAAAAATTGTTTCTCACTAGAGCAGGGGTTCTTAACAAGGGGTCTGTGAGCCTGAACTGAAATTCAAAAAAACATTATTCTTGTGGGAACGTGTTGGTGCCAGTGTGATATATATATTAAATGATACATGGTATAGTGTGGACTTAGTAAGGAGTCTGTGGTTTTCACCTGACTGGCAAAGGGGTCTGTGGAACAAAAAAGGTTAAGAACCCCTGCACTTCTTGCTTTTCTACAAGAAGAAATTGTCTACAAGAATTTCTTGCTTTTCTACAAAGTTTATATTTTCAAGACTAATTTTCTGGTCTGTGTATCAATATGGTGGTATCAGTTAAGTGGGATTGGCATTGATTTGTTTAGTGCCCCGCTCTGACATGACTGTGCCTATGCAATAATTGGCACTAAATATTTGAATATCCCTTTCTACTTTTATTTAATTGAGTCATGAAAACTCAAAATGTATTCATGGATAGTGTATATATTGGGAATAGAGGTGAATTTAGAATGGGAGCATGGGACAAAGTATGGAAGCAGGGGATGGGTTCTAACCAGGGCTGTATTTTGCCTGGACAGCATAGCCATACTATAAGTCTTCAGATAATATTAGGGTTATTTAACCGTTAATCAATTTGAGAATAGAAAATCAGGAAGCTCAGATACCTTCTGCCTGAAACAAAATGTATTAAGTGTGGCTAATGTCAAAGGTAGGCATATGAACAAGAGTGTCTTTTAAGGTCTTTTACAAGGCTAAAATTCTGTGACCTCTGGGCTAGACTCTGAATGCGCCGAGGCATCTTTAGACTGTAGACATAATTAAGTAGGCACACTCAGACAGTGTCCTAGTGAAAAGTGAATGAGACATTTCATGTTCTCAAGGATTTTAAAGCCTAATTAGAAAGGTTATATGTATATACTTGAAAATGTAACAACTTGCAGTAGCACAGTTTAAATGTCATCCAAGAATCAGTGACAGGAATCAATTCATAATTTCACAGCTCATTATGGATACAGACCAAAAGCTGCTGCAGGCTACAGATACTGAAATGTATCGATGCAATGAATATGTTTTTTCTTTGCAAGTAAGTATATTACCAAACACTCTTCCATAAGACCTACCTCTGGAAAATTCGGCAGAGGCTGTTGATAGTGAAGTTGTATCTCAAGCTGGATGGTAATGAATAGTAAACAAAATAAATTTGATTTAAAAAGCTGAAGATTCTTATTCTTAAAAATCACATTTCACCCCAATAGCACCTTGTTTTAATGACCATTGCTGTTTCAGGAATTGAAAATATTTTATATTTTATGTGAAAAATCATGTCTATTTTTACTCAATAAAAATATAAGATTTTAAGATTAAAAACAATTAATGTCCGGATTAATGGTTGCCCTACAAGTACAGTTTATTATTTCTCTTTTTTATTCTGTGTATTACTTATCTAAACTGTGCTAATATTAAACAAACTTTTGTATCATAAAGTAATGGGAACAAGGCAATGGTTTTAATAAAGGAATGTAGCTATTATCCATCTTGCAAGACAAGTAAAGGAGTAAAAGGAAATATAGCAATGCTCTATGAAATAATTTATTATAGTATAGAAAATCCTCAAAATGTAAAGTAGATCATCTTTTTGTCTTTGATTATTTTTGTGGCATGAACAAATTATAAATAGTTATGTTTTTCAGATGGTTATTGTTATGAAGAACTGGTCAATATGCTTAAATCAATATGTGCCCTAACCTCTGTAAAACAGACAAATATTAGCAATCTGCCATAGTCTCCTCTGCAAACTAAATTCATATGAAAAACAGAAACACTGCATGGCAGCAAATAGGAAAAATAAGTACTTCCTGTAGCCTACTGTGTTCTTAGAGCTGCATCCAATTTTCAGTTCCTTCCATTAACTTGAGAGACCAATCTAATGTGGCAAAATTGATCCCTAGACTTTTTAAGCAGGAGCCCCCATATTGGGGTTATTGATTAGAATGAGAAAATGATATAGACCATCTCTTTAATCCATCCACCCCCATAGTCTCGAGATGCCATGCACCTCACTAGTGAAGCTTCTCAGTATGTGGATTTCTTTCCATGTTCAAGAGTATCTTTCATGGATCAAACATTTCTGAAACAGATTCCAGGCACACAATTTTTCCACGCATCTCATAGTTGCCATCCGCTGGCAACACCCAAGAGTAGGATTCAGTTTCAGATGGTATATTCTGTGAAAAATCAACATGCAAACTAAAAGAAACATTGCTTAGAACTGCCCCTAAGACCTGACCTGACCCAGAGGTCCAAGATTTTCCTCTTTTCAGAGAAGAAAAGAGGAAAATCTTGTACCAAATGTTATACTTCATTAATTGCCCACAAGATGCTCCTTATGCACTCCATATCTTTGTTAAGACCAGTGGTCCCTAACCCTGAGCACCATATTAGAATCACCTGTGGAGCTTCTAAATCTCTTAAGATCTAGGCCACAGTCCAAACAAATTAAATCAGAATCTTGGGAGTGGGATTCAGGCATCAGAAGGTTTTAAAATTTCAGGATTCCAATATGCAGCTCGATTGTTTTCCCTAGTTAGGATATTTAAAAGTACTCGTCAGACACAACAGAGTATACTTATGTAAGGATTTTATATAAAAGCAAAAGATCCAAAGCAGCAAGCAAAAGAATGCAGGCAGGCACCGGAGGTCTGAGAGACCTTCCACAAGTAAACTACTCGGGAACTTTCATCTTGCGCACGCAGAACAGCTCCATGTCTCCTGCCCAAATGGTCAAGATATGTTCCAGGAATCTTGCCTTTGAGAGAGTTCCCTGAAAAAGCCCTCGGTATCCTTTTAAACAATCAAGTAAAGCCTGTCAAAGGGGTTAGGTCACTTGCAAAGCATCAGTAAAGAAATTCACCCTGGGAATCGGGATTTCCAATCTTAAACAGCACATCATGAATTCCACAGCAATTATTTTGGCTAAGAGTCAAAAACCAGGCATCCAGCCTTCCCCAGAGATAAAGACAGAGCTAATGCAATAAACCAGCTCTATGTCCATAGCAGCCAAGTCTGAGATCCTTTTTGCCTTAACTTAGGTTTGTTCGATGTGTTTTCTTTTGCTTTTTGCCCATGGCTCATATCTCATTTCCTTTTTTTTTTTAAATACTTTTTTTAATTATTTTAAAAAATACTTTAGATTACATAAATGTTACATAAAAAATATAGGGGATTCCCATATGCCCCATCCCCTACCCCTCCCACACTTTTCCGCATTACCAACATCCTTCATTAATGTGGTACATTTGTTACAATTGATGAACACATATTGAAGCATTACTAGTAAACGTGGATTATAGTTTATGTTATAGTTTACACTCTGTCCCGCACAATTTTGTAAGTTATGGCAAAATATATAATGGCCTGTGTCTATCATTGCAACGTCATTCAGGACAATTCTAATGTCCTGAAAATGCCCCCATATTATACCTGTTTTTCCCTCTCCCTCCCCTCAGAACCTCCAGTGGCCACTGCCTCCACATCAATGATAAAAGTTCTTCCATTGCTGGAATAACAATATAGTAGAATAACAGTAAGTCTATAGTAGAATAATAGTAAGTCTACTCTGGTTTTCTAATGGTATCCTTTCTTATTCCTAGCATTCTCATGGCTTGATTTTTCCTGTTCTTCATTAACGTGTTTTATTTCAAATGGAATCTGAGTTGACTAGAGAGAAGTATATGTGCTCAGACACTGTCATTGAACCAGAATTGCTCCTTTAATATTGCCCTATTGACACTTATTACTTTAATAATTTTTGGTTTGCAAACAAATACTAGTAAACATAAGATTGTCTATGATCAGTCAGCTGATTCAAAAGTGCAACATTCAGTTAATCAATAAGGTGGTGATATGTGTCTCATATTTTGACTTATCTAATAGTGTTTAACTTCAATTTATAAAACGTTGTTCTTTAGAAATACCTTTCCCTCTGGTTGAAAACTTTAGAGTCAATCCAATTAATTTTTTTTAAAAATTAGCTCCAGATTTAAGACATTGAAGAGGATTTCTTGATGCTAATTACTCTTTTTTGTTGTTCATATAAAAAAAATTTTTATTGAAGCATATAATTCATAAATGAGCATACATAAACAATAAGTGTATAGTAAAAGTTGTTAACTTACAAAACAAACATGCATAACATCTTACAGGACTCCTATACATCACCTCACCACCAACACTTTGCATTGTTGTCAAACATTTGTTACAAATTATGAAAGAACATCATCAAAATATTATGACATATCTTACATTTGGTGTATTTTCCCCCCAACCAACCGATTATTAACACTCTGTATTAGCCTTATATTTTTGTTATAGTTCATGAGAGAATATTCTAATATTTGTTCTGTTAACCACATTCTGTCTTCTACCTCAGGATTCACTGTGTCATATGGTCCCATGCCTTGTACAATCCATTCAAAGTGTACACTCAGTGGCTCTCATTTTCATTATAGAGTTGTGCTGTCATCTTCTCAGTCAATTTTATAATGTTTTCATTACTCTACAAGGAAAATTCCCATATCTCCTTATATCCCCCTATTGTTGACAGTTAGAATTGATATAATATCTTCTTTGCCATTACTGCAAAAATATTACAATATTATTGTTACCTATTATCCACAAGTTACATTAGTTGTAATTTTCCCATATATCACCATATTCTTAACACTTTGTAAAAGAACATTTTTATATCTATACTACTACCACAGTCTTCATCTACCATGGAAATCACTATGCTATACAGATTATCCTCTAGCTTCCTTTCAATTGACATTTACATCCAAACTACCCCTTTCAGCAACAATCACATTTATAATCAGAAGTGTTAGTTAAACTCACCATAATGTGTTACCATCAACTCTATTCATTTCCCCACTTTTACAATAAACCTTATTAAAAATTCTGCATGCATTAAGCATCAGCTCCCTTTCTCAGACCACATTCTATCTCCTAGAGTTTACATCTACGAGTTTACTTATTGTATTTAGTTCAAATTAGTGAGACCAAATAATATTTGTCCTTTTGTGTCTGACATTTCACTCATCATGATATCCTCAAGGTTCATCCTTGTTGTCATATGCATTCCAATTTCATTTCTTCTTACAGTTGAATAGTACTCCATTGTATGTATGTACCAAATTTTATTTATCCATTCACCAGTTGATGGAAACTTGGGCTGGTTCCATTTTTCAGCAATTGTGAATATTGCTGCTAGAAATGAAATAAGAGTTCAGAAATAGATCCTCACATTTATGGTCAAGTGATTTTTTTTTTTTTTTGAAAAAATGTTATTGCAACAGAGAGATCATATACCTCAAGGATAAAAAGACAAGCAACACAATTTAAAAAAATGGGTAAAAGACTTTAATACACATTTTTCCAAAAAGGAAACACAAATGGCCAAAAAGCACCTGAAAAAACGTTCAACCTTACTAGCTATTAGGGAAATGCAGAACAATACTAAAATGAGATCTCATTTCACACATTATAGAATGCCATTATTAAAAATAAAAACAGAAAACTCCAGGTGCTGGAGAGGATGTGGAAAAATAGGAACATTCCTTCATTGTTGGTGGAAACGAATATAGAATGGTGCAGCCTTTGTGGAAGGCGGTTTGGCAGTAGCTCAAGAAGCTTAATATAGAACTGCCATATAATCTAGCAATCCTGTTACTAGGAATATTTTCAGGAGAATTGAAAGCTAGGATGAGAACTGACATTTGCACATGGATGCTAATTCCTCTTAACATCAACAATTCAAATATTCTTTAAGTGTTCATAGCCTGAAATCTTAACAATTTTAGCAGTTTTGTTTGGGTCAGTTATCAGTTAAATGGAAACACAAGCCATTTTCAAACTCAAGTCATTCTTTTCATTCTTCCGGCTTTAAAATTTGTGATACAAATTAACGTAACTTCAGAGTTTTCAAACATTAGTTTTTCTCAAAAATTTTTAAAATGTTTCTTGGAGAAAAAAAAATCAATAATTTTACTCCTTTGTTTCTTCTATTTCAATCATTATTGCTCAGATGAATATCATGTATTCATCTTTCATACCTGAGCTTCAGAAGTGCAAGTTTGTCCAACACAATTTATTAATGGAAAAGTTAAGTCACAATCTCAGTTTATTGGTAATTGTAGTTAGTTGAAAGTTTCATCAAGGAATAAAGCATATGTCAGGTTTACCAATAAAGAATGAGTAAACTTCAAAAAAATAAAACCCAAAGAATATATCTTTATGAAAGAGCCTAAACCCTACTAATAGGTGCCGAAAGTTAAAAAGGGATTAAGGTGGACTGTTCTTGACTTCTTCATGTGTGGCTATGTCAATTTTCCACCTGTGTTGCTTAAATGGTGAATTATAGGGCTATAGAAAAATATGATGAAATAAAATAACAACTTTCAGTTTTCACTGGAGAATATATTGACCTTTTCCTAGGATTTAAGCTAATTTTATTCTTGTTAATGTTTAATTCATATAGCTGATGAACAAAAAGGTAAAATTTTCAGACTTTTAAAACATCATCAAGCATTACATAATGAAGGGGAAACCTGACTTGGCTATTTTTCCTGATTTTAATATTTTAATAAGAGCAGCAGCCATGGCTTTTTGATCTGTGAAAATGTGAGGAAGATTTCTTGCCAATTGTATTTGCCATGCATTTAATTTCTGGTTCATATATATCTGTGATGATAATCTCAAATTATTTTTCTCTAGTAACTCAATCAAAGGGACTCTAAGCATTTGAATGTTAGAAAAATATGAAAATAAATGCAAGAACAAGAAGCAAATAATTTGCAAGTTGAATTATGCCCACTGAAAGAGAATTGCCAGTTTTCATGATATCAGAAAGAATGGACTCAGGGACAACCAGCAAGATGGCAGCAGAGTAAGGATCTCCTACAGTTAGCTCATGTCACAGGGCAATAAGTAATCACCCAGAGCTACCTAAAACACCTGTTTGGGGGCTCCAGGAGACCAGAGTGCATCCTGCAACACCCTTGAAAGAATGGAAGGAGGAGACTGCCCATCTGCAGAGAAGATTCCTAAGAAGAGCACTCCACACCCTGGAGGCTGGTGCCCATCCTCCACTGGAGGCACAAGTCAGCTCGGGAGCTGATCCGCAGCTGGAATTGGAAGCTCCACTTCTCAAAAAGAGGGAGAGGAAGAGACGGTTGGGCACCAACTTCAGCTAATGATTAGTAAACTCGGTCGGCTAAATTATAACCCTAAGAACAGCTAAAGTTTGAAGCAGTCCAAATCAGAAAAAGGCCAGTAGCTGCTATTTTAACTCTGCCCCCTGCGTGAGGGGAAGTGGGGCTGACTGAAAATCACAGTCCTGGTAGAGACCAGCTTCTTTCCATTCAGATTGGATTGCAGCTCTAGCCAAAGCCCCACCGCCACCTCCAGCAGGGAGGAATCTGGGGAGACCTGTGCTAGCCTTGCTGGGAAAATATAGGCCACACCAAGGAGGCTGGTGATGATTTTACTTTGGCAGCACGAGCCACCTCGGGAGCTCTTCTGTGGCTGGAGTTGGGAGCTTCATTTCCCAGAAACAGGAGAGGGAGAGAAGTTTGGGCACTGACTTCAGCTACTGATTAGTACATTTGGGTGGCTGAAGTATAACCCTAGAACAGCTAAAGTTTGAAACTTTCCAGGTCAGAAAGAGGGCCATAGCCGCCATTTTGACTCCGCTGCCAGCATGTGGGGAAGCCAGGCTGATTGAAAATCACAGTGACAGTAGGGACAAGCATCTTTCACCCATATTGGCCTGCAGGCCTAGCCTAGGTTTCAGTCCCACCTCTAGCAGGGAGGAGGCTGGCAGGGCCTGCACCAGACTCTCTAGGTAACTGCAGGTACATTCGGCTGGTACAGACTGAATAGTCGGATGTCTACCAGGAACTGTGGTCATTTTGGATCCTCATGGCATAGACTGCTGCCCACACCTGCAACTCCATTCCTGCCCCAGGCAGGGGAGGAAGGGGCATGAAGCTTCATCAGTCTCTCTGGGCAACTAGAGTTTAGGCCTGCATAACTTGGATTATTACACACAGCTGTGATTCTGTCCCTACTCCTGGCAAAGGAGAAAGTTGGGAGAAGCTTCATCTGTCCCTTGGGCAATATGGGCAGCTTGAGCTTCCACAGCTTTCAGCACCAACTACATCCTTGGCTCTTATTATACAACCAGCAACGGAGAAAGGTAAGAAAGCCCTAAACTAAAGAGAGAAATTGCACCCATAATGAATACATCTAGTAAGCCAGATTCCAAGATACCAATTAAAATTACAATCCACACCAAGAAACAGGAAGATATAGCCCAGTTAAAGGAACAAGATAAGCCTCCAGAGGACATAAAGGAGTTGAGACAACTAATTGTAGATGTTCAAACAAATCTTAATTCAATGAGATGGCTAAAGAGATTCATGAGATTAAGAAGACATTGGATGAGCACAACAAATAATTTTAAAGCATACATAGAAAAATAGCAGATCTTATGGGAATGAAAGGTGCAATAAATGAAATTAAAAATACACTGGAATCATATAATAGTGAATTTGAGGAGGCAGAAGAAAGAATTGGTAAACTTGAAGAAATGGCCTCCAAAAGTGAACATACAAAAGAACTGATGAAGAAAAGAATGGAAAGAATAGAACAAGGTCTCAGGAAACTAAACAACAACAAGAGACATACAAACATGTGTGTTGTGTGTCCTAGAAGAAGAAGAAAAGGGAAAGGGGGCAGAACCAATATTTGAAGGAAAAATGGTAGAAAATTTCCCAGCCCAATTGAAAGAAATAGATATCCATGTTGTAGAAGCACAACATACTCCCATCTGAATAAATCCAAATAGACCAACTCTGAGACCCATACTAATCAGAATGTCAAATTCCAAGGACAAAGAGAGAATTCTGAAAGCAGCAAAAGAAAAGCAATACATAACATATAAGGGATATCCAATAAGATTAAGTGCCAATTGTTCATCAGAAACCATGAGGCAAGAACACAGTGGTAATGGTATATTTAAGGTATTGAAAGAGAAAAACTTCCAGCCAAGAATATTATATCCAGCAAGATTGTTTTTCAAAAATGAAAGTGAGTTTAAAATATTCACAGATAAACAGAAACTGAGAGAGTTTGTAACCAAGAGACTGGCTTTGCAGGAAATACTAAAGGGCGTGCTACAGTCTGAAAAGAAAAGACAGGTGAGAGAGTCTTGGAAAAGAGTCTAGAAATTGAAGATTATATCAGTAAAAGTAACTAAAAGTCTCAAAAGAGTGGAGAAAGTAAAATATGACAGATAAAATCCAAAGGTCAAAATAGGTGAAATAAGAACTGCCTCAACAGTAATAACATTGAATGTTAATTGATTAAACTCCCCAATCAAAAAACACAGATTGGCAGAATGGATAAGAAAATATGAGCCACCTAAATGCTGTCTGTGAGAGACTCAACTTAGACCCAAGGATACTAATAAATTGAAAGTGAAAGGCTGGAAGAAGAAATTCCATGCATTCAGTAAAAAAAAGAAAAGAAAAGAAAAAAAGTCAGAGTAGAGTACCTATACTTATATTAGATGAAATAGACTTTAAAAGACACTAATAATATACAATCTGAGGGGGAAGTCAGGAAAAAATTCCATTTACAATAGCAACTAAAAGAATAAAATATTTAGGAATAAACTTAACCAAGGATTTAAAGCACTTGTATTCAGAAAACTACAACTCATTGTTAAAAGAAATTTTAAAAAGACCTAAATAATTGGAAGAACATTCTCTGCTCACAGATTGAAAGACTAAATATCATTAAGATGTCAATTCTACCCAAATTGATATACAGATTCACTGCAATCTCAATAAAAATTCCACCAGCATTTTTAAAGTAAGTGGAAAACACGATTATCAAATTTATTTGGAAGAGTAAGGGGTCCCAGATAGCCAAAACATCTTAAAAAGGAAAAAGTAATGACTCTCACTTCTGGACTTTAAATCATATTACCTCATTACAGTGGTAAAAGCAGCATAGTACTGGCGTAAAGACAGACACATAGACCTATGGAACTGAATTGATGGTTAAGAAACAGACCCACACATCTATGGTCAAGTGATATTTGACAAGCTTGTCAAACCCAGCCAGCTAGAACAGAACAGTCCATTCAACAAATGGTGCTGAGAGAACTGGATATCCACAGCCAAAAGAAGGAAAAAGGACCCCTAGCTCACACCTTATACAAAAATTAACTCAAAATGGTCAAAAACCTAAATATAAAAGCAAGAACCATAAAGCATCTAGAAGAAAATGTAGGAAAATATCTTCAAGACCTGTTGGTAAGTGGTGGATTCTTAAAGGATATAAGAGGAGGACTGTGATGGACTAGTGATGTTTAATGTATGTAGATGTTTTAAATAACTTTATTGTAAAAGTATGGAAATGTATAGAGTTGATGGTAACACATTATAGTGAGTAACAGCTGGTTTATAAATTGGAATGTGGCTGAAAAGGGTAGTTTAGGGATGTAAATTCCAGTTGAAAGAAAACTAGAGAATAATCTAGGGACTGAGTAACACAGTAAACCCAGAGGTAGATGAGACTTGTAGTTGATGGTACAGATGCCAGAGTGCCCTTTGTGAGCTAGAGCAGATGTACATCACTGTTGCAGGGTAGTGGGAATGTGGAGAGACATGGAACAGTGGAGTGACCTATGGACTGTGGTTAACAGTGATAATGTAATATTCTTGCATCTATGCCAAAGATGTTCTGTGTTGATAATGGCAGAGTATGGAAAAGCTGTACAAAATGTATGCTATGGACCTTGTAATAGTCTGATGATATTATCTCATAATCTGTAACAAATGTTCCACCACAGTGTGGTGTGTTGATACAGGGATATTGTATGGGAATCCTGCACATGTGCATGATTGTTTTGTAAGTTTAACAATTTCTTTAATAAAAATATATTTTAAAAATAATAATAGTCTGGGTTGGGGGAAAATACACCAAATATAAGAAAGGACTATGGTTAGTAGTAAGATTTCAATGGTATTCTTTCATAATTTGTAACAAATGTCTCACAACAATGCAAGGTGTTGGTAGTGGGTTGAAATATGGGACACCTGTATGATGTTATGCATGTTTGCTTTGTAAGTTCACAACTTTTACTATACAATTATTGTTTATATATGTTCATATATAAATGATATAATAATAATAATAGGGCGGATTGAGGGATAAATACACCAAATGTAAGATACCTTGGTTTGTAGTAATATTTTGGTAGGATGCTCTTTAATCATTAGTTTAAAATGTTTCACAACAATGCAAGGTATTGGTGGTAGGATGAGTTATGATGTCCCTGTATGATGTTATGTATGTTTGTTTTGTAAGTTCACAACTATTACTATACACTTATTGTTTATGTATGTTTATGTATGTGTGATATACTTCAATAAATCAAAAAAAGAATGGGCTCAATAGTATGTTCTTGTTCAAGTGAAAGAGCAATGACATTTTAAACTAAGTGATGAAAAAATAAAGAGAATTATTCTTTTTTCCTCTGAATAATCTGTCTCCTAGAAATTGTAGATACTGATAATTTAAACTAATGGTCCAACAAGACTCTATTATTCTCAAACTGATTGGTCACTATTAAACTGAGTGGGTGTTGCAGCAGTCAATCTCCGCCATGATGCCATGTCCACCGGCTGCTTAAGAAGTGAGAAAAGTAACCAAGTATTTAATAAGATGTTATGCTGGGGTAATTTTCTTGTCAAGTTTATTGTATGTATTGAATAATTAATTACAGGGAAAAAATCTGTGAAACGGAGAATGACCTCCTTTAATAGATGAGGACACTGATTCTCTAAAGTTCCAGTAATTCACCATAGCATAAGATGCAAAGTTGAAAGTTGAACCAAGTACTCTTTGTTCCAAAGCTATATTGAGCAAAGATTGATCTTCAATTAAAATATTGAATAATTAATTAAATACTAAATGGATTGCCCTAGGAAAATTACTAAAAATGATTTAATAGGGCTAACTTAATTTACAACAAGTCTATTTTATTTCTCCTTTGCTCACTCCCATAGTTCATTCTGATAACCTAATATTTAATACTGGACTCTAAAAATGGAAAGAAAAAAAGTCTTTTTATTGGAGATAATAAATTTACAGGCAAAAAACAATAGTCCTTCTCCTACTTTCCACCTGTTTCCAGGTGAAAGCTATTCAGAATGTGGATTGACTAGATCTGGACTAGTTCAGGTATTGGATTTTCTCCTAATGGAGAAATCCTCAGAGAAGAGTTGTGGGAACTACAGGAAAGCAACCCCTGCTGGAAGCTCAGCTTTTCTACTCTTTGGAAACTGGTTCCTCACCCCTAAGGCTACTTACTTCAAAAAATCAGTAGGATATGAGTGGATCTAAAGGGATAAAAGAGCTGATCTCTCTTTAGGTGACCATGGGAGACAGGCTTTGTCAATACAAAAAAAAAGGTAAAAGTCATCACGGGTCTACTGTACCATCATTCACTTAGCATCCTAAATCCATTCTCTTCCATCTATCTAATTCACCACCTAGCCCCAATGCTGCTGTGTGGTTAATTCCTCACGGTTAGCCTCTTTTTGGACTCTCCCAATGGTGCTCTCTGGCATTTCCTTATGCCCTTAACCTCTTGACAGAAATTTCTTTTCCAATCCTAGAAACTTGGTCCCCCAAGTATACACCCCTACATAGCTTGTCAGTGTGATTAAACAGTCTCTTTGATATTTCTCCCTGTACATGAATATGTTGTCCTATTAGCCACGGTTTTCCTTTCTTTTCCTAGCCCCATCAGAATCTGGGATATTTTATGAAAGACTAGGTCAGGCTTGAGAAATATACTTGAATGTGAGAATGGCTAGCCATAGGAATCTCAAGGAGTGTTCTCTTCATCTTTCATCTTGGCTTCTCTAAATAGTTCTTTAACCTTCAATATGTCTATTGACTAATTTTCTTCACTTGCCAGTCCATAAAACATAAAATATGGCAATTCCACATTTCCTGAGCTGTTGATCACCATTTAAAAGACTGGCCAACACTGGGATTAATTTAATTTCCTAATTCCTAAAGAAGCAGCTTTGATTCATTATGGATAAATTCTCCTCTGGTCTAATTAACTGTGACCTGAGTGAGATAAGCTATCATTGGGCACAGATAGAATTAACATATAGATTGTGAGAAGGCAATCTCCAAATGGTAGAGCTGGACAGATATCTTTCAGTAGCTCAGCACTTAATGAGTATGGAGTAGTTATCTAGATTTGGATCTCACATTCTCATATGTTCTCACTAATTCTCAGGGATGATCTTACATCCTACTTTCCTGAGAAGTGAAGCTTTCTCCACTTCCACATTAAAACCCCTTCCATCTGTTATTATTATATGGGAACAATTCTTCAACAAGTAAAAATTGTAGATAGGTTACAAATTGATCTTATGAACTCATTTTCTCTCTGATATCAAATATGATGAAGAGCACAAAAAAGGAAATGCAGTTAAATGTCTCTAGTGACTAAAAATTCAAACTAGAAAATAAAATATCAGTCAATTTGAGATACATAAATTTCTTTCTTCCCTTTTTAGGGATCAAATGGTGGCTTTACTCCGTGGGTTTACAATTTAACTTTTGAACTAGATCCATTTTCTCTCACTCACCCAGGACACTGCTCAGTCAATTCCCTTCCATCCTACCCAGCTCATCTCATCATCTGTATTTTCCTCTATACTGGATCATTTACATCAGCATGCAAACATGTGTTTTTCTCCTATCTTAAAAAAGAATAAAAATAAAAGCAAATGAATAAACAAAACCCCCAAAAACCTTTTAGATCCACATTGTCCTAGGTACTTCCCAGTATTTCTGGTACTCTTTATAGCAAAACTATTCAAAACAGTTGTTTATAATCATTATTTCTCATTGTTCTTCTTTGATTCTCTCTGAAATCCACCAGTCTATTAACAATGACCTTAGAAGAGACATCAGTTGTCTCCATGCTTCTATCACAAAAGGCAAGTTCTCCATCTTCATCTTGTACCTTCAGCACCACTTAATAAAAGGGGTGTTAATTTATTCACTCCCTCACTTGTTTTCCTGGTCTTTCTCCTATCCATATGGCTCTCAGTTTCTTTTGCTAGTTCTACTCTATCCTCTAACCTCATATCATGGAATGTCACTGGTTCATTCCTCAGCCTTCATCTCTATCTATGTGAGTCACACCTTTGGTGATATTATCTTGTCTCATGGATTTAAATACCTTCTATATGATGACAACTCCCAGGTTTATGTGTCTATTCAGAGCCTCTCCTTTAAAATCAGTCTCAGATATCCAAATTTCACAAAATCTTTATTTAGAAAACTAATAGGCCACTCAGATATAGCTTGTACAAAACAAATTTCTTAATTTCTACTATCTCCAAACAAACCTTTAGCTTTGCAAGGTTTCCCCATCTCAGTTAATTCCAATTTAATGCTCTGGATTAAAACCTTTTGCATATGTGCCACATATATGATATTTCACCAAATCCAGTATAGCCAGAATATTGTAGTAGATGTCTTTTTGGGGAGTTGGGTGAGACAGAGGGGAGGTAAAGTAGGTGAATACCTTCTGGTTAGATTTCCTTTATGATATTTTTACTATTGTAAGCCTTAGGCTACAGATATGTTGAACTATTGCATCTATTAAATTATATGTATGCACATATTCCAAAACTAGAAATTAATTTTCAGGGAGAGTACTATCTAAATAAATGTTGTGAAATCATTCTTTCCCCAACTAGCAAGTTTTTTGCCTCCTCCCTATATCACACAATTTGCATGTACATTTAGAATAATGTCTATCTCTATTCCATCATACTGTTTTCTTAAAGAACTTTACAAAATAATGCAAAAATGTATTTGGAAAAATTCATTCAAAATCTTATCCATTCAAAATGTTATTGAAAAATATATGTTATCATTTTTTCTACCAAATTGTAAAATGTATTTTAAAATTGTAATAACTGAAACAGTATGGTACTACTATAAAAAAAAAGACATATTATTCCCTGAAACACAATTAATATTTCTGAAACAGCTGATAGATATTATACTAATACGTAAAACAATTTAGTATAATAAATCTTGAGTTTTCAAAGGCATGAAAATTGGATATGTGATAATGGTCCTGAAATTATTAAAAAACTAAAGAAAATTAGATTCCCAATCCATGCCTAGTACAATTTCCAGATATGAAGACATAAGAGAAAGAATTATATTTTTAAAAAATCATTAGAAATATTGGCTGAAGGTTATTTTCAATATGATATATAAGGCAGAAGAAAATCACCAATGAGAAATATACATTAAATAGTTATGTAATATTACACAAAATGATAATAATAAACAATATACATTTAAAAATATAAAGACTGATCTGTCTTCATATATAAATAAAAGAGCCTGGAACTAGAAAGGTACTATGAGAAGTTTTACTCTCATGGGTACTTTTGCTTTATTTTATTCTTCTACCAGCCCTAAGTTAAAAGGACACAGTATGAATTTTGGCAGCTTCAAATGCTCTGCCTAGTGTTCTTGAGGTGCCATCTGGCACAGGAATCTCAACTGCAGAACACTTAATGACCATCCTGGCTGACAGCTTTAATGGATGTATCATTGCTACTGCTGTACAATCTATGAACAATTCTAACCAGAAGGATGATAGTCACAAATCTCAGCACAACAGTAGGTTGTTTTCTATTCCAGAAGCCTTTTAAGAATGTGATATATAAGCATGAGTAAGCAGACTGGTTAACAAAGGTGGAATATGCTCCCAGACATAATGAAGTAGTCAATAAACATTAAAGACACAATGTAGAAAGCCACATTCTTGCTCCGAGCAGTCCTGATGCAAGACTTGTTTACTGGAGGTGTAGAACAATTCATAATTCACATTCAGAAGTCAGTATTGCCCTAATTTTCAAACAAAATGAAGACACATGACATCTCAGATAAGAACATATCTAATATGAAGTCCTTACACAAACTGACACTTAATATGGGCCAAAAGTAGAAAGGAAACCAAAAGAAAGATGAAATGAGAGTGAGAAATTTATGGCATAATTGCATAGTGGTATGTGGAAAACCATAGAAATTATACATGGGTGTTAAACTAATCATATCATTCTACATTCTACATTCTACATTCATAAACCAGGTGCTTCATAAGACATATAGATGACCTACTGTTTCAGCAAAGTCTCAGAAATCTCATTACACTGTACAAGGAAATCATTAATGCCTCTTTGTAAGCCACATTAGAAAGAGTATTTTATGTTTGGGCACTTCACTCCCATGGAGAAAAGCTTATTTTGTTTCTGATTTTAAGAAGCTAACATAAATATATAAACAATCTCTATTTGTAGAACTCTGCCATTAGTTGAAAATTGGCAAGTTAAAAAAAAGAGAAATATCACCTTTGGTCCCTAGTTGAATATTTTATATATATATATATATAAAATGCCACAAAGTGGTATTTAAATATTTGTAGAGATAGTATCAAAATAGTACATTGAAATTTTGAACAAATAACTTAATATTCATGAAGTAAACAATATGTTCTTATTTGGTCTTATATAAAAATAATATTATAGACCATCATTCATTCAGGGAGAATATTCTATATGCCATTAATGTGCTACATGCTGGACATGCTAAGACAGAAAGAAAAGGCATAGATTTTTGCCTTGCCACATCATTCAGGAGATATGTACTCTGAACATTTTCTAATGACATGAACTAGATGGGTTAAATGAATCATCCTTCTTCTCTGGTCTTATCACATTTTGACTAGTATTGTAGCTTTGTAAGGCAATTGGCTTAGCAAAGCTACAATATTGGTCAAAAAATAAAACATGGCTAAAGGAGGGTATTCTGTTGTCAAAAAAAGGAATTGTGTTCAGGCATATATGATTTCCCTACACTCAACTTCAATCATATTACATTTATGACATTTTCTAAACAGAGTCACAAGAGGGGAGACATAGCTCTCTTATTGATAAAGGCCTGAAGTTGGCACATCTTGCAGGAAGCAAAAGTCCAACTCATACTGATGCTCCTGCTGCCACCATTTAATTCAGAATCAGTGTCAGTTGTTAAAAATTCATATGCAGACAGCAGTCTCTTGTCACCCTGGGAAATTATTAAATGTTCATATGACTTGCATGAGACTAGAAAGTGAGTTTGAAGATGGATCTGGCTCTGTATTTCCATAGACCCTGTGACAATTTGAGATTATTTTTATGAATCCCCAAAAGAGAAAGATTATGTTCATAAACTAATCTATTCCTCTTGGTGTGATACCCTTTGATTGCATTAAATTCAGCTGAGATGTCTTTGATTTAGATTACCTGTTAAGATTAGGCTTTCAGATTTGACTACATCAGAGGCCATGACTCAGGTTGAGTCCCAGCCCTTTGCTGTGTCTGATATAAAACAGAAACAGGGAGAAAGACTGATGGAGATAGACACATGGGAAGAGAGAGAGTTCTGTCATTTTTGATCCTGGGGCCCCAGGAAGAGATGAGCCCTTCACCTGATAGTTTGCTGCTGACCTTGGGAAGAAGACAGAACAACTGAGATTGATATAGAAGGCCCAGAAAGTAATGAGCCATATGTCAGAAGAGAGAGGAAGCCCTGAGAAACAAGCCCCATGGCAGTCTACAGCTGAGATCAGTAAGAAGCTAGATCCAAGAAGCCTCAGAGGAAGAGGAAGCCCAGAGGGGAAAGCTGAAACCAAGCAGAGCTGGCCTGCCACCTTGCTTGAACATGTGGCATCTGACTCTGGTGAGTAAGTACCTCTTATGGTTCCTTGAGTTGGACTTTCCATAGCCTTGGGACTGTAAGTTTTTACCCCAAATAAATAAATTTATTAGTCCATGGTTTTGAACCTAGAAGTTCAAAATCAAAATTTCAGCAAGGCAAAGTTTTCTCCCCAAAGACTAGTGTTCTGGGGCTGGCTGCTGTGATGTTACATGGTGATATCCTCTCCTTTCTCTCCTGGTTCCATTGGTTTCCAGCTTCTTGCTTCTATAGCTTTGCTATAGGCCTTCAGTAATAGGATTAAGACCCATCCTGTTTCAGTGGGCTACACCATACCTAAATATAATGTCTTCAAAAGGTCCTATGAGCTCATACCCACAGGAATGCATTAAGATTAAGAACATGTTTTTCTGGGGTACATAATTCAACCTACCACAGGTATTTAAAATTTTTCATTTAACTCTCTTGAATATTCTTTTACTTTTATTTCTATCTCTTCCTGGATTTACCTAATTTTTCCATGTGTTTGTATATGTAAATTCATGTTTAATTTTGTGTTTTGAATGCCAAACAGTTATTAAGGATTCTCATAAAATATATTTGAAATATTAGATTGCTATAACTTATTTATCCCTTATTTTTGACAATGTGTGTAAAAGTTTGAGATTAGAAAAGGTATTCCTTTAATGAAAATTTTTTATAAAATACGATGGCAATATCTCAAGTGTATTATAGATACTTTTTCTTGCTTACATGATACATGGTGATGCAATTGGACCTTTTTTAAAGTAGGAGTTATTTTGTGTCCTCCTCTTCATTAATTCTGCTATTTGTTTTATTTTAGGACATAATAATATGGAGTATCTCTAAAAGAACTCTTTAGAAATAGTGCCTTATACAGTTAGTCTGCCATAAGTTTTTCCTCATGCCAACATTTCTCTATATACCACCAAAATTAATCTTTGTATGATGCAGAATCTATTGTCATTTATCTAATTACTAAATATAATTATAATATTGTTCACAAACACACAGATTTTATCTCTTGAAAAGTCAAACAGTCAAAACTTTGGTATGTTTGCCTTCAAACAAATCAAAGCAAAACAAAAAAAGTTATTTTATTTTGAAAATTGACTAAATAATAAAGTTCACATTTCATAATAATATATACAAGACCCTTTACAATCTAATCCAACCTATCTTATCAATTTTTATTTTGCATTCGTCTCTCAATTATGCTCATATTCCAGCTACATTAAGTGTCTTAATTCATTAAAAGTACTTCATTGTAACAAGTATTTATTGACTATCTTGTTTTTCAAAAGGGGAGGACATTTCACAAATATTTTATACATGATCTTTTGTAATAATTAATTTTTTTACTTTTAAAGAAGCTTTAGATTACATAAATGTTACATAAAAATATAAGGGATTTTCATATGCCCACTCCCTCTCCCTCCCACACTTTCCTACATTAACTACATCCTTCATTAGTGAGGTACTTTTGTTACAATTGATGAACTTATATTGAAGCATTGCTACTAACCATGGACTACAGTTTACATTATAGTTTACACTTTGTCCCATGCAATTTTGTAAGTTATGACAAAATATACAATGGCCCGTATCCATCACTGCAAGGTCATGCAGGACAAATCCAATGTCGTGAAAATGCCCACATATTATACCTATTCTTCCCTCTCCCATCCCTCAGAACCTCTGGTGGCCACTGCCTTTACTTCAATGATAAGAGTTCTTCCATTGTTAGAATAATAATAAGTCTACTTTAGTCCATTGTTCATTCCCCAAACTTGAGAATTTGGGGATGGTGATGCCCACTCTGCTGCTAATTGAGAAGTGTTTTAGATCCCACAGGACAGATGGATGGAGCTATCTTGCTTATAGTTGCAGACACTCTCTGGTCCTTAGGATGGTAGTTGTCCATCATCACCACCTTTTAAATTGTCCTGGGTGAGTCCAATGAACTGGAGAGTAAATATTGCAACTCTGCTGAATTCAGGGCTCAACTGGCACATGGACAGCCCAAAGATTGAAGTCTCTGGGATATATATTTATCAAATATAGAGCTAATTATGGGTTCTAATAAAAGGGGCAGAAAAAAGCATGTGTAAATAACCTGTAAATGAGTCTAACACTGTTACACTGGGAAGCATAAATTCCAAAGTAAGGCCTACTGACAAGGTGCCGAATTCCTGAGCTGTCTGCCCTGCTTATAGTTTCTGGATATCTCTAGAGCCCTCAGGAGCCCTGCTATTTGAGGCACTGTTAACTGTGGCAGTCAATGAGATCTTGCTGAGACTTGCATAAACATAACCTCTGGAATGACCTCCCCAGTCACTTTGAAATCTCTTAGCCTTAAAAACACCCTGGTCTTATATAAGGGGGGATAGCCCCAGAGACTGATGCCTTATCAGTGGGTTCTATTTTGGAATCTGTGCTCCTGAGAGTGACAGAATTAGACTCAAATAAGTCCTC
>JAKSZT010053770.1:11050791-11177566 GCA_026826555.1 Tolypeutes matacus
ATGCATATATATTTATATATCATTTTACAAATGTTTGTATGTATTGTGAGAATTTTGATTTTTACCCATAATAAAAAAAAAAAAAAAAACTCATTTGTATTTACCATTTTCCCCTTTGGGTCAAGGTCTTTTTCTAGATGCATTGCTAGTTGCTGCTTTATAATAATCCCTTGGTTCCAGGGAGGCTTATTCCTGGGAGTCATATCCCACACTGGGGGGAAGATAGTATGTTTATATGCTGAGTTTGGCTTAGAGATGAACCCCTTCCCATGCATTCCCACATAACTGACACTCTGCATCAGGGTTCATCCCCTGCCACTGCTGTGACACTTCTGTGATCCAACACCTCTCCAAAAATGAAGCCAACAAAATAACCAAACAAAACCTTAATATGAGAATGAAATAATAATTTTAAAAATCACCAAAAAATTGCAAAAAAAATTAAAACAATTTGAAATAATAATTTTAAAAAATTTTAGTCATTGTGTCTTTCATCACTGTAAGATCTGCTGTCTTGTATGTACAGTGATATTTTCTTCCATGTATTCCCCCAGTGTCTTATTTTTTTTATTTTATCTTCAAAGAAGTTTTAAGATACAGAAAAGTCACGTAGAGAATACAAGTGATTCCCATATACCCAACGCCCTCACCCTTTCCCCCTCTCCCTTATTAATAAAATTTTACATGCAAATGTCACACTTGTTACAATTGATGTACTAATATTGAAGCATTGCTACTAACCATGGTTAATGTTTTACATTATGGTTTACATTTTGCATCATACACTTTTATAGGTTTCGACAAAATTTGAAATGGCCTGTATCTGTTATTGTAAGATCATGCTAAACAATTCTAATGCCCTAAAAATGCCTTATGTTTCATCTATTCTTATACATTCTATTTTGCTTAGAATGCTTCTTCTCACCCAGTTGTTAACTGGACAACTCCCACTTACTTTTGGTGAACCAGTTCCATTGTCCACTAATAGGAAAAGTCTTGCTCAGCTACCACCTCTTATATCCCACAGGACTTTTCCTGGCTAACTTGATGATACTTTTTCATTTACATGACTCTCACCATGAGAGTATTTGTATTTGTCCTTGAACTGAGAGAAAAAACAAAATATATATGTTGGTGGTATTGGAATACGATCTGAAAGTGTAGTCATTCCCGGTGTCCATTGACTGAAGAAACAGCTTGCATTTCAGAATATAAACCCAAACTCAGAAAGAGATCTCTAAGCAGATATTAGAGAAAAAGTAAAACAAAACTTCTCATTCTCTTGACAATTATCTTGCAGAGTAAAAATGTATGGCAGAGGGCTTCTGCCTAGGAATTTTTTAATGGTAATCATGTCCATGTGGAGATTGGACAGGAGCCAAGAAGGAAGTGGACAATGTTCCTGAAAAGTTTTCAGACTGGAAGAGAACAAGTCCAGATAATAATTGGATTGATATGGAGCAAAATGTAATAGACAAAATTCTGAGAACAATTAATTATGGCAGATCAGGAATATGCCTTTTTAAACATCTTTATTGAGGTATAAATTACACAGCAATAGTATTCACCCATTTTAAATGTACAGTTCATGATTTTAGTAAATTTACAGATTTACTAAATTTACCACAATCCAGTTTTAGAACATTAGCTTCGCCCCAAATAGATCTCTTCTGCCCAGTAGCACTAAAGCCCATTTCCATCCCTCACCCTAGGAAATCACTGCTCTGCTTTCTATGTATAGATTTGCCCTTTCTGGGCATTTCATATAAAGGGAGTCATAAAATATGTAGTTTTTCACATCTTGCTTATTTCATTAGCATAATGTTTTGATGTTCATGTCCATTCATGTTGTAGCATACATTAGTACTTCATTCCCTTTTAATTGCCAAATAGTATACCATTGTATGACATGCCACATTTTCTTTATCCATTCACAATTGATGGGCATTTACATTGTTTCTACAACAGGGCTATAATGAATTATCTGCTTTGGAAATTCACATTCATGTTTTGTATGAACATTGAACATATATTTTCATTTCTCTTGGGTAGATTCCTAGGAATGCAAATGTTTTGTCATTTTATAAGTTTATTTTAAACTTTTTATGAAACAGTTAAAAGGTTATCCAAAGTGGCTGTAACATTTTAAATCCCTACCAGTCGTGTGTTTTTCCAGTTTTTCCACAATCTCAACAATTTTCTTATTGATGATAGCAATTCTAGTGGAGGTGAAGTGGAATCTTACTGTGGTTTTAAATTGCATTTTTCTAATGACTAATGATGCTCAGTATCTTTTCATGTGTTCATTATACATTCACATATATTCTTTCATGAAATCCTATTCAAATATTTTTCCAATTTTTAAAGTGGGTTGTTTGTCTTCTTACTGAGTTGAAAGTATTCTTTTTATATTCTGGATAAAAGTCTTTGATCAGATGTATGATTTACAAATATTTTCTTCCACTCTGTAGCTTGTATTTTCTTTCTTTTATTTTTATACTGTCTGCTGAAGTGCAAATATTTGTAATTTTGAACAATTCCAATTTATTTTTTTTTCTTTTATGGATCATGCCAAAATTTCTTTGCCTAACCCAAAGTCATAAAGATTTTCTGCTATGTTTTCTTCTAAATAGTTCATAGTTTTAACTTTTGCATTTATAACATGATCCATTTCTGGTTAATTTTGTGATTGCTGTGATATAAGGTTCTATATTTCAGCCTTTGTCACTGGATATCAACTCATCCATTATCATTTGTTGAAAAGATAATGATATATTGTAAAAATCAATTCACCAAAAATGTAAGGGTCTATTTCAGGATGCTTAATTTGTTCAATTTACCTTTATCAAATTTTTTAAATTGGGAGTGATTTTGACTCTCAGGGCATATTGGGTAATGTCTGATTATATTTGTGATTGTCCTAATTTGGAAGTAGTGCTACTGGCTTCTAGTGGATAAACCGCAGGGAAGCTGCTAACATCCTGCAATATACAGGACAGAAAATCACAAAAAAGAATTTTACAGTTCAAATGGTCAATAGTGCTGCTGTTGAGAAACCCTAACATATATGAGTAATCTAATATCAGCCTTACACTGTCTTGACTACCATAGCTTTGTAGTCAGTTTTGAAATTGGAAAGTGTATGTCCTCCAATTTTGTTATTCTTTCCAAAAGTATTTTGACTTTACTGACTTTTTGCATTTCCATACAAATTTTAAGATCAGCTTATTTGTTTTTGAAGAGAAAAATTAAAAGCCTGCACAGATTTTGATAGCTATTGCATCAGATCACTTTGGAGGCAATTGCCATCTTAACAATAGTGAATCTTCCAATCCATGAACACCTAGGCATGACTCTCCATTTACTTACAACTTTAATCTTTCTCAAACATGTTTTGTCATGTGCAATTTGACAGTTTTTCACTTCTACTGTTAAATGTATTCCTTACTGTATCATTTTTTGATACTTTTGGGAATGGAAATTTCTTAATTTCATTTTCAGATGTTCATTGCCAATATATAAAATCACAAATAATTTTTGTATATTGATCTTATATTCTGAAAAGTTGTTGAACATGTTTATTTGATGTAGTAGTATCTGTACAGATTTCTTAGGATTTTATACATAAGAGATCATGTTGACTGTAACTAGGACAATTTTACCTTTTCCTATCCAAACTGTATAACTTGTCTTTTTTAAAAAAATTTTCAGTCATTTTACTTTGTTTTCCTGTTAACAGCTTTATTTTCCTTTATTTTTTGTTTGTTTTGTTTTGGGGTTTTTTGATGTGTTTTTTTTTATTTTTTTATTTTTTTGCTATCTAGATTTCTATGATTTTTGAGAAAGTCCCCAGGCCTGATGTTTTTCAGAGCTTCTACAAATCAAGTCAGTTCTTTCTGGTAATTCTTTCTGGTGATACTGCTGTTTTTCATGACTTGCCTCATTCTGGTCCAGCAAGACTTTCTCTTTGCATGCAGGAGATTGGGGGGATGGCAGTAGCACCAGGCTAAAATGCAATGCAGCCCCATTGTTCTTACCAAGATGTGTTTGCTTGTTTTTTTAATTTTATTTTAAATTTATTGAAATATATCACTCATACATAAACATATATAAACAATAAGCATTTAGCAATAGTTGTGAACTTACAAAACAAACATACATAACATCATAAAGGGCCCTCATACCTCACTCACCCTACCACCAATACCTTGCATTGTTGTGAATCATTTTTAACTAATGATTAAAGAGCATCCTCAAAATATTACTACTAACCAAAGTATTTTCCCCAACCCACCCTATTATTATTATTTTTTATATAATTTATACATGAATATACTTAAACAATAAATGTATAGTAAAAGTTGTGAACTTACAGAGCAAACATTCATAACATCATACAGGGGTCCCATAGATCAACCCTCCACCAACACCTTGCATTGTTGTGAGATATTTGTTACAAATTATGAAAGAATATTGTCAAAATCTTACTACTAATTATAGTCCTTATCTTACATTTGGTGTATTTTCCCCCAACCCACCCTATTGTCATTTTTTAAATATCTTTATGACAGAAGTTGTAAACTTACAAAACAATCATACACATGTGCAGAATTCCCAAACAATACCCCTCCATCAACACACCTCACTGCTGTGGAACATTGTTACAGATTATGAGACAACATCATCTATTACCAGTTCCAATTTTGGCACACATTTTCCATACCCCACCATTATCAACACAGTACATCTTTGGCATAGATGCAAGAATATATTACTTTTTGTTTGTTTGTTTGTTTTTGTTTTTGTTTTTTGTTTTTACCGGGAGGTCTGGGGATCGAACCCCGGTCCCTCCATATGGTAGACGGACGCCAAACCTCTTGAGCCACATCTGTTTCCACATTATTACTTTTAACTACACTCCATTGGTCACTCCAGTTGTATTTTTCCTATGCTTCTCCATATTCCCACCACCCTACAATACTGATGTACCTCTGCTCTAGCTCACAAAGGACACTCTTGCATCTGTACCATCAACCACTATTCTCATCCACATCAGGGTTTACTGTGCTATTCAGTCCCTGGATTATTCTCTAGCTTTCTGTCAATTGGCATTCACATCCCTAGACTAACATTTTCAGTCACACCCCATTTTATAAACCAGCTGTTACTCACTATAATGTGTTACCATCAACTCTGTACATTTCCACACTTTTACAGTAAAGCTAATTAAAACTTCTACATACACTAAATATCACTAGTCCATCTCAGTCCTCCTCTTATCTCCTTTAAGAATCCACTACCTACCACCAGGTCTTGAAGATATTTTCCTACATTTTCTTCTAGAAGCTTTATGGTTCTTGCTTTTATATTTAGGTTTTTGATCCATTTTGAGTTAATTTTTGAATAGGGTGTGAGATAGGGGTCCTCTTTCCTTCTTTTACTATGGATATCCAATTTTCTCAGCATCATTTGTTGAATGGACTGTTCCGCCCGAGCTGGGTGGGTTTGACAGGCTAGTCAAAAATCACTTGACCATATATGTGAAGGTCTGTTTCTTACCATCAATTCGGTTCCACTGGTCTATGTGTCTGTCTTTAGGCCAGACACAGTACCATGCTGTTTTTACCACTGTAGTTAGGTAATATGACTTAAAATCCTGAAATGAGAGTGCTCCAACCTTGCTTTTCCTTTTTAAGATGTTTCTGGCTGTTCAGAACCCTTTACCCTTTCAAATAAACTTGATTCATGTTTTCCATTTATTTTAAAAATGCTGGTGGAATTTTTATCGGGATTGCATTGAATCTGTATATCAATTTGAGTAGAATTGACATCTTAATGATATTTAGTATTTCAATCCATGAGCATGGAATGTTCTTTCAATTATTTAGGTCTTTTTTAAATTTCTTTTAACAATGAGTTGTAGTTTTCAGAATATGAATGCTTTACATTGTTGATTAAGTTTATTCCTGAATATTTGGGTTTTATCTGTCATATTTTATTTTCACCAGTCTTTTGACACTTTTAGTTACTTTTATTGATATAATCTTCATTTCTAGACTCTCTTCCAGGCCTCTCTCTCCTGTAGCACACCCTTTAGTATTTCCTGCAAAGTAGGTCTCTTGTTTACTAACTCTCTCAGTTTCTGTTTATCTGTGAATATTCTAAACTTGCTCTCGTTTTTGAAAAACAATCTTGCCGGATACAAGATTCTTGGCTGGAGATTTTTCTCTTGCAGTATCTTAAATATATCATACCACTGTCTTCTTGCCTCCATGGTTTCTGATGAGAGATCTGCACTTAATCTTATCGGGTATCCCTTATATGTTATGCATTGCTTTTCTCTTGTGCTTTCAGAATTCTCTCTTTGTCTTTGGCATTTAACATTCAGATTAGTATGTGTCTCAGAGTTGGTCTATTCAGATTTTTTCAGATGGGAGTACCTCATGTTTCTTGGACATGTATATCCATGTCCTTCAATAGTGTTGGGAAATTTTCTACCATTATTTCTTCAAATATTCCTTCTGCCTCTTCTCCCTTCTCTTCTCCTTCGGGGACACCCATGACATGTATGCTTGCATGTCTCTTGCTGTCATTTAGTTCCCTGACAGCTTGTTCAAGTTTTTCCAATCTTTTCTTCATCTGCTCTTTTGTATGTTCACTTTCAGAGGACATTTCTTCAAGCTCACCAATCCTTTTTTCTGCCTCCTCAAATCTGCTATTATATGATTCCAGTGTATTTTTAATTTCATTTATTGCACCTTTCATTCCCATAAGATCTGCTATTTTTCTATGTATGCTTTCAAATTCCTCTTTGTGCTCATCCAATGTCTTCTTAATATCCTTAATTTCTTTAGCCATCTCATTGAATTTATTAAGGAGATTTGTTTGAACATCTATGATTTTATGTCATCTGGAGGCCTATATTGTCCCTTTAACTGGCCATATCTTCCTGTTTCTTGGTGTGGATTGTAATTTTTTGTTGGTGTCTTGGCATCTGACTTATTAAAATATTTATTCTGCGTGCAGTTTTTCTCTTTAGTTTAGGGCTTCCTGCCCTTTCTCCGTTGGTGGTTGTGTAGCAGGAGCCAAGGATGTAGTTGGTGCTATAACCTGTGGAGGCTCAAGCTACACTCATTACCCCAAGGACCAATGAAGCTTCTCCCAACTTTCTCCTTTTCCAGGAGTAGGGACAGAGTCACAATTGTGAGGAATAATCCAACTAGACTGCAGTTACCCAGAAAGACTGATGAAGCTTCAGACCCCTTTCTCCCCTGCCTGGGGCAGGGATGGAGCTGTAGGTGTGGGCAACCATTTATGCAGTGCAAGTTCAAGATGACCACAGTTGCCCCAGTAGATTTCCGATTATTCAGTCTGTACCAGCTAAATGTACCTGCAGTTATGTGGATAGGCTGGTGCAGGGTCCATCAGCTTCCTCCCTGCTAGAGGTGGGGATGAAGCCTAGGCTCGGGCTGCAGGCCAATCTGGGTGAAAGAAACCAGTCTGTACCATCACTGTGATTTCAGTCAGCCCGGCTTCCCCTCATGCTGGTGGTGGAGTCAAAATGGCTTCTTCTGGCCTCCTTCTGACTTGGAAATTCTCAAACTTTAGCTGTTCTTAGAGTTATACATTAGCCAGCCGAATTCACCAATCAGAAGCTGAAATCAGTGGCCAACCATCTCTTCCTCCCCTGTTTTTGGGAAATGGGGCTTCCAATTCCTGCCACAGAATAGCTCCTGGGGTGGCTTGCCCTGCCAAAGTAGAATGATCGCAGGCCTCCGAGGCATGGCCTGTAATTTCCCGGAAAGGCTGGTGCAGCTCCCCCAGCTTCCACCCTGCCCAAGGTGGGCCTGGAGCTTAGGCTAGAGCTGCATCTAGATGGAAAAAGGCTGGTCCCTACCAGCACTGTGATTTTCAGTCAGCCCCGCTTTCCCTCGTGTCAGGCGTGGAGTTAATATGGCGGTTACCGGCCTCTTTATGACTTGGACAGGTTCAAACTTTCCTGTTCTTAGTATTATACTTTAGTCCGCTGAATTTCCTAATCACTAGCTGAAGTTGGTTCCCAACTGTCTCTTCCTCCCCCGTTTTGGGAAGTGCAGCTTTCAATTCCAGACACGGTACAGCTCCTGACTCAGCTTATGCCTCCAGTGGAGGATGGTCACTTGCCTCCATGGCATGGGGCTCTACTTACGAATCTGCTCTGCACATGGCAGTCTCCTCCTTTCATTCTTTCAAGGATGTTGCAAGATGCTCTTCTGGTCTCCTGCAGCCCCCAAATAAGTGTTCTAGATAGCTGTGGGTGATCACCAACTGTTCAGTAGCAGGAGCTGATTCTTGGAGCTCTTTATTCTGCCACCATCTTGCTAGTTGTCTGTTTGCTTGTTATTTAAATAAATGCTTCTTAATTTGTTGTATCCCTTTATTCAATTTCAAGCATTCAGAATATTTAAAAACAATTTTGTTTAGTTTTATGTTTTTTCTTTTTTTGGGAGGGAGGGGTACTGAATCTAGAAGTCCTGCCTCACGAATATATTTTGGACTCAATAATTGTGTGTATTCATTGTGTTTATTTCTCAGTTACCACTGTTATGGATTGAACCATATCCCGCGTGAAGACATGTCCAAATCCTCACCTTCAGTCATGTGGATACGAACTCATTTGTAAATAGGATCTTTGAAGATATTAAGATGGGCTTTAATGCAATATGTTCAGAGTCTGTATAAGCAGAAGAAATTTGGCCACAATCAGTAGAAGACAGACAGACAGAGATATGGTCATGTGATGAGGACCGAGCTTGAGTTATAGACTGTCGTCCAGGCCCCAGAATGCTATAGATTTTGGGGAAAGCGTGATCCTGCCGATACCATGATTTGGGACTTCTAGCCTCCCTAAACTGTAGAAAATAAATTCCTGATGTTTAGAACAACTAGTCTGTGGTGCCTTTTTGAAGCAGCCCTGGCAACTAAGATATCCACCATTTGCATTTAGGAAAGACGTTTTTAAAAAGCCCAGTATATCTCAGCTATGCTAATAAAGAGCAATTGAGAGATCTTTTGTATCTTCTCAAACCAGAGTGGTATGCTTTACTAGTCACTTTTTTGTTGGTCACAGGTTAGTACCAGTAGTAATAGAAGTGTGAGAACCCCAAGGAAGAGGTAAAATTTAAGGCTGAATTACAGTCATTGATCAGGTGTCTGTCCCTCTCTTAAGAGTCTCTCTAAACTACCAATTGATAACCCTAGGAGTGAAATTATCCATTATAATTTCTTAATCAACTGTTGGGTCCTTAAGGATATGCATTAGGATTATCGGGGATCAATCATTGCATTGTTCTTGCCTTCTCTACAGTGTCTGGCACATAAGCACTTCTCAAGAAAGGAGTGTTAAATACATACACAAATGCATCACTAATTAATCTCTAATCTGAACATATAATATTCTTTTCTCTATATAGACACAATCAAGAGTTTTTAAGGTAGGTAGCCAGCAAAGTAGTTTACCACAGATCTCTATTAGTTTTTAATAATTAATTTAGTTACTGGTTTGACTTTCTGTGTGGTTGTTCTTAGCTGTCAGAGTGTAAATTGTCCTTTTTTAAGCTGCTGTTAAGAAATTTTCTTTTAAGAGTAGAATTCTCCTTCTAATTTACTATGAATTTGGAAACATGGGTGTCAGTCTTTTGCAAAGACTTAAAATGTTTTATATGAAGCAAACTTAAAGATATCAGTTTGCCTGATTAGAGGTTCTTTGTTGATCTCAAATGTAGACTGGATATTTGAGATTGCCAAATAAATACTATTTCTGTTAGTGAGATTCACTTAGCATGAGTGGTTGAAGCTAAGTATTTAATATATGCTTCATTCAGGAAGTTCTGTATTATTAAAAAGGTCAACTCTCAGTGGAGATAGTTGGGGTCATCTTGTTTCTTTCTCCTCCACAAGTCCAGGAGTGGATAAGGCTGGTTTATGCTCTTGATAGAGTAAAATGACTTACTCTACCTAAATGCAAGGAATAAGGATGCTTGAAAATAAGTTATCCTGAGAAATCAAAATAATGGATCTTGGTTCTGATTCAATTATGAAGAAATATGATTTAATACTTTGTATATGGATATTTATTAACTTTTATAAGTATTATCTGATGCCTACATACATCAGATTGTCGACATAATTGTTGATCTATCTGGAACACATGCCACTGTATGTAAGGTTACTTATTAAAGCTGAGAAGGGATCCATCAGAGAAAAGTATTATAGAGCATAATTTGAGCAGTAATTTTCTCTTTTTAATGGAGTTCTTATATTTCTACACTTTTGTTTATTTCCATTATTTCTTGGTCTTGGTAATTTGAAATGCTTCTGACATTTTAGCTGATGAAATTTGTAATGTCATTTTCCAGAATCTGTAAAATGATTATTATAGGCTCTGAGAAAGATATGAATTTCTTTTTTTGTAATAACTAAATCCTGCATGTCCCTTTATATGTGGTTCATTTTATTTTCTTACAGAAAAGTCTAACTGAAACAGCTGTGTCCAATTCTGTTCTAGAAATGAACATTAGTTGCTACTTTGTGTGTGTGTGTGTGTGGCTCTGCAAGGTGGAGAGGGGCATTTGAATTTCGAGTTATTTACTTTGTCAGGTTCAAGTAAGGGCCAGATTATTGCAGAAGGAGCCCAAATAGATTCAGGGGCCAGCTTTTAGCTGCTTCACTCAAGTGCAGAGAATATTCAACAGTTAGTATCAGCAGAAGGATACACACTTCTGCTCTCAGATTTCAACACCTTTGCTATTGAAATGTTCTGGCTAAAAATTGCATGTTTTACATTCTGGCTTATTTTCACAGAGCTGCAGCTACCAGAAAAACATATTCAAAATACTGCAATTAGCTGCTGGTGTGTAGGAATCTAATCTAATACCTTGGCAAGGAGCTCTTATCTTTGCCTACAATCTTTCTTTCTCACAAAAAGTAGAGCTTCACCATTTCACATACAAGCATCAATTAGGTGTTTATACATTTTGACTTGCTCTTTTAACATAGCACTTGATAGATGCTTTGCTGAGGACAATGAAAGTGTTTATTCAAGCAGGTGATGATGTATATGGCATTTCTTAAGCTCCTATTTCTCCAGAACAAAGTTCTGAAAACATATTAGTTTACTGATGTTCAATGTGGCTTTCAAGGACTTGTTAAAGAATGTTTTGATAAATCGCTCTTATTTAAAGTTTTCTAAATCTTGCCATAGACCTCTGCATCCCAGCTTTCTCCATCTTACTTTTGTAGTAATTTATGTTGCTGCTCCTGGAAAAATAAATGAATCTATTTGGTATCTTAATGGAACCATCACACCAGTGCAACAATAACTCTGTTTGTGATTTATAAATATATGACAAAATCATTCTTTGTAGTCATAGTCATTTCATCTTATTCTTCTTATGGAAAATATGAGTGGGATAAACTATAAAACCCATGTTCAATAATGTCACTCTGTCTAAAATATGTTCAGAATAGGAAAACAATAACAATGCACTTGCTGGAATTGAATTTGTATTTAACGACCCAGGAGCCAGGGATCCTTGGTTGTCTGATTTGAAATGGTAGGCCACAAGCAGTGTTAAAATTTAAGTTTGAAATAGCTCTGTTATCAATGACAGTTTGCAGCAGCATTACTGATGTGGATATATAGCAGGTTATTAAAATATTTATTTTGCCAGTGGGATTTTCATTCCTGATGTTTTGATTGTAGTAAGAGCAGTATTCTTACAGTTCTCCCTTTGGGTATACTAAAATTCTTCCAAGCAAACTAGAACCATTATAGAGTTCATATAAACTGGGCAACATTTAACCACTATAGAGAAAGGCAGTAGCTTACACTGAAATTTCTTATCTCCCCACCTCACTTCAGCTTTTTAAAAAAATTTCCCCTCATGTTAATGTTAGTATGCACCAAGGAAACTTTGTTGTTTCTTGATAGTTTGCATTCTAACCAGAGGAATATCTATTCTCTGAATATTGAAGAAAGGACTTATGTACTATCTCCACATTTACTTCCTTTAAAATTAAATGAGCTATATTTCCATTGCAGAAGTGATTAAAAGTAAATTGAAGCTTCCATGTATTTGATGAAATATCAGATACACACACAACCAAACACAGTTTTATAGACTCATGTATTAACTGTGTTAATTGACCCTTATGGAGCATATGTAATTCATTCATTCATTCATTCATTCATCCACCCTCCCTTCAACATTCATTATATACTTGTAGTGGGTGCAGGTGGTATTTTGGTTGTTTTTAACCTGGTACATATCATGAGGGCCAAGTGAAAGAGCTAGGAGCTCTCTATTTTTTATAAACACCACTTTTTATTTCCAAAGGATACATAGACTGTGAAACATATTGTAGATGAATAGTTTTACTACTACAAAAGGCCACAAAATTCTTCCATGCCTAATTCTACATTCTGCATGTTGTGGAAATGAGTGTATAGGATAGAGATGTAACCTTTAATTAAATAAAACAAAATTCCATGTTTTCTGTAAATTTGAATGAGAATGCCCTTGTTCACGTTGGAAATAAAAGTTGTGGTGGTTAAGAACATAGAACTGGATTCATCTGGACTAGGCTCAGAGCCTGGGTCTTTATTTATTAGCTGTGACCTTGGGAAATAACTTAATAGTACTTGGCCTCCTTCTATTAATTTGAATAATGAGAATGATCATAACAACTTGCTCTACAGGGTTGTATGGAGATTGAAGGAGATCATGCATGTATAATCCTTAGCATAGAGCCTGGTCTAAAGCAAATGCTTAGTAAATGTTAGCTATTTTTGTTATTACAGATTCAGCATACATATGAAAATTCAATTACTTAGCAAGCAACTTCAAAGGGATTTTTAGTTCCATTATTACTTAGTTCACAGTATTCAACCTTTTCATTTTAAAGGATCAGGAAATATGACAACCATGGTAGTAGCATCACATATAAATGTGGTGTTATGTCACATGGACATGTGGTGCTATGTCAAATATAGTAAATTAAAATGAACTAATGAATATTCTTTAGAAAACATGTTGTAGTCATCGATTTCAACATAAATGATTGACAATGGGGATTTATTTCTTCATTTTTTCCATGTACAATAATTTTCCCATTATAAAATATTCTGAAGAGAATAACTAAAGATAAGTAGTCACAGGATTTATTTTATCTTAAAATGGCATTTTAATTAAACTCTTACCTTGACTTATCTGACACTATTTCTGTAGGTACGGTCCAAACAGTAGTGTGTGATTGAGAACAGTAGGAAGGGAGAATGTGTTTCCAGTAATTGGGGATCTCAGATTATGCCAGTGAAATCATATATACTCTTTAAGGTTCAACTCAAATATTAACTCCTACCTGATATTTTCTGTAATTAACTTCTTTTACAAAGTTGCTGTTTTTTGTTTGTACTTCTTTGACTTCAAGTCCAGAGATCAAACAATTCTTAATGGGTTTTATGGTTCCATCTTTTGATAATTTATATATAGTGTAAGTAGATATGTTTGTGCATTATTTTTCTAACTTGCTTCTTAAAGGATTTGAGAAGAGCCCATACAAACAGAAGTATAGCAGTCAGGATGTTAGAACGAGACTCATCTTATCTTAGTTTTGATCAAAGCATGAAAAAGTAAATACAAGATACCCAAGTGAGTATAAGAAATTTACAAAGAAATAGTTTAGAGAAACTATTCATTGTTTCTCTACCAAGGGACAGAAGCCTGGGGTGTGACTACCATGGAAACTTGGAGGGTAAGACAAGGGCTGACTAGCCTAAAGTGGTAGGATAGCTGAGAGGATGGTTCTGTGTTGATATTGGCTAGGACTCTTGGAGAGTGTCAGTTCATGAGATATGTTTCCCATTGTTCAGACATGTCCATATGGGAGAAAGTAAGTGAATAGTCATTATGGGTCTCATCTCCTAGGGCCCTCTGCAAGGAATAAGGGTCTTTAAGACAAAAAGGATGATTACCCAGGGATTGAGAAAGGGATCTTTGGGATCTAAGGCTAGGCCCAAAAGTTCTTAGACATGGCACCAAAAGCACAATCTGTAATAGGAAAAGTTTATAAATTGGAATTCATCAAAAATTTAAAAAATCTTGATCTGTGAAAGTCCATAAGAAGAGGATGAAAGACCAATTTCAATCTGGGAAAATATATTTGCAAATCATATATCTGACAATGAACTATATAGTCCACACTATATAAAGAACCTTCAAAATACAACAGTTAAAAAGCAAACAAACCACTTAGGGAATGAGAAAGGACACAAACAAACATTTCACCAAAGAGGATACTGGAAATACTCCCATGCAAAGATGTTCAAATTCTTTAGTCATCAGGGAAATGCAAAATTAAAAAATAAGACTGATAAGTCACTACCAACTTATCTAAATAGCTTAAGTAAGTAAATAAATAAATAAACAAATAAACAAAAATACTAACAGCATTAAATGTGGTGAGGATGTAGAGAAATTAAATCTGCTATACATTGCTGGTGGAATATGGTACAGCCACCCTGGAAAACAGTTTGACAATTTCTTATAAAAAAGAAACATGAAACTACCATACAGCCCAGCAATTGCTCTCTTACTTATCTCAAAGAAATGAAAATTTATATCCATAAAAGCCTGTACAAAAATATGCATAAAAGATTTTCAATAGCTAAAACATACAATTAATCTAGATGCCCTTCAAAAAGTGAATGGTTAAGAACCTGTGGTACATCCATTCCATGAAGTACAAAGAAATGAACAATTGATACATGGAAAAACCTGGATGAAGTTCCAGGGAATTATGTTGAGTAAAAAAGGTGAATCTGTAAAAGTTACATACTGTTTGATTCCATTTACATAACATTTTAAAAAAAATCTTAGATTCTAGAAATGGAGGACAGATTAGTTGTTGCCAGGGTTTGTGGGGTGAGGGCCAGGGGGATGGACAGACTGATGTGGATGTGGTTATAAAAGAGCAACATGGAATATCCTGTGGAGATGGAACTGTTCAGTATCTTGATTGTACTGTTGGATACACAAGCCTACAGGTGTGAAAAATTGTATAGAACTAAATACACATATGTACACACAAATGAATGCAAATAAAACTGGAGAAATCCAATTAAGATCAAGGGATTGTACTTTGTACCAATATCAATATTCCCCCTGTATAATTTACCATAGTTTTATAAAATGCTGCTGTAGCAGTTTGGCAGTTTGATGTAGTTATGAGTTCCAAAAATAGATATTGAATTATGCTTGTAAACTGGTCTGCTAATCTGGACATGATTAAGTTATGATTACGGTGTTGACTGGGCCACATCAGTAGGGTGTTGAACCCCACCCCTTCATGGGTGGGTTCTCAAAGATAAAATACATTGCAAAGGACAGAGTTGTAGTTTTAAGTTGGAGTTTTGATGCTGGGTTCTGATGCTGAGATTTAATTCTGGAGACCCGGGAAGCGAACACACCGAGGAGCTTCGTCATGAGGAAAGTGAGAAGACCCTGGGAAGAGAAACGAGCCATTCGTCTGACAGTTCACAGCTGGCCTTGTGGAGAGAGGCAAAGCCTAGAGATCCTCATGGTCTACAGCTGACCTTGTGGAGGTAACAGAGGAGCTAAGCCCGGAGAAAAACAGCCGCGGGAAGAGAGGAACCCAAGAAGCCTGAACCCTGGCAAATGTTGGCAGCTGTCATGCTCCAACATGTGGCAACAGACTTCGGTGAAGGAAGAAGCTTATGATTTATAGCTTGGTAATTGTAGGCTTCTACCCCAAATAAATACCCTTTATAAAGACCAACAGATTTCTGGTATTTTGCATCAGCACCCTTTTGGCTGACTAATACAGCTGCCATGAGGGAAAACTGGGCAATGTGTACACAGGAACTTTCTGCGTTATTTTATAAACTGCACACCAATATGAATCTTCACATCTACTAATTAAAATTTCATTTAAAATTGATCGTTGTTCTGAAGGAAAGTTTCAAACTCAGCAAGCATGAAATCTAGATCAATCACCCTTTTTTCCCCAAAACTCTGACCGTTTCTGCCAAGAAAACTGATATCTTCCTATGGTAATAGGACTTTTTCTTTATGGTATGCATTTTTGCATGATGACCATGTTGCAATTGATTTGATAACAAACTCCAAATATTTTAAAAATATTTTTAAAAATGCTAAATATAAAAAATATGAATGCCTACCTCTCACCCCCATAGGTTATGACTTAATTGGTATAGGATGTGCCCTGAATTCTGAAATTTTTTAAAGATTCCAAAGCAATGCTATTGTGCAAAAAAGTTTGGGAACCTCTGAGCGACACCATCATCCTTATTTTAAAATGTCCTTACTCACCTGCGACAAGAACACTTTCCTAGTCATTAGTGAGCTTGCTAATTTTATAATGAGATAAAACCAAACCCCCATTTCTTTTTTGTAAATAGAATTACCAGGTCAATTCCAGCAAGCTTTACAATAAGGCTTAATGGTGCATGAATTTGCTCAGTTAAAGATTCTTTAAAATGGAACTTTATGTTTGTTATGATGTGTCTAATTTACTTAGTAATATGTTTAATTTTAAAATATTAGCAAATTTTGTAGAGAACCAGTTAATATCCAAATCCTATGGGGCAATTAATTTTGATCAGGATATTAGAGGAAGGAAAACCGCATTACATAAAGAGCAGCATCTTGAGAAAGCTGATATATATCTATTTCACTTATTCATTATATCAATTCCTTAATTCAGCATTCACTTGTTCATATATTTGTTCATTCTCTTTGTCAATGGCCCCTATGTGCCAGGTCCACTGCAAAGTAATGGACGACAAAAGAGATGAAACCATCATTGTTTCTTTAACTCCTGGAAATTCTCTTATCTTTTTGCTTAGGAATTCTATTTATTGTAAATTAACCAATGGAAATAATCAGAGATAAACACATAAAAGAATGTTAAGCAGAACACAATTAAAGTAGAAATTTTTTAAAAGATGATATTTGTAAATTATAATAAATTATAATAATAATTATAATAATTATAATAAACCCATGTCCTGAGATATGGAGGGGAGGGATTAACACTTTTCATTTTCATAGCACTTCAGTATTTATGTATATGGGAACATTTTTGTGATTTTTAAAATAACATTAGTTTTCAATTTGTATCAAATATTATATTTCAGGCATTTTGATAAGTGCTTTACCTCTATTATTTCATTTTATTCCTCACAACAACCAATTATGTAGGTTTTATAAGCCTGATTTTCTATGTAAGAAATTTGAGGAAGAGAAAAATTAAGTAACTTGCCCAATACCACACACCTATTAAATGACTAAGCTTGTTTTTGAGATCCAAGGCATAGACTATTTTTTCAAAAGAGAAGTTATAGGTTTACAAAAAATTCATGCATCAAAAACAGAGTTCCTTATATCACCTTATTATTAACACTTTGCATTGATGTGAAACATTTGTTACAATTGATAAAAGTACATTTTTTTAGCCTTAACTCCCTGTTCCCTACTCTTACCCCATCCCTGATAAACAATATTTTAGTTTCTGACTATATGTGCTTTGTTTATTCTAATATTTCATATTAGTGAGCTCATACAATAGTTGTACATTTGTTTATAGCTTATTTCATAGCCATATACTTTTTTTTTTCATTTTAAAAATGTGTTGAAGTATATCACTCATACATGAACATAAATCAAAAATAAGTGTACAGTAAAAGTTATGAACTTACTAAACAAACATGCATAACATCATATAGGGCTCCTATACATCACCCCACCACAAACACCTTGCATTATTGTGAAACATTTGTTACAAATTATGAGAGCATCATCAAAGTATTACTACTAAATATACTCCATATCTTACATTTGGTGTATTTTTCCCCCAACCTACCCTTTATTTTTTTTATTCATAAACCACACAATTTATTTAAAGTGTACAATCAATGACATTTCATATAATCACAGAGCTGTGCATTCATCATTTCAATTAATGTTAGAGCATTTTCATTACTCCAAAAAGAGAAAAAACAGTAAAAACAAAAGCAAATGAATGCCCCAAACCCTACCCCTTAGTAATCATCTCTCAATCTCCCTATCCTTTCCCTGCCATACATAACTGCTTACCTAGTTCTGTCTCTGTAATTGATTTGCATTCATATTTTTCATAGATGGAGTCAAACAACATGTAGTACTTTCTGTCTAGTTTCTTTCACTTAGCATGCTTCCTTTTTTATCACTGATGAAAGATTATTAATATATTATTATACACTATCTTCCGTAGTTTGCTATGGTTGTATTTTTGCCCAAATATCACCCTGGCATTAACCTCTTGTAGCATGAAGGTACATTTGTTCTGTTTCAGAGAAAAACATTCTTATAAATGCACTATTAATCATATTCATATTTCACACAAAGGTTTGCTATGCTATACAGTTTTATTTCTTAGTTTTCCTTCTAGTGATATACCCATCCTTAGACTTTCCCTTTCAACCACTATCATACCCATATGTTAGCACTACTAATTACAAATCCTATGATGTGTTTTCACCATTGCTATTCACTTCCAAACATTTACAAACAACTTTTTTACATATTCTGCAAAGATTAAACCTCACCTTTCCATTCTCTAAACACATTCTAGTTTCTGGTGATTTATATTCTAGCTATTAACTCCATGAGTTTGCTCATTATATTTAGTTCATAATAGCAAAATCATATGATATTTGTCCTTTTGTGTCTGGCTTGCTTCACTCAACATAATGTCCTCCAGGTTCATACATGTTGACATATGTGTCACAATTTCATTTCTTTTACACCTGAATAATATTCTATCATATGTGTATACCACAATTTGTTTATCCATTTGTCAGTTTATGGACACCTTGGTTGTTTCCATCTTTTGGCAATTGTGAATAATATCATTATGAACATCAGTGTGCAGATGTCTGTTCATTTACCTGGTCTCAGATCTTCTGGGTATATACAGAATAGTGGTATTGCCAGGTCACATGACAGATCTATATCTAACTTCCTTAGAAACTGCCAAACAGACTTCCACAGTAGCAGTACCATTCTACATTCCCACCAACAGAGAATAGGCATTCCTATCTCTACACATCTTCTCCAACACGTGTAAGTTTTCTGTTTTATTAAGAGTGGCCATTCTAGTAGGTGTGAAATGATATCTCATTGTAGCTTTAATTTGCATTTCCCCAATAGCCAGTGATGTTGAGCATTTTTTCATGTGTTTTCCTGCTATTTGTATTTCTTTTTTATAAACATGTCTTTTGCCCATTTTTCAGTCAGGTCATTTGTCTTTTTATCGTTGAGTTGTAGGATCTCTTTATATATCCTGGATATTAGACCCTTGTCAGATGTGTGATTTCCAAATATTTTCACCCTCTTCACAATGATCTCTGAGGTGCATAAGTGTTTAATTCTGAGAAGGTCCCATTTATCTATTTGTTCTTTTGTTGCTCATGCTTTAGGTGTAAAGTTTAAGAGACCCACCACCTACTACAAGGTCTTTAAAAAGTTTCCCAACATTATCTTCCAGGAGTTCTGTGGTCCTGGCTTTTATGTCTAGGTCTTTAATCCATTTTGAGTTGATCCTAGTATAGATAATGAGATAGGGATTCTCCTTCATTCTTTTGGTTATGAATATCCAGTTCTCCGAAAACCATTTGTTGAAGAGACTCTCTGTCCCAGAAAAGTGGACTTGGTAGCCTAATCAAAAATCAGTTAGCCATAGAGTTTTTTAGACCCATAGATTTTTGTGATCCAACCTGTGATCTATCCAGGAGAAAGATCCATGAGCACTTGAAAAGAATGTATAACCTGCTGATTTGGGGTGCATGTTGGAATGTTCTGTATATGTCTGTCAGGTTCACCTTATTTATCACACTGCTCAAGTTCTGTTTCCTTGTTGATTGTTAGTTGTTCTATCTATTGATCTGAATGACATGTCGAAGTCTCCAACTATTGTTGTAGAGATGCCTATTTCTCCTTTAAGTTTTTCCAGAGTTTCCCTTATATTTTGGGGGACCCTGGTTTAGGTGTATAGATATTTATGACCGCTACTCCTTCCTGGTGATTGCTCCTTTTATTAATATATAATGGCCTTTTGCATCTCTTATCACTTTTTTGCATTTATTGTCTATTTTGTCTGACACCAGTATAGCTACACCTTCTCTCTTTTGGTTACTGTTTGCGTGAAATATTTTTTTCCACCCTTTCACTTTCAGTCTATTTGCATCCTTGGGTCTATGGTGAGTCTCTTGCAGAGAGCATATGGATGGCTTATGATTTTTTATCCAGTCTGTCAGCCTATGTCTTTTGATTGGGAAGTTTAATCCATTAACATTCAACTTTATTACTGTAAAGTCATTACTACTTCAACCATTTTATCTCTGGCTTTCATATGTCATATCTTATTTTTGTCTGTCTTTTTACCCTTTTGATTACCCTTTCTGGTGGTCTTTACTTCTACACTCTCCTCCAAGCCTCTCTCTCTTGTCTTTTCTTTTCTGACTGCAGAACTTCCTTTAGTGTTTCCTGCAGAAGTAGATTCTTGTTTATGAACTCTCTTAGTTTCTGTTTATCTGTGAATATTTAAAACTCACTGTCATATTTTGAGGGACAGTTTTGCCAGATAAAGAGATTCTTGGCTGGCAGTTTTTTCTTTCAGTACCTTAATTATATCACAAAACTGCCTTCTGGCCACCATTGTTTCTGAAGAGAAATCCACACTAAGTCTTATGTACATCCCTTGTATGTGATGATTTGCTTCTCCCTTGCTACTTTCAGAATTTTCTCTTTATCTTTGGCATTTGGCATTCTGAATATTATGTGTATTGGGATAGGTCTATTTGGATTTATTCTAATTTGAGTATACTGTGCTTCCTAACACGTATATTCATGTTTTTCATGAGAGTTGGGAAATTTTTGGCCGTTATTTCCTCAAATACTATTTCTGTCCCTTTTCCCCCCTCTTCTCCTTCTACTGCCATCACATGTATGTTGGTCTATCATTCAACTCCCTGAGCTCCTGCTTGATTTTTTTCCAACTCTTATGTCCGCTACATTGCTGATTTCAAATTTGCTGTTGTGTGCCTCTATTGCATTTTCAATCTCACTTATTGTAGCTTTCATTCCCATAAGCTCTGTTATTTTCTATTCATCATTTCAAATTTTTCTTTGTGCTTGCCCAGTGTCTTCCTAATATCTTTTATTTCTATAGCCATGTTGTCCTTCAGCTCCACAATTTGGTTTGTGAGATTTGTATGAACTTCATTGATTAGTTGTTTCTAGTCCTGTGTCTCATCTGGAGCTTTGATTTGTTCCTTTTCCTGAGTCATGTCTTCCTTTTTCTTAGTATGGCTTATAAATTTTTTGCTGCTATCTAGGCATCTGATTCTGATGCTGAATTTACTCTGATGTTCAGTTTCTCTATTTTGCCTAAGGATTTACTATTAAGTAGCTGTGTGCTACTACTGTTCTTTGATTATTGGTTCAACCTTTTCTAGATCTTTGGGATTGCCCCAGTTTAACTGCTCAAAGCAGGGCTAAAGACCCAGTAATGGTGTGCAGACCAGTTTCCAAGGGTCTTGGAGAAGGGGGCAGTAAAGGCACCAACTTGCCTCTTTTATTTATTTATTACTATTTTCCCATTCCTTGTGTGCACTTTTCTGGCCTGCCAGCACATGGTGCTCTTCAGCAGACCTCTCAGCTCAGACCCCAGATTTTAGGGGGGAGTGCATTCACTGAAACCCTTCCTGGGGAGGCAGTGAAGAAGTAAAGTCCTCAAGGCAGTTCAAGCCTCACACATAAATTTAATCAGAAGCTACCCTCCTCCCTTGGCCAGCCACATCCTCACTCCCTCTGAGTCCACAGCAAAGAGCTTAGGGCAGTAGGGAGGGTGTTTGAGAAGTCAATTTATCTTTAGCCCCCTGCAGGCTCTCTGGGCAAACAATGTCATGGCTCTGGCGGGCCCGGAAGTATGCTACCCCTCCAAGGCAGCAGACCAAGTTTGGTGGCCAAAATCAGAATTTGCTGTATGCTGTGTCCCTCCTTCTCCCCTTTCTTGGGAAAGAGGACCCCTGCAATCCTTTCAGTTTGTAGCCTCTGGCCAAGGGCCAGAGGATCTAGTGTTGATTGTTCCAAAGGTGAGGAGTTGGGCACCAACAACTTTATTCACAGGATTTTTCCAACCAGTCAAGACTCCTTTCCTTTCCTCCTCTCTTTTTGGGGTGATGCCTAGCCTTCCCCTAGTGTCCTAAGCCCTATAAAAGTTTTCCAGAAAGTTTCTTCCTATCCTCTAGCTATTTTTCTGGGAGAGAAGTGAGCCCTCTGCCTCTCTAATCCTCCATGTTCCCAGAAGTCTCACAGCCACATACTCTTAACCATTATTCTATATTAAGAAAGAATGGCATAATATACAATTTTTCAGTTAATAGAATACAAATTTAATTATGTAGACTAACTATTTTATTATGTGGAGATACGGAGTAATTTCTGCAATCCATTTTTTTTTTTCATTCTCTTTCTCTACTTACCTGTATTTTATATAATGAACATGGATTACATTTATGTTCAGTAAAACAAAATAAATATATAAGCAGAGCACCTGTGCTCTCCAGGAGTTTCCCATCAATTTGTGGAGTAGTAAATCTCTTCCTCTTTTTTACCTGCTTCAGGCTGGTTGTCTGCAGTAGGGAAGGGATGCTCTCAACCCACTCGCCTCAGACCTCATCTCCTTTCATTAGCAGCCAATGTGCTCCTTCCAAAGTCTCAGGAAGGAAGGAGAAATAAGGGGAATGGATAGGTCTTATGTAGCTGGCTATTTTCATGCTCTTGGGCTTCACATATATTTAAAACAACTTCCCAGGTTCGGCCTGGCAGGTGTGAGAAGTATGTCTGCCACTAATATTTCCCTGCGCCCTTCACATGATTCTTGGCTTTCTCTCTAAATTTCCTTTGAGCAGAACAGGAACATCTCTAATTTGGGTGTTTTTTGGCCCTCCTTCCATAGCCCTTGGGCATGTAATGTTATACCTTCAGACTTTGTTGCTGAGGTCTCTTCTCCTCCTCACCCCATTGGAGAGAGCCTGCAGTGACTGTGCCTACATGAATTTCTCTCATCTGGCCTACAAGAAGCATTTGCCCATCCCTTGCTTTGACAAATTGTGGGTGGGCAAGAAGATTCCAGTGCAGCAGCCCTCACTTTGGCTCCATCACCAAAGCAATTAACCAGCCCTTCCTTTTCTCTCTTGAAGTCCTCAATTCATTGTCCATTTTGGTTTCCTCATTTATTAGTTTCCAATTACAGGGAAGCCATTTCAAATTCTTTGAAGGAGTCTTCTGCCTCAAAACTATATTTGGAATTATAGGCTAAGAGAAGTGGAGACTCTGATAAGGGCAACAATTTTCTCTAAATAAACCTCTTCAATCCTCTCTTTTCATGGTCTCTGACCTAATCTTACAATCTTCTTCTGAGTTATGAAATCTACCAGGATACGGAAGAATTTCTTGGAAACTCTTTAATCTCTGCCCATGGAAGCAAGTGAGCCACTTCAAACTTATGTTGGTATTTTGACACGTATATGTGGAAAACTCATTCAAAAGTGGTGAGAGAAGTGTCCTATGCTAACAACCTGTTTCAATTACAAAAAGTGCCAATAGTAAACTATACATAATTTTTTGGGAACTAATAAAAAGGAATTATTTAATTTTCCTGGTGGTGGACTATAGTTTTAACAAATGGAAAATCTCTTCAGGGAAATCTTTCTTTTGTTTTGTTTATAGACATGTTTATTTTACTAGTAACATTCTAATGTTTTACTAGTCACATTCTAATTAATAAATCCTCCCACCACCACCGCACACACAAACTGACACACGCATTTTAGACTTTCATACTCATCATTATTAGCCATACCTGTGAACTAAATGAATTTTTAAAATATACTATGATTAACTTCAAACAGCCAATTCATATTAATTACAATTATTTTAAGTGTAATAATGAATATGATTTACTTTCAAATACTTTAATTATAGACAGTGTGTTATCAGATAGGTAATGGTTGCCCCAATCAGAAATTCAGTCTAGTGATAGTAACATAAATTTAAACCTGAAATGATACTCTTCAGAGACAGCTACAAGACTCATCTATCCTTAACTTGATCAATAACAGAGGCTTTTATATTTTGCATAATTATAACTGATTTACATTTGTGAAATTAATAGCTTTTTAGCTAATGAATGTTAGAAATGGGTGGGTCACTGCAGCCTCTGCAGGGTCAGTATTGAACATCAGGAAGAGGGACCAAGAGAAGCAGCAAGAGTGGGGCCTCTCTGCTCCACATCAGGCCCTGTACCCTAAACCTTTATCCCTGCCCTCATCTGCCTGGCCAGTCCCCAGCCGAGAGTACTGCTGGTCCCCACCCCACATGATCCCCCTGCTTGACTCCTTGCCATGAAGGCTACACTTGGCCAGTCTCCCCTTCCTCTATCCCACTGACACTCCACCCTGTCCAGTCAGAGCATTTCCACAGTTCATTGGTGAATTTATTAGTGCTCAGTGAGGTTGATGTGTCCAGGATCACACAGCAAGCTTGAAATGAGGCTGGCCTGCAACTCGGGTTCTGCAGCCCTAGGTACAGAGAGCAACAAGGGCTTGGGAAGCCTAGCAGGAGGGATGCTAGTCTGTGTGGGTAATTGTGGCCCCTCCTCCACTGCCTTGGACCCAGTCCCTCCAAAGTCCCACCCCATGAACACTGTGCACTATTCCCACAGTGACAATAAGACAACAAATAAATCTCAACAAACCGTTTTTATTTTCCATAAGTGTGGCAAAAATGTCTTCCCATATATCCTTTACTGGCCTTACATACAGTGGTTTTTTTTCTGGTTTAAAAAAAAGCTACATTTCTTTTAAAAATTCAGCATTGCAGTCTTTTCACTAACATAGAAAGTTATGGAAATGAGTACATACCAGATCCACTCCAATTTGGAGTAGAAAATGTAAAAGTCCCAAATGATTTAGAAGCCCATTCACTACTTGACTTTCATACCTTAAGCAGTGCTATGTGCAAGATATATTTTGTGTAAGTTTTAAATCAAAACTGTTTAAAATATCATTCCTCATTTAAATATTATTTAGTGCATATTTTTAAAATATGGTGGCAGAAGAGCCAAACTAGTGTCCACGAATGAAAACTACTTTGGTAAAAGGCAAAACAACCTAAAACAACACTAGAGCATTAATATACATTAGCATTATCAGAGAGAAGAAGACAAAACCAAACTCATTATTCTGAGCAACAAAAATATTTGCTGAACTTAGTTCCAAAGAAGTTACAATCTAGTTGATATTTTTCCCAAAATGAATATTTCGTCAAGAAGATCAGAGGGAAAAATTATTAACTATCTTATGAAATATCATGTGTAGCCCCCTTCCTCCCAGTTCCTCTTTCACAACATAAAATTCTGGACATAGTCCAACAAACAAGTGTAACCGTTGGGCAATTTGATAAATTCCAAAAATATAATTGGATCATGCTTGTAAACTGATCTGTTAATCTGGGCATGATTAAGTTATGATTAGGGCGTTGGCTGGGCATTAAGCCCCACCCCTTAGTGGGTGGGGGAAGAAAATATAAAAGGCATCACAAAGAACAGAGTTGCAGCAGTTTTTGAGAAGCAGTTTTGATGTTGGAGAAAAGACCCCAGGAGAAGAGAAGTGAGCCGTTCACCTGATAGTCTACAGCTGACCTTGTGGAGGAACCAGAAGAGCTAAGCCAGGAGAAAAATGCAGCCCCGGGAAGAGAGGAACATAAGAAGCCTGAACCCTGGCAAATGTCGGCAGCTGTCTTGCTCCAACACGTGGCAATGAACTTCGGTGAGAAGAAACTTAACGCTTTATGGCCTGGTGTCTGTGGACTTCTACCCCAAATAAATACCCTTTATAAAGACCAACCCATTTTTGATATTTCACATTAGCACCTCTTTGGCTGACTAAGACAACAAGTATAACAGATTTAAGTTGGAAAAAAGTAGCTGGAGCTGCCAGAGAACTTCAGAACTTGAGGAATGAAATGGCAACGACGTCCCTGGGTTTCCTTATTACCTCCCATGTATCCCAGACATGAAACTCTCAGAAGGCACCATCCAGAACCACCAACAAGCAGAGACAAAAATAGCTTCCAGGAAAGTGTGTTCACTCTAGCCAAAAGACGGGGGAAAGGGTGGCCTAGCAACGAAAGCGTTCTGGCATACTTACCCTACACCAGCCAACACCAAAATAAATAAATAAATAAATAAATAAATCCATCCTCTCCCCTCACCCCTGTGGTTTCACCAGGGACTAGCAAGGTGAGCAGGGTGCTAATCTTCCTTCCTTCCCCCAACTGGTGGAAACAGTTTGTGCTCCTGTTTCCTTCCTAGGCAAGAGTTGGCAGAGCTGAGTAGGGCAATAAACTTCCATCACCCACCTGACAGAAACCTGCAGTAGTATGATTACCTTGCCAGAGTAGTTTCAGCCGACTTCAGTGGTGAGCCAGACCTCCACCCACAGTTGGTAACCAGACTTGAGGAGGTGTTGCTATGAAGGACTAGTCACCACCACGCTTCACACACCACCTGCTACCCCAGCTCTATGAGCTTTGCCCACACCCAGCATCAGTGAGACATTTAGATGGTGGGAGGCTAAACTCTCAAAAATCACCCGTAAGTAAAACAAACATTCCAACAAGAAAATGGGCAGAAAACATGAACAGACATTTCTCTGAAGAGGATGTAAGATGGCATTTAAGTACATGAAAAGATGATCTGCCGCATTAGCCTTAAGGAATGTGAAGTAAAACCACAATGAGATATCACCATGCACCTATCCGAATAATCAAAATACAAAATGATGATAACACCAAATAATGGCAAAGATGTATAGGACACGGAACAATCAAACATGGCTGCTGGGGATGTAAATGGTCCAGCCACTCCTGAAGAAGAGTAAAGAAGTTTCTTAAAATACTAAGCATGCTTACCAAAGGACACAGTAACTGCAATCTTGGGCATATTATCCCAGAGAAATGAAAATTTATGTTCCCATAAAATCCTTTATGCATATGTTTATAGAAGCTTCATATTAGTCCCCAAGTTGAATAGCTCAAATGCCCTTCAATGGGTATATGTTTAAACAAACTATGGTACATTGATACTGTGGAACACTACTCTGCAATAAAAAGGAAACAAAGTATTGATACACACAACAGCTTGCTGATATCTCATGGCAATTGTGCTGAGTGCAAAAGGCCAATCTCACATGATTACATAATGCAGGAGTCCATTTATATAATATTTTGAAATAATGAAATTTTAGAAATAGGGGATAGATTAGGGGATGTCAGTGGTTTGAGAGGTATAGGAGAGAGATGGGTGGGTGTGGCTATGAAAAGGAAGCAAGAGGAATCCTGGTGATGGAACTGTTAACTATGATGGTGTTCATACAAACGTACACATGTGATGAAGTTGCATATAGATAAATGCACACATACACAGGAGTGCATGCATGTAAACCTTGTGAAATCTGAATAAGGTCTAAGGTCCAAGGTATGTATCAATGTCAATTTCCTGATTGTTATACTGTACTATATTTATGCAAGATGTTACTACTGGGCGATACTGGGTATAGAGTATGTGGAGTATATGTAGTTTATTATTTCTTAAACTACATGTGAAGTTACAATTATCTCAAAATTTTGTTTAAAATAAATTATTAAATATTTAAAGCTAGAGCAGCACAGCTTTGTTTTACATAGCAGTAGCGTTCTGTATTTCCCTTGCAGATAGGGAATTTCTCTAAAACATTGTTATATATAAGCAAGATCTGAGATTATTACTCAGTCCTACAATATATTCTTAGCTCTTACTGTGAGTATTTTCAGCAGAGAGAAGAGTGTTTTTAATAAACACAGGGTTAACATTACAAAGACCACACAATATTTTTAAAAAATAACAAAGGTGAGTTTTTTCATAAAACGTAAATTTTAACCTTCAGTGAAGGGTCATATTCTGAGTAAACAATAGGCAATATTTTTCTAAGCATTGGGTAGTTTCCAATGAGCTGCAAATAATTAAAACCAAATGTTATTTTTCTAAAAACTAAGAAATATAAGTTTATTTATAAAATGTAACATTTACTGTTTATTTAGGGGACATATTCTAAATTAAATGTCTTGAGGAATTTAAAATACTCACCAGGATCCCTCTTGCTTCCATTTCATGACAAAGCCTAATATATTTGCACTCAAAACATTTATTTTTCTTTTGTGTTATTCTCTTTCCAAGTTTGAGAGAGAAAGTACCTGAATGGATGAGGAAAACAAGCTAAAATAACGAGAGGACATCATTAAAGATTGTGGTGGTTCCTAGAGTATGATACGCTTGATTGTTCAGTCATATTTTGAAAGTCCCAATACTTGCTGTGAAGGGATAAAGATAATAACAACACGAAAATTTCCAAAATAAAATATAAGGTGACATTGTCAAGAACCAGAGTGAAAAATAGATGGAGACAGTAAGATTATAATCTTCTTGCATCAATGGCAAAGAAAGTAGTATATCAATGCTAAGGGTCAACAATAGGTGGGTATCAGGGGGTCTGGGGCTTTTCCTTTTGGAGTGATGAAAGTGTTCTAGAAATGACAGCACAACTCTGATGTAACTGAAAGCCACTGAGAGTATACTTTAGATGGATTATACATGGCATGGGACTGTATAACATGGTATCCCTGTGGTGGATGAGTACAAAGATGAGAATTTTCTCTCATGAACTGTAACAAATACACAATACCAATACATGGTGTTAATATTAGGGAGGTTTATGGAAAAAAATACACCAAGTGTAAGCTATCAGTAGCAGTAATATTTTGACAATGTTCTTTCATCATTTGTAAAAATGTTCCACAACAATACAAGGTGCTGATGGTGGGGTGATATATGGGAGTCCTGTATGTTATGCATGATTGTTTTGTGAGCTCACAACTTTTATAATTAAAATATTAATAATTTTAAAACTTTATGCTAAGTGATAGAAACGACACAAAGTACTACATACTGTATAGTTCCATTTATATAAAATGTAAATATAAATAAATCCATAGAGATAGAAATAGATTAGTTGTTATGTAAGACTGGGGATGGACAGAGAGATTGAGACGTGACTATTAAGAGGTATGGGGTTTTTCTTTTTGGAGTAATGGAAATGTGCTAAAATTGACTGCGGTAATGAATGCACAACCATGTGATTATACTAAAAGCCACTGACTATACACTTTGGAAGGACTGTATGGTATGTAAATATATCTCAATAAAATGCTTTTAAAAAGTGTATGGAGAAACCACCACAAAAAAAATGTGAAAATATCATGGGGGAAAAAAAGCTTGGTAGTACAGTCATATAATACATAATGTTCTATTTATCTAAATCATTTAGAGAAAACAGACAAGAAGCCTGATTAGAGGACAGCTGTATTGATAGGATCTAGTTGGATTGTGAAAGGTACTCACACACTTGAAGGATAAATTACTTTTACTTACCTGAAAAAGGAAAAGAAAAATACCGTTGGGAGTGAAAATTGATAGAGGAGAAGATTACGGCTGCCATGTAGAACTTCCAAACTGATGGTATCCAGGACACCCAGTTTAGTTCCTCTAAATCTTCTAAAGGAAAAAGTTCAGTTTATGGAAAGGATATTGTCCTCTCATAATTCTTGGTAATAAAATAGAGATGATTTCTTCAGTGCATGCAGGTAAATGCTCCTAATTTTAGTTATGTGAGTTTGGATTATATCTGCTTTGCAAAAAAAGTTTACTGCAAATACTTGTTTATAAATACGCCTTAATAAGTCCTTCAACAAAACAAATTGTACTCTAAATATTTAGATTCCCAGAGTGATTGACATTTTAGTTGTACAGAATTCATTAGTGTCCCTGAGATTAAAAATCTTGCTTTGCCAGTTTACTCATTTTTTAAGGTGAATCATTAAAATTTTTGTCTAGAACTAAGGGTTTGGATAGCGAACTGAATATGTAAGAAATAAAATATTGGCCCTTGCCTTTAAGAAACTTCTATCTGAATATGGACATAAGTCTAATGCATTACAAAAAGGGGAAAAAAAACATGACAAAGCACATTAATTATATGCTCCATTTATCTGAATAAGTACATTGCCCTCCAGCTGTGGTTCTCAAACTTGAGCATGCATCAGAATCATTTGGAGAGTTCATGAGAACACAGAGTACCTGACAGAGTAACTCTAAGGTGGGGTCCCCAAATTTTCATTTCTAATAAATTTGCAAACAGTGCTAATGGTGCTAGTCCAATAGCTACACCTTGAGAACCACTGCCTTGGAGGAATTCAGAAGAGAAAAGATAATATTGCAGACTAGAGTAGCTGAATGTGCTTTGTGGGGAAGGTGGTTCTTAAGTGGATACACTATATTATAATTTGAAATACATTTTCTTATAATTTGAAATATAAAGACTTGGTTTGTTATCTTATTTGGCATATAATTTTTATTCGGGTTGGCAACAGTAGATCCAATTTATTTATTTTTGTTACCTTTTTTCCCCTTACTGCTCCTTTTCCTTTGTGTACCTTATCCTCTCTTCTTCTTTAGACCGAGAACAAATAGTTTTATCATTCTGTCGTTAAAATTTTCATTTTTTCCTAAAAGAAATGGAGTGTGTGCCCAAGTAGATTAAACTGGTACACTCCTCTCTGGTCCACACCAGTTTCCCAATAACATTTTCCAGACCGTACATGTTCAAGTTGTCTCGATCATACTAGTCTGTTCTATAAACCAATCAAGTTGTTTCCAGTGACTGCAGAAAACTTCATTATTGAAGCAAGGGAGACCAAACTGGGCTACAACAACGAATGTCATACACGGATACATTCTGCACTGTCAGCAATGTTTGTGCAAGATTTCCAATTGCAAAAGCAATATAAATGGTGAAATGTCAGGGTAAAGATATAATAGGAAATAAGGAGATGAACCAGATTTTAATTTTACATTATTCAATGGAAAATTCTATCCACAGGAACTTTTCTTTAACTTTAATATACTTAATTATTTTTAGTCATAAATGAATTATATGTTAGATTGATTTGTCTCCATTCAAAATAGAGCATATTTTAAATAAAATGTGATGATTTGTGTTTCTACTCTTGAAATTATAGCTTTAGTTCTCAATCTGGAGGGACAAGATAGGCAGAAAGAGTATTTTTAAAATGCTAAAAAAGTTCTTAAATGACAGAACATTCTTTAAGATACAATGCCAATATCTTTACATTAAGAATTAAATATAACACAGCATTTGTACAGGTGTGTTGATTATATATATTTTCTACATCTCTCACATAAGCATCCTTTTATGAGCAATAAAGTAAATAAAATATTAAAACTCTAGTTACTGCTGTTTGCTGGGTTATGTTTTTGAAAAAATAAATGGACTCCATTTTAACCTGCACATGCTGACATGAGAAATTTAAAGTTGCAATATATTTGCTATAAATTCAACAGAATTTATTCATATATTTTGTATATGTAATATCTAGGTATCTCTTTTTATTTCAATGTAAATGTAGATTATATTATATTTATATTACCACAAATTCTTTGAAATAAAAATGTATTAATGATAATCTTTATGGCTAATGCCCCACTTGTCATTGAATTAATATATATATATCAGACATACACTTATCTTGAAGGATTCAAAACTTGATTACTTTACTTTCTTTTTATTTTTGTGTAATCCAAATTTCACATTTTATTCAGTGTAATTCACACCTTCACATTTTGCTTGCTAAAGCTCTGTCTAGAAACAAGTGTAGAAGCTCATAATTCTTCAAAAAAGAATTGCAATCTAATATAGGTAAAGTCTGTGAAATATTTGTTTAATAAGAAAACCTTAAACAACACCACTGACAAATTTATCATCTTTTTGATATGGTGAAAAATCACTTAAATTATTTGTTAATATCATTAAGGAACACATCATTGTAGAATTTCAGAAAAGAGATATGTGGAGGAGATTTGACTTTATAATTCAGATTAGAAAGATGAAACCCAATGACTTTAAATTACATAACTAATAAATATTTGTTGGAAAATATTAGTTTAATTGTACGATTAGAAAAGAATCCCTTTCATATCACCATTGGCATGGTTATCTAGGTTGTTTAAATAACTCAAGTGAAGTTGTTAATGAATTTCTTTGGACAGCTCTAATTCTTACGGTTTTCTTATTATAACTGGATATATGTTAACTTCTATAATTTAACCATATTTAGTCCTATGTTTGCCCTCTGGAACAACATAAATTATTTCCCAAATTGAAATAATAGTGTTTTACATAGGCAAAATCAGCAGTGATATTTCCTTGTGGAATTGCCTTTCTCAGGAACAGAAAAACATATTTCTTCAATACTTCTTTATTTTACTTGATTTCAAATCCTTCACTAGCCTGGCCATACTCTTCTAGACAGTTTGATTCCCCAAACATCTTCTAATATATGGTACTTAGCTGTCCTAAACAAGATTTCAGAGTGAGACACTTCAGGGCTCTGTCCCCCAACAGAAACTTTACACAACCAGCAAGAACTGGGAGAAATATCTTTCTCAAAGTTCCAGAAAACAGTTAAAGGACTGCAGCAACTGGGCAAGTACCAAGTCATGGAAAAGGCTACTTGAAAGTGGTAAGACGTAAAGTAGACTTATTATTATTCTACTATAGACTTATTATTCTAGCAATGAAAGAACTCTTATTATTCATGTATAGGCAGTGGCCGCCGGGGGTTCTGAGGGATGGGAGAGGGAAGAATAGGTGTAATATGGGAGCATACATGCCATTGCATATTTTGTCACAACCTACAAAATTGTGCAGGACAGAGTGTAAACTATAACATAAACTGTAATTCATAGTTAGTAGCAATGCTGCAATATGTGTCTAAGAGACTCAACACCCCAGAACTTGCCCTGAATGTAGAAAGCAATTTACAAAGCTTTCCTACAGAATGCTATGGGAGAGCAGTCAAGTTTTGTTGCCAGGGGCAAGGGATTGCTGGCTGTAGGACATACATTGTAGTTTGTCCAGGACCATGGTAAAACTGTTTCTGAGGAAAGTGGGAATGTCAGAACTGATGGAAGCAGGGACATCAGAATTGTGTTACGGAAGGAAATCCTAGTGCCACATGCACATGCCCAAGATCAAGCACGTGTGCAGGAAGGATCAGAGAGGTCCCTAGGCTTTGGTCTGGAGCTAATCTCTAAACTCAGTATATGGATAAGCCCTGAAGGAGAGCATTCATACAGGTCAATCTGCAAAGACTGAGAAAAGTGCTTTCTTTTTCCCTCCTCCTCCTCCTCCTTCTTCTTCTTTGTTAGTCCCTGTCATAACACCAGCTGGTTGCAGGCTTAGGGAACAGATGCCCCAGACTCTAAATTCCAGTGACAACACATTGAAATATCAAAATGTCCTGATTCTAACAAAATGTTACAAAACATGCAAGAAACAAGAGTGATGGCCCGGGCAAAGTAAAAGATTAAAGCATTAGAAACCATCAATGTGAATGATCAGACCTGGAACATACCAAAGACTTAAAAAAAAAAATTCTAAATATGCTCAATATGCTCAAGGGATACATAGACAAAGAACTAAAGGAATTCAGGAAAATGGTAGATGACACCAAAGAGAATATCAATAAAAATATGGAAATTATGAAACGGACTCAAACAGAGCTGAAATCCACAGTAACAAAAATTGAAATTTCCCCAGAGGGTTTCAGCAGCAGATTGGAGCTGGAAGAAGAATCAGAGAATTTGAAGACAATACCATTGAAGTCAGCCAGTCTGCAGAGCAGAAAAAAGGAAAAATGAAGTAAAGTCAACAGAGTTTGAGGAACCTATGGAACACCATCAGGCATACCAATAGATGCATTATGGGAGTCCAAGAAGAAGAGAGAAAGGAACAAAGAATACTTGAAGAAGTAACAGCTGAAAACTTTGCAAATGTAACAAAAGATAAGAAAATACACGTCCAAGATGCTCAGCCAACTCCAAACAGGGTAAACACAAATAGAACCATACCACAGCACATTATATTCAAACTATCAAATGTCAAAAACCAAAAGAAGATTCTGAAGGCTGCAAGAAAGAAGCAGTGTGACACATACTTAGGAATCCCAATAAGATTAAGTGCTGATTCTCATCAGAAACCATGTAGGCAAGAACGCAGTGGGATAAAATATTGAAAGTGCTGAAAGAAAACTTCCAACCAGAAATTTTGTATCTGGCAAGACTGTCTTTCAAAATGAGGTGGAGATTAGGATGTTCCCAGATAAACAAAAGCTAAGGAAGTTCATCATTACTGGACCAGCCTCACAAGAGATTTTAAAGAGAGTTCTGCAAGTTGCAAGGAAAGGACAACAGACAGCAGATTGAAGCTTCAAGAAGAGATAAATATTTCCAGTGAGGGTAACAACAAGGGAAAATAGAAATGCCAGTACTATTGTATTTTTGGTTTGTAACTCTACTTTTTAGAAGATCTAAAGGCAAATGAATAAAAAGTAATGACAAATCAGTGACTTCGGATTCACAATGAATAAACACGTAATTTATGACAAGAATTACATAGAAGTGGGGGAACAGATAAATATAGGAACATAGTTTGTGTATATTATTGAAGTTAATTTGGTATCAAAGGAAATGAGTTGTTATAAATTTAGTATGCTAAATTTAAGTCCCATTATAACTATAAAGAAAATATCAGAGAATATGTAATCTCATAGAAACAGAAATTAGAGTATAGGTTGCCAAAAGTGAGGGCAGGTGGAATTTGTAGTTAATGCATAATAGGGTTTATGTAGTTAATGCTGTGTAGCATTTCTGTTTGGGAAGATAGGAAAGTTTTAGTAATGGAAAGGCTAAGACTACTACATATTGTGAATGTATTAATCCCATTCAATGGTATGCTTGAGAGTGACTGAGATAGAAACACTTATCTTGTATATATGTTCAGAAAAATAAAAAATAAGAAAAGAAAAGAGAAAGAGAAACTAATGAGACAATGACATTTAAATGCAATACACCATATGGATGGGATTTAGCAAGGGAGGAGAAAAGGCACAAAAGAACATTTTTGGGACATATAATAATTGTAAATAGACCATAAGGCTTTATATCAACGTTAAATTTCTTGAACTTTATAACTACACTTAAGGTGGTTACATAAGTCAATATTCTTGTTTGTAGGAAATGTACATGTGAATTAATTGTGTGGGGAGAATGATGTATACAATTGTTTAGAAAATGCATAGATAGATATATTTATACAGAAAATATGGCAAAAATGTTAAAATTGGTGTATCTGGATACTTGGAGGGTAGGGTGATAGGGGTCTGTTGTAGTTCTATGTATGAGGTTTATATTGTTTTTGTAACTGTTCTGTAAGGTAGAAAATATTTCAAAATTAAAAGTTAAGAAATTTGTAAAAAAAAAATTAAAATTTAAAAATTAAAAGAAAAGAAATTTGGTGCTCAGAACTGAATTGAATATAATACTTTAAATGTGTTCCTAATAGTATTAGAGTAGTCCTTTATTATTATTTCTAATCATAGTGTTTAGTTGATATTTACTTTTTGTTTGTCATTTTGTTTATATTTCCCTACTATTTTGGGTGCAACTTGAGGGCGAATAGTTTATCTTATTCACCTCTGCATAATGAGTTGAATTATACTGTGAAATGTGGTAACATCTTTATATACACTCAAAATATGCTTATATTTTAGCTATGACATTATGGGGTTGAAGACTGTGAATTTGATACATTTTTTTCAAGACAGTATAAAATTATCCCTGCAGTGTCCTTAAATCATGTAGATTGGTATTCCATGAAATAATTGAATATGGACCTATGGAATTCTCTGGTTCTTCCAAAGGTAAAATGCTTTCTCACCAAAAGTCAGCTGCCACATGTTGAAGTAAGATGGCCACTGATCTCTGCCAAGGTTTGAACTCAGCTAAGGGCAACCAGGCACAGGGCTTGCTCTTTCCAGGCACCGTATATCAGTCTTGGCTATTCCACTTTCTTCCCGAGTTCACCTGTAATTTATCAGACATATAGCAAGGCTCATCTCCTCTTGAGCTGCTCCATGGGCCCCGGCTCTTGGGGCTTAGTGCTGAGATGATCCTCTAGTCCTCTCTTTTACATGACAGGATCAAACAAGACAGTTTCTTTTTCCTGTGTCTGCCTGTGTTCCTCTATGCCCCCGTTCTTCAGACCCAGAAAGAGGGTGGAGACCCAAGCTGGCTCACTCCTCACTGACACAGGCCATTCAAAAGTCCTAAAGTGATCTTAGCAAGTAATCTAATCAAAGAACCCTCAACCCAGTTTAATGCAATCAAAGGGTATCACACCCACAGGAATAGATTAGTTTAAAAGCATAATCTTTCTCTTTCTGAGATTCATAAAATAATTTCAAACTGCCACAAGGATTAAGACACATCCTGAATGAGATGGGTCATATCTTAACTGAAGAGCCTCTTCAAATGGTGCTTCTTACCATGGGCCCACACTCACAGGAATGGATTTAATTTAACAACATGCCTTTCTGGGTTACAGCTTCAAACCACCACACCATTTCCTTATAGTTTAGTAATAGATGGTCACCACTGGCTCAGAAGTACTTCAAATATGGAGTTGCCGATCTGAGCAAAATTTTAAACTATTTTTATTTAATAAAAGTCAATACCATGTCTGGATTCAATAAGCTCAGTATTCAGAACTAAAATATATGGATTACAACAAATGGAGTTAGGGTGGTGAAAAAGATAGGAGGTAATTGGGATTAAAGAAAAGAATTAAAGAAAAATAAAAGATGGGGCATTCAGCTTATACTTTTCTCACTACTAATTTAGAATACAAGCTATCCACTGAACAACAACAAAAAAAACGATGTGGTAGGGTGATCATACTTTCAATTGGTCCTAGTGATCAATAAATCTTGTTAGTTATTTTAGCTAACAAGGCTGATCATACTTTTGGTTTGCCCTGGTGATCAATTAATGCTTGTTAGTTATTTTAGCACCCCCATTCACTTTCACAAGTGTGTCACAATTTTGACAATTATATAGTCACAATTCTTTTCACACTACTCTGGGAAAGGCAAAGTTAAGTAAAAGTAGGAGAAAGTTTGTCATCAGGAGCAAAAACAGCAACCAGTGGTCTCTGAGAGTCAGCAACATTTAGAAAAGTGTCAGCAAGTTCTTATTTAGTAAGGAATCCAGAGTGGCTAAGTATTCGCTTTTAATGCCATTACCAGAAAATGTGCCATTAAAATGAACAGGGTGAAAAAAAAAGAAAAGAAAAAATAAGAGATCTGGGGGGCAGCGAAAAGGCCATATTGTTTTTGGGGGGCAGTCATGGGATTGTACCTGTAATTTGAGGTGCTGGGGCCAGGGATTGAATTGAACCTGGGACCTTGTATGTGGAAAGCTGGTGCTCAACCACTGACCCACATCTGCTCCCCTGAGTTGGTTTTTCATTTGTTTTGCTTGTTGTTTTGTTTTTGTTTTTTCAGGAGGCACTGGGAACTGAACCCAGGAACTTCCCATGTGGGAAGTTGGCACTCAACTGCTTGAGTCACAATTGCCTTCGGTGACTCCCTAGTTTGGCTGTCAAAGGTTAGCAAATATTCCTGAGCACCCTTTTCACATGAGCACTTACTACTAATTTAGACAGAAAGTACACGAAAATTATTTTAAAGTGCAAATTTGCAATGTGCATTAATTATACTTTTAAAAATCTTCAAGTAAGGAAAATTTTCTAAGATTAAATGAAACTCTAAAAGTGAAAAATGAAAAAGATTTTGACAGTCTAAAATGAACAACAAAAATTCTTCTGAATAAAAAAAATCACATAAATCAAAATTAAACAAAAATTTGGGGAAAGATTTGCAACACCTATGACAGAAATAGGCTAATTTTCTTAAATTAAGAAACAGTGCTTGCAATAAGAAGAGAAATGATGTCAGTAAACAGATCACAGAAAAGAAGATTTGTGTAAAAAAATATATATAAAAATGGCCAGCAAAGATCTAAGTCAGATGTTCCACTTCATAAACAAAGCAATACAAAATAAAATGAGGTAGCATTTTTTTCAGCTATCCAATTGGAAATGTGTGTGTGTATGTATAAGTTTTATGATACTCAATTGTTGGAGTTTATAGGAAATAGGCACTTTTGTGTTTTTGTTTGTAGTATTCATCTTGAAGTGTTTCCAGAGGTCAATGTGGCAATAGCTTACCAAATTTTAAAGGCCAATATGCTTTGCCCGGTAGTTCTGATACAAATTATCCCAGATTTTTCCAAGGGTTCTGTTACCTGGTTTGTTACTACTGCATTTACTTTATCAATGAAAAAATGAAAACAGCAAAAATAAATATCTAGAATCTCTTAAATAAATTATAATCTACCATTAAAATTTAAAGTATTCTGTAAAACGAACAAAGCAGATGTGTGCGTACAACTCTTTAAATATATTATGAGGAAAAAGCAGTTTAGAAAAGGCAATATATAGCAAAATCCCACTGTCTATATTTGCCTTTTTTTTTCTGAACATACACATAAGGGAGTGTTCACATTTGTTATACTTGGAGTCAGTTGGGATCAGGTAATTCCCTGTGATATATTTTACTGAATAAAATTATATTGTATTACTTTTATTTTTAAATAAACAATGTAAAATCACATTTGAGGAACTTAATTTGAAAAAGTGGTTTCTTAAAACAAACTCTATGGGACTGTTAATATTTTAATATCAGTTGTCATTTTAAAATAGCAAGCTTTCCCTAAAGAAAATAAAATGAAGTTTTAGGAATTGAAACATATGTTTCTACTACTACAATAAAATCTCAAAGATATTTATCATCTCTATCTTTTCTAATAAATCATTAGCATTTGCCAAAATAGTGTACAGGAATATTGTTTAAAGCAATTGTTCCCTTAAGCATACAAAGGAGATGCAACTGAAAAGACTACTCATTTTTTCCTGTGCACAGTGCTTCATTCAATAAATAATGACCTGTGCAGTGATCCTGTTTTGTTGGCTAAAAGTGTGGTCTCATGGAGACAACACTGTGTCCTCCAGAAATCTGGGCAAATTGCTTTCCTTGAACGTCAATTTCAAAAGCATTTGAATGGTGACAGTGATGCCTTCTTGCTATAATGAGGATTAAATGAGTCAGAATTAAAAGGGTAAACTCGTGTAAAAATGCAACCATCCAATGAATATTGGTTAAATATGGGTTTTGGGTATTTGATATATTGTATTTTTATAAGAGGGGAAGAAAATGTATTTATACCAGAACAAAAAGCAGAAGTAATCCATATTTAATACTCAATGTCCCCTTCCCCTTTTCACTCTGCTCAAAATTCCTGGAAAGATGGAAACTTGAGGACTACTGTTGTATAAGTATACACTGACAAAGGCCCTTGCTTGCCGTATGGCTCAAGGCGTATTCCTCATGAATAATGAAAGGAAATAATAGAATCTCTCTGGGCCCAAACTAATGTAATAAGAGCGGTCCTCTGAACATCATGGGTTTGAAATGAATCCCAGGGTAATCCAGCTAAGCAGTCACAGCAGACTTGACCGCAGAAGCTAACAGCAGCCTCCAGGTTCCACCGCCCGGCCACTGCTGGACGCACCCGAGGGCTTGGATTTGCGGCGCCATTTGTAATCAATCTCGGGCATCGTTTTCTCCTGGACCTTCTAGGCCGGGCCCAAAGCTTCGTGTTTCCTTTTTATTTTTTTTCTTTCCCTTTGTTTTTTGATAAGAGCTATTTGGGTAAGGTGCTTTGTTATTCGTTTCTTAAGAGCAAAGGGAACCGACCAAGAGATGTACACGATAATTAATATATTCCATCTCTACACACTCACAACATGGCAAAGTGGACAGACTTCAAAGTGTTTTTCTCCATTCTCTTAACAAAATGATTTCTATGAAATCACATTTTCGAAAATCCCAATAGCTAGAGAGACCCTGAGTAATCATGCTTTCATAGTTCAAGTTTAAATTTGAGGTGGTTGAGCAAATACTCATAGGAACTGTTAACATTTATTAGGTGCTTACCATGCATCAGACCCTATTCTAAACACTTGACAGGTATTCTGTCTCTAATACTTCATGACGTTATCATTTTCCCATTTTACACAAGGAGATGGGGCAGAGAAAATAACTAACTTGTCCAAGATTCCACAGCTGAGAAGTGTCAGAGCACGAATTAAACTCAAGCAATCAAATTCCAGCACTGCTCTCCAACCACTGTTCTGTACTGCCTCTGTCATATCATATGGAGCTTTAATATTTTCATTATGTTTTATTTATTTTTACAAAGTGGCATGCCTCTGACTCACCAGTCATTTGCTGAACTATCAGGTTAAAGGTTATAGGAAAGAATGAAAATCTTTAAATTAATTTACAGTTCAAAAAGCAGAAAGTTAATGAAAAAAAAACTAGATATGGAAAGAAGAGAGAGGAAGTGAAAGAGAAAAAGATTCAAGGGTAGTACTAAGGGTAATTTAAAGTGGGAAGGACTGTGTAGCATCCCCCAAGGCAGTGAGAGAGAAAAGAAAAGGTTTTAAAACTATATTTTGTGTGAAAATCATCACTTTGATGTGTTTTCTTGAAAGACTGCAAGAACAATTTGCATAGATTTTCAACTGCTTTTGGATGCCAGGTTTCCATGTTTGTAAAATGACAAATGACATAGGACAAAGAAAGGACCATGAGGACTACTGCATGTATATGTCTGTCTGCCTGTGGGTCTGTGTGTCTGTGCTATGTGGCCATGTGCAAGAGAGCAGATGTGTCCTCCATAAGTGAGGATCACATAAGAATCCTCAAATTTACATTTGATCAGGAAATAGTACTTCCTCTTTCATAACACTTTAAAAATTTAATATGTCTTTGTTAATAGGTAAATAGATTTTTGTTTAAATTAATAAGGGCTGTTTTACTTATAATGACTTTAAGCACATGAAAATTATTGTCACATCAATGGTAAATATTCTTCTGTTAATTTGTTTCTTTTCAAGAAAGGTGGACCTTTGAATAAACTGTTGTAAAATAATTTGCAGAATAAGAAAAAAAGATTAAAATAAATAAAAAAAGTATGCAAGCTCTGGATATTTTTGATTCATCCATAATTATGCTGTTTTATACACATACACACATGTACAAACACACATATATGTAAGCAAAATTTAAAACATTTTATCTAATTGTTATGTATTAAGAGAAAACTTAAGTAAATAAAGTTAAAATGTTATTTCTTTAAAAAACTCCCTATAACTTTTTCAGATACATTTATTTTGTATATAATTTATGAATCCTTATGACTCCAACATCATAAAAATATTACAATCCAGTCTATCATTTTATTGGCCAATAAAAGTGGAAATAGAATATAAAAAATTTGAACATGTCATAGTCACTCAATTATTATTTCATTAAATTACATTTGTAGCACCTCTTTAAAAATTTTTTAGAGCCAGACTCTTCAGCCTTCACCCTGAAAAACATCTGAAAATATTGTAGGCTGGGATTTTCCTTTAGCTGGTTAAATCATTCAGCCCAAGATTTTGCTATAAACCACAGTCACCTGAGATGAAAGGTCTTATTACTATAATATACAATGTGTGTTGTCCTCAAACTTCATTCACAAAACTATAAATAAAGCTTCTCAAATGTCAATTTAAATGTCTGCTCTACATATTCAGTTTATGTTAAGCATTATAGGAAATAAAAATCTGTTCTTTTGTGTCTAATTTATATACACTAGATTTCCTACTCATATTTTTCACCTACTAAAATTTAGAAAGGTTACTTCAAATAATATTTAAGTATTCAAAATATTATTTTCAGAACAGTTATTTCTGTGGTTGGAACTGATATGTTTTTATTAGTGATTTGCTCCTAAGGATAGACTTAGAGCAAAATGATAAAAATTATTGTCTGTCAGTTTGTGAATATTCATCTTTATAAATGACACAAAGCCAAATGTATATATTTCTTTGTCTTGGAAAGAATACAAAAATATCCCTTTTTAGAAATGAAACCTTCTAAATACAAATAAATAAATTATAAAATCACTAACGTGAGATGAAGTGACAATTGAAATATAGCTAACTCTCTTATAGGAGCCAAAAGACCTTTTTGCCTGACATTCACTCTGCAAAATTATCTATTAGATAAATATCTACAAAGAAAACAACATAATATTTTATTTCCAGGTGAGACATTTATTACGGCATAGACTTGAGCATGCTTTGATTGACAGCCCACCCCACCCTACCCCACCACAGAATATTACTTGTAAATTTACCTATTGAGACTAAAGAAGAATCATTTTGTCTCCCAAGGTCCACTCATTGCACAATAAAATGAAAAATCTGCTTTCCATGTATCTTTATCCCAACCCTTAAAAATCATCAGAACTATGTGTCCCAGAAGTCCTGACATTCCATATACCCAGAGATAATCAACAGCATTTTGTGTGTATCTATGAGAAAGGATGAACCTGATAAGTAGAGTAGATTACCTCTTTCTTGAGATATACATCTGATTTTCTGAGAAAATAATTTGAATGCATGGCATTTGTACTGAAGATAGTCTAAGTCAAATACATGAAAAAGTCTCAGTCAGACACCTCAAATATGGTGAGATCTCTGGGGACTGACAGTCACCAACATTTTTGCAACAATCATGGAGATTTGAGCCTATTTGAGAAGATCTCCCTGGAGATGTAGAACTTGATATGGGATGGCCATGCAGATGCCTATGAGAAATAGGCAGTGGACACCATGGCTGTGGGACACAGGAGAAAATGTAGTCACCAGCAGGGATATTTGCCATGTAATTATTAATACTGCCTCCCTAATGGGGTTATCAGTGGGTCCAGAGAAATATACCATATAAAATGCTAGACATAGAATGACACTTCAATAATTCATAGCTGATGTTTTCATTATTATTATCCTAAATATTCTTTAGACTTTCCAACTTCAATGGAAGAGGGTTGAAAAATCTTGCTTAGTCATAGAACAATTAATCCATGATAACTGAAGACTCATACTGAGTGTAATTCATGCTGGCAATGACTTAGTTCTTTCTCTACTATATCCCACTGACTAGAGAAGCTAGCTGTCTTGGAGAAATATGGTTTGGGGAGTAGAAGAAGCTAGGAGGAAAATAGGAGAAATTCTCTGCCTCCTCCATATCCTAATTCTTCACTAATCATTGAATGTGCCAGTATCCACTTTCATAGATTGCAAAATAGAGTTTGAAAGATTGAGGGAGGCTCATTCCAAGTTCTAATCAAAAGGTCTGAGCTCAGACCAGAAAAACAAAAATCACCCCACTCACCACCAGCCTAACAAGCATAAAGTGACAAGCAATAGTATTCTACCTCTTGGAGAGAGGCAAATATGTAGAGAGAGACTTTCTGTGGTACAGGAATCCTGGAATGGCTCGAAGCTTGGAATGAAGCATTAATACACAGAAAAACTCTCCTACTCCTTTGCTCCTCTATTAATAAGCATAAGACAATGATAGAACTCTGCTGGAGAAATTAAAGCCTGTGATATACAGAGGGTACCAAAATCAAGACCTAATCTCAAATTCAGTTCTATTCCTGGATAAGGTAACTCAAACCCAAAAATGGCCAGACAGAGGGAAAAAAAATCATGCTCATTTCCAAGAATAAATATTTTTTACTGCAGTCTCTACTATTTTGTACACAGGGACCAACAATCAATAAAAAATTATGAGACAGATAAATAAATATAAAGAAACCATAACTTCACCAAAGAAATCAACAGAATCAGAAATAGAAATGATACAGATGTTGGAACTAAAAGTCGGAGATTAAAAAACAAAACAAAACAAAACAAAAACTATGGCTAATACATTAAATGATCCAAAGGAAAGAGAAGACAAAAGCATAAACAGACAGGGAACTTCAGCAGACTAATGGACTCAATAAGGTAGAGGCAAAAGGACAAAGCTAACGAAATAACTGGTTAACTTGAAGTAGCATACACACACACAAAATTACCCAAACTGAAATACAAAGAAGAAAAAAAAAGTGAAAAAGTGAACAGACCATCCAAGAGCAGTAGAACAATAACAAGCAGTCTGATATACATTTAACTCAAGTCCCAGAAAAGGAAAAGAAAGAGACCTGGGCAGGAAAAAAAAAAAGTGACAATTGATCATTAATGGCTAAAATTTTGCAAAAATATTGAAAGATATCAAATCAAGGATCCAGGTAAACTAAATACTAAATACACCCACATACCCATAGAGACGCATCATATTTTCGAAATGCTGAAATCAAAATTATGAGAAAATCTTGAAAGAAGACAAAGGGGGGAAAAGGCACATTAAATATAGAACTACAAATATCATAATTATAGTAGACATCTTGGAAACTATGAAAATCAGAAGTCAATGGAATGCCATTTTAAATACTGGGGTGTGGTGATGTGGGTAGGGTTGGGAACTGTCAGCACAGAACTCTCTGCCATTGAAAATATCTTTACAAAATGAAGATGAAATAAAGACTTTTTCTGACAAAAGCTGAGAAAATTCATTGCCAGCAGAAACAATACAAGAAAACAGAAGGAATATGAATTCAGACAGAAACTTGGAACTACTTAAAAAAATTAGGAGCTCTGGAGATGAAAAAAATAAAAACCTGAAATAAAAATAATTCATTTTAAGATATTTTTTTTTGTTTTCTATTTTATACCCCATTATTTTTCCATATTTATTTATGGAAAGTGTTATTCCTCATAACTTGACATTGTTGGTTATCTTATTACTAATTACTAAAGATATTTATAATAACTTATTTGTCTTATAATGATGTATTTTTTAAAGAGAAAATCATTAATATCTTGATTGTATTATGTAGACTTGATCATATAAAAATAACTTCCCATAAGTATATTTAAATAATTGAACATTTCTCTCTGAACTTCAGTGATTGTGATTGAAAATACTATTATTGGATAAAACCTGCCAAATGACAAAGGAATGTTGATTTTAAGCATTATATATATATTCTTTAATGGACGAGATATATCCATTTAAGAATAATGGCATAGAAAGAGGGGCAAGATGGGGTATTTTAATTTTTGGTATTGTGAAGATAAAATACTTATTAACACGCTGCAGGCTGAAAGCAATTTTAACAGATCGGTGGAGAAGCTCTGTCAACAGTAGCATAACCTTGCCATTATCTGGAATGTGGCCAATAAAAATGTACTCCTTTTGTGTAGCTAAAAGTCTGTCAGTTTATTCTCTTCCTTAACTAAAGCTTGGTGAATGACTTTTTGGCACTTGTATTTTGTATCAAATATGGCCATGGGGAAATAAACCTTTTGATGAACTTCCATATGTATCTCATTAAGAATTCAGTGAAGATTTTATTTGCTAAATAAAAAGCGAAATGCCATTTTGCAGAATCAAAGCTAAAATTATAGCAATAAAATTAAATTCTCCAATCACAATAATTAGTATGTAGATTCACACTAAATACATAGCCAGTTATTTATCCTCCCACATATTTAAAGAAAATATTGGAGAAACATCAGAAACAAAAGTCTAAGAAGACTGTGCTTTGCATAATGCTCCCAGAAATATAGCCAAACATAACATATAAACTTTTTTTGCTCATTATATAACAAACCATGAATGAAAAGTATTTTAACAGAAGCAAAAATGGGACATAAATGATAATAATCCGGTGCCCCTATATAAGGAATAAAAGATGCCTGATCATTGTATCTTTTTTCATAACCAATCATCCTATTTATCCAGTCTCAAATAGTAATGAAACAAATACACTAGAAGTTTGTTGTGTGTTATATGGTGTTCTTCTTTGCCCTGGCACTGTTACCTCTAAAACCTTTGCTCAGATTTAGCCACTTTATCTTCAACACCAAGATTCTATTACCATGGCTGCCTAATCTCTCAGTGAGTGGCTCTGCTTCTTCAGTAAAGTGCTTGTGAGCATGAGAGACTTGACAAACCTGGGAGCTCTTACGATTATGGTGGAGCTTCTGTATTCTCCTTCCCTGCATCCACTTCCTCTGAGCCTTGCTCTCTCCCCCAGGTCCCATCACTTGGCTTACCTGGCTTACTCAGCTCGCCCCTACACCCAGCACAAGAAGCTTAGGCTTCCACAGAGAAGTGAAAGAGGGGTTGGCATCTATAATTTTCTCAGGGGATAGCAAATACTAATGAACAAGTAAGTATTGGAGATACTTGGAGATGAAGTAACACAGAGAAAATAAACACAAATAGTAGTTTCAATATTACCTCCTGCCATGTATAGATATCAAATGCATAATTTATAATCAGGAAAGTAAAAAAAATTGGGCAGGGCCTTGAAAAGTAAGTAATATCTGAGTAAAATAGGTAAAATTTAGGCATCATAAATCTAAAACAATACAAGGACAGTCAGAATAACCACTCTGAAATTGTTCCTATTGTATTGAAAGAAGGGTAATACTGAGTGAAATGGTGGAAGACAGGTGAGAATGGAGAAACTGAATCCTCCATTATCTTATAAGTAAAGTAGAGGAGAATAATCTTGGAGCAAAAATCAAAAGCAAACATTATATGACTCCTCCACCCCCACCCCAAAGCAAGAAAAATTAATTGTTTCAAAAATGGGGTTTGGAATAAACTGGTTTGGCCATGTTTTCAGTGGTGTCATGTTAATCAAATTATCACCTGTGTTATGGTGATGACGCAAGTTCCTTGGGGGACCAAGTGACTGCTTCACTCAACTGCTATCTGCAATAATGAAGCCCCCAAGGAGTGCACTGGAACACTTACAGAAAGAAAAAAACAAGCTTAGTTCTTTAAACTCTCAGCTCATTTTAGAGTCAGATAAATATAGAAATTGTATGGCAATTCTAAAATAAACCCTTATCCCTTTTAGCCACACAAACCTTCATTGGGTGAATTTCAAAATTATAACAGAAGGTGAATAGGCAGACTCATCAAGTCTTTCATGTAAAGTTTAGGGCATTGCTTAGGAGGGAGTGGGATCCTAAGAAATGAAAATTTTCATTGGGATGGACTCAGACAAAGCTGAGAATCTTCAAACCTCATCACTCCAAGCCCATTTGCCTGCTCTCTTGCTTCTGAAGACACCAGCCTTCACTTGCTTGAAGACTCCTTAATAACTGCACATGGGATCTTACAAATGGATGACTATTCTCTTCAAAAATATCTTGTTGCCATTGTGTACATAGCTGGAGTCATATCACAGAATGAGCCAGGGGGCAAATACAAAGGCTGGCAAGGGAAGAAATAGATTATACATCAAAAGAATGGCAAGAGTTTTGTGGATTTATACTGCCAAAAACCTGGGAATGTGTGTGGGGATGGATTAGGAGAGTGCTCCAGCAAGGAGGAGAATCTATTCTACTGGATAAGGCTGAATTTGTTGATAAGGGAGCACTTATCTGTGTTTTTACATATAATGTCTTAGTTTATACTGTTGATAGTGGTTGCAAAAATTTAAATTTCTTGTTGACTGAAACTTAATTGAGATACCTGAACTTCCCTGGAATTCTATAGAAGAAGGAATTAAAAGATTTTTTAAAGAGAATAAAAATTTTGAAGTGTATATATCCCATATGACAGACCCTTTACTCCTAACATTCAACTTCATCTCCATAATGGGCCCAGAGGGCATTTCTTTCAAGAAGAAATGGATAAATCCATCAATGAGAAGAGAACTAGCTTCCTTCCAGAGCTCTGGGTTGTTTCTCCTCTGTAGGCAGTTTAGGATATTGGGGATATGTCACTGAGATGGGCTCCTTGATTTCAGTGATGATGATGGGATCCTGGAGCAAGAGAAGCCAATTAGCAGTGCTTAACTGCCAAAGACCAGGTTGGCCAAGACAATGTCGAACTTTACCTGAGCTGAGCCCTGTGATCCTGGTAGACACAGAAGCTTAAAGAAATCTTCCCGTTCTTTTGTGTTCCAGGAAACATCTTACTCTGAGGAACCACCATTCCCCTCATGACTTAGATAAGACTCATGGATGCCCCTCCTCACCTTGTTTACCTATGACAACATCAGACACAGTATTTCCAAATTCCCATTCTTTGACTCATAAAAAATTGGCTGAACTGTTTGTGCCCACTGACCAATCTGGACAAAATAACTGGCCAAAAATTCGTTAAGTTTCTTTCTTACCACCAGGCCTCTAAACTTTGACCCATTCTCAGCTTGAGCCAACATACAATCCTTTCTTAACAATCCCTCCCAAGAATAGGCCAATCTCAGGAAAAAACATTCTCTGAACAACTGTCCAATAATACCACCTCCACTTTTTCATCCCACTTCCTCATACCCAGTTCTTTCTCGCCTTGTATAAACAGAGGCAGAAGTGAGGGGATTTTTGCAGTCAATCATGCAAGCATATATTTTAAACCTCTAGATCTGGAAACTTTGAAAACTTCAATGGCAAAGATAAAATTAAAAATGATATGGAAAAATAGAAATGAAGTGAAGGAAAATATAACATTTAGGTTTCTTAGGGTAAAATGACATAGAAGCTATGTATTTATGAGGCACAGCTCCCTCAAAAGTTTCATGATCTATGCAACTAGGTGGGTTTGGAAGAGTTTCATAATCTGAATACACTTGTGTGAGGTAACCTGCATATCTCATTAGAGACCTCATCTATTGCTTTATGCTAAAAAGCATGTGTACAGTGTGAGAAGGAAGGGCCTGGGGAGAAACACTCAATGTCCCAAGCCTCTTCCTGCTTTACCTGTGCCTCTTGATTGCTTGTAACCTTGAAATTATTAGTAAAGTTTGATAGCACAAAAGATATCTAATTCATGTGAGTTTAATTTGATTGTCTGATATCAGCTGTTTCCTAGCTGCTAAAACAAATACCATACAATTAGTTGGCTTAAACAGTGAAAATTTATAGACTCACGGTTATGAGGCTAGAAAAAGTCCAAAATTGAGGCATCAGCAAGACAATGATTTCTCCCAGAAGACTGTAGCATTCTGGAGCTGGATGCCAGCAATCCTTCATCTAGGTAGCTTCTTCCCCTTTCTCTTCTGGATTCTGTTGACTTCCAGCTTCTAGGTACTCCCTATGGCTTCTCTCTCCATCTTTCACTTTGCTTATAAAGGACTCCAAAAATCCAGATTAAAGCCCAACCTGATTCAGTTAGGCCACTGAAGTAAAATCTTGAAGAGATTTTATTTACAATGAGTTCACTCCCACAGGACAAGGGTTTAGAACTGAACATGCACTTTTGGGGCACATGATTAAATCCCCAATGCCAATTCTACCAACTCTATTTATAATTTTATTGTAATACTAGTCGATATCACAAAAGGGACTTGAGACGATAATAAAGAGCAAAGGACTAAGAATAGTTTTGAATCTCCTGAAGAAGTTGAATAAAGAGGAAGAAATGCTCTACTGGATAACAGGTTTTATCACAAACCTACAATAATTGAGTATCCTATTTATATGCAGACAGAAAAAAATTTACAAATGGAAGAAATTATGGATCTACTCTAAATGGAAAAGTTACCTTAGACAGAAGTCATGATCTTTCACATCAATAGGAAAAGGATAAGCTATTCAACAAATAGTGCTGCAGAATGAGATTATCTACCTGGAAAAAAAAAAATGAAACCAGATCCCTACTTCATAACAAAAATTAACACCCAGTATATTGAAGTTGCAAATACAAAGGCAACACTTTAAAACACTGAGAGCAAAATAAAGGATGATATCTTATGAAATCAGGGAAAGGAAAAATTTACTAATCAAAATACAAAAAAAAAAATAGGACTATGAAAAATGAAACATTCAGCTATCTATTTTATCTCTTTATTAGAGAATTTGTAGGTTTAAAGAAACCTACATTTTGCATTAGTGTGGTAGCTTTGCTAAAATTGACAAAAACAATATTATTATAATTATACAATTAACTGTAGTCTATAGTTTACATATATGCAATCTAAAATTTCCCTTCTTAACTACATTCAAATTTATAATTCAGTGACTTTAATTATATTCACAATGTTGTGCTACTACCTCCACCATCCATTACCAAATTTTTCAATCAAACTAAACAGAAGCTCTGTACCAATTAAGCATTAACTCTGCATCCCCTACTCTAATCCAGGACCCTGGTAAAATATATTATAATTTCTGATGAATATTTGCTTATTCTAATTAATTCATGTCAGTGAGACCATACAATATTTTTTCTTTTGTTTCTGGCTTGTTTCATTCAACATGATGTCTTCAAGATTCATCTATGCTGTTGCATGTATCAGAATTTTATTCCTTTTTATGGTTGAATAATATTCTGCTGTCTGTATATACCACATTTTGTTTATCAATTCATCTGTTGATGAACACTTGGGTTTCTTCCATCTTTTGGCAATTGTTGATAATGCCACTGTGAACACTGGTGTGCAAGTATCTGTTCAAGTTCCTCCTTTTAATTCTTTTGGCTATATACCTAGAAGTGGGAATGCTGGGTAATATATTTCTATACTTAATTTTCTAAGGAATCACCAAAGTGTTTTCTATAGTGGCTGTCCCACTTTATATTCCTACAAACAATGAACATTGTTACTATTTTTCCATATCCTCTGCAACATCTGATATTTTCCATTTTTTAATAGTAACTATTCTAGGGGGTATGAAATGATGTCTCATTGTGATTTTGATTTGCATTTCCCTAATGGCTAATGATGTTGAGCATCTGTTCAGGTGCTTTTTAGCTAAATTGTACAACTTCTTTGGAGAAATGTCTAAGTCTTTTACCCACTTTTTAATTGGGTCATTTGTCTTTATATTGTTGAGTTGTAGGATTTCTTTATATGTTTGGGGTATTAAACCTTTATTGGATATGTGGTTTCAAAATATTTTTCCCATGCTTTTTTTTTTTTTTTAATTTTCATGGTGAAGTCCTTTGATGCACAAAAGCTTTTTACTTTTTAATTTTGATCAAGTCCCATTTATAGCTTTTTTCTTTTGTTGCTCAGGTATTTTGGTGTAAAGTCTAACACAATAATAGGTCCGGGGGATGTTTCCCTATGTTTTCTTCTAGTAGTTTTATACATTTGTTGCTTCTATTTAGTTCTTTGATCCATTTTTAGTTAATTTTTGTATAAGGCATGAGGTAGGGATCCACCTTCACTCTTTGCAAGTGGATATACAGTTTTCCCAGTACCATTTGTTGAAGAAACTATTCTTTCCCCATTGAGTGGACTTGGCACCCTGGTCAAAAATCAATTGGCCATAGATATAAGAGTTTAATTCTGAACTCTCAATTAAATTCCATTGGTCTATATGGCTGACCTTGGGCCAGTATCATACTGTTTTGATTACTACAGCTTTGTAAAATGTTGTAAAACTGGGAAGTGTGAGTCCTCCCCATCTTTGCTCTTTTTCAAGATGGTTTTGGCTATTTAGAGCCTATTATACATAAATTTGATGATTGCCTTTTCCATTTCTGCAAAGAAAGCTGATGGAATTTTGATTGGGCTTGTGTTGAATATAAAAATCACTTTAGGTAAAGTCAACATTTTCTACTCCATGAACACAGAATTCCATCTATTTCTTTAGGGCTTCTTTGATTTCTTTCAGCACTGTTTTATAGATTTCCATGTATAAGTCCTTTTATCTTTAGCTAAATTATTCCTACATATTTGATTCTTTTAGTTTCTATTGCAAATTGATTTTTTTCTTGACTTCCTCCTCAAATTGTTTGTTACTAATGCATAGAGACATTACTGATTTTTGTGTGTTGATCTTGTACACTGCCACATTACAGCTTTCTTGGGGATTTTTCAGGATTTTCTATATATAGGGCCATATAATCTGGAAATAGGGAACATTTAACTTATTCCTTGCCAATTTAGATGCTTTCTATTTCTCTTTCTTGCCTAACTGATCTTGCTAGAACTTCCAGGACAATGTGGAACAACAGTTGTGACAATGGCATCCTTGTCTTTTTCCTGACCTTAGAGGGAAAGTTTTCAGTCTTACAGCATTGAGAATTATACTAGCTGTGGGTTGTTCATATATGTTATTTATCATGTTGAGGAAGTTTCCTTCTATTCCTACTTTTCTGAGTGTTTTTATCAAGAAAACATGCTGGGTTTGGTACAATGCCTTTCCTGTGTCAATTGAGATGATCATGTGATTTTTCCTTTGTTCCATTTATTTAGTGTGTTACAGTAATTGATTTTTTTTTTTTATGTTTGCATACCTGTGATAAATCACACTGTTGGATTCAGTTTGCTAGTATTTTTTTGAAGATTTTTGCATCTCTATTCATAAAGGATATTAGTCTGTAATTTCCTTTCTAGTGGCATCTGTATCTGGCTTTCGTATTAGGGTAATGTTGGTCAGAAAGTCTTCCCTCTTCCTCAAATTTTTAGAAGAACTTGAGCAATAATGGTGTTTCTTCTTGAATGTTTGGAAAAATTCACCAGTGAAGCCATCTGGTCCTGCACTTTTCTTTTGTGGGAGGCTTTTTATTAATGATTCAATATCTTTACTTGTTTTTGTTCTATAAACAACTTTTATTTCTTCTTGAGTCAGTGTAGGTAGTTTGTGTGTGTTCTAGGAATTTGTACATTTCATCCAGGTTATCTAACTTGTTGGTATACATTTGTTCATAGTATCCTCCCATAATCCTTTTTTTTATTTCAGTGGAGTCAGTATTAATGTCCCTCTTTCATTTCTCATTTTGGTTATTTATATCCTCTCTCTTTTTTCCTTTGTCAGTCTAGCTAAAGGTTTACTGATTTTATTAACTTATTCACAGAACCACTTTGTTTTCACCAATTCTCTCTATTCCTTTTTTTTAATTCTCTATTTCATTTGTCTCCACTCTAATCGTTATTATTTTCTTCCTTTGTCAGTCTAGCTAAAGGTTTATTATTTTATTAACTTATTCACAGAACCACTTTGTTTTCACCAATCCTCTCTATTCCTTTTTTTAATTCTCTATTTCATTTGTCTCCACTCTAATAGTTATTATTTTCTTCGTTCTGCTCATTTTGGGTTTAGTTTGCTCTTCTTTCTTAATCCTCCAGTTGTTAAGTCTCTGATTTGAGACCTTTCTTCTTTTTTCAATTTTGGCATTTAGAGCTTTAAATTTTCCTCTCAGCACTGTCTTTGCTGTATCCCATAAATTTTGGTATGATTTCATTGTTTTCATTTTCATTTGCTTCCAGATACTTCCTAATTTCCTTTGTCATCTTCTTGTTTAAGAGTATATTAGTTAATTGTGAATTCACAATTTGAACTTGTGAATTTTCGAATTCTCTCGCTCTACTTGATTTCTAGTTTCATTCCATTATGGTAGGCAAAGATACATTGTATGATTTCAATATTTTGAAATTTATTTTGAAATCCATTTATTTTGGATTGAACATATGATCTCTTCTTGAGAATGACCCATGTACACTAGAGTATGTATTCTGTTGCTGTTGGAAGAAGTATTCTATAAGTTTGTTATACCTAGTTGGTTTATAGCATTGTTCAAGTCTTTTATTTCCTCATGACCTTCTGTCTAGTTGTTCTATCTAGTTTTGAAAGTGATGTATTGAATCCCCTACTATTAATGTAGAATCGTCTATTTCTCCCTTCAAATCTTTCAATGTAGGCTTCATATATTTTGGGTCTCTGTCATTGTGAACATATATGAACATATATGTTCATAATTATTATATTCTTGTTGAATTGAACATTTTATATATTTATATATATAAAGTGCATAGTGACCCTTTTTGTCTCTTGTAATAGTTTTTTTACTTAAAGTCTATTTTATCTGAAATTAGTATAGCTACCCCGGCTCACTTTTGGTTACTATTTTCATGGTATATAGATATTTTCATGTTTTCATTTTCAATCTCCTTGTGTCTTTGGATATAAAGTGAGTCTCTTATAAACTGCATATAATTGGGTCATGTTTTTATATCCATTCTGTCAATCTCTGCCCTTTGACTGAAGAGTTTAACCCAATTACATTTAAGTAAACTACTGATAATGTAGAACTTTCTCCTTCCATTTTGCTATTTTGTCTCTGTAAGTCTTACATGTATTCTGTCCCTCAATTTTTCTGTTAAAGCCTACTTTCATATTGATTTGATTTTTTACAGGGAACTATCTTGAATCATTTCTCATTCACTTCTGCACATATTTTTCAGATATTTTTTTTTTTGTGTGGTTACAACAGGGCTTAAATTTAATACCCTAAATCTATAAAAACCATGTTTGATTTGATACCAACTTAACATCAATAGCATACACATACACTGTTCTTCCATCTCTCCACCCACTACCATTTTTGTTGTGCTTGTTACAAATTATATCTTTATACATGGTATTTCTAAGACCACTGCTATATCATTACTTTTTATTCATTTCTGTTTTAGAACCTGTAAGAAGTAAAAAGTGGACTTACAGACCAAAAAATACAATATAAAAATTATGGCCTTTATGCTTATCCCTGTGGTAACTTTTCCTGGAAAACTTAATTTCTTCATGCTGCTTCGATCCATTGTCTAGAGTCCTTTCCTTTCAGTTTGGAAAATGTTGTCTATATATTGGCTACTTTTCAAGATTAGGAGTGCACATAAGGAAGGCCATGGCAAGAGGCGAGAAGACCTTGGTACTCTTTGAGTAAACTATTTCATATTCCTAGGTTCCTGTAGCACAGTCTAAGAAGAGGGTCACAGCAGGAGGAAGGACAGAGCAGGGCACTTAAGGTATAAAATCCAGCTTTTTAGTACATTTTTACCAATGTACGTCTTATTTGTACATTTTTAATAATGCAATTCTATAGCATATTTGTACATTTTTACTAATGTAATTCTAGGCCTGAAACATTTCCTTGACTTAACCTTATGTTTAGCTTTAAATGAGATTGGTATAGTTAATAATAGGCCATCAGTTTATAAATACATAAATTTATTGTTTTTGTCCATAACTCAAAACACATACTGTCATAGAAAAATTGTTATAAATTCTCTTAAGATTTCCAGTTTCTCATTAAAAGTCAGAACTAACATATAGCCAAAATCAATTTGCAACAGCAATGCTTTATGCTGTTGTTTTTTTCTGTATAAGCACAGAACATTTCAGTTGTTCTAGGATGCTTTTGACCTTAACAATTATTCATAATCTTTTGTTTTCTCAGTGGGAGCATGTGTTCTAAAGCCCACATCAGAATGCATAGAGTCTTCATCTAACAACAGCTCATAGATAAGCAGTAATTGGTACCTTCCATTCCATGGAACTATACCAGTTACTGCTTAGCTGTCTAGAATATTTGGCTTCACTAGGATTTCTGGGCTATTTCCTCCCAAAATTCTACCACACATTCACTTTTGGCCTGACAGGAAACAATTATTTGCATATTCAAGACATTTGAAAACTTACCATCATATTTTGAGAATATATTTATATTCCCGAATACTTGTGATACTTATGATTGTCTAATATTGCATTGACCATTTCACCCTTTATACCTAGTCCATTCATTGGAGAAACAAACAAACAATGCATTCATGAAAATTATTTACACCTATATAGTATTTATTTTATTTGTATATAGATGCATTAATTTCTCTAATTTCTAAATATGACATTTGAACTCATTTTGATTGATCAACCTGTTTATAGTTCCCCCTTTTCTCCAACACATGCAAAAAAGTTTGGGGAAAACCTACAAGTCAATCAAACAACCCGTTATTTTTGTAATGACCTATTAATAGTTAACCATTCATTGATTAATCTTGCAATTTAGTTTTATCTTTAAAAGAAAAAAGTGCCTTGTACCTGTATATGCCAACTGGGCTTGTACATTCTCATGCTTCCTAGAATTTTGGGATTTTAATAAAGGATATGGACAGATTTTCATACAGAATCATAACCATTATCATTGAGCATTAAATTGTACAAGGTGCTTTAATGATTTAAAATATCCTAATTTTAATTAACAAAAAAGTCCTGATTGTTACCATATGTGACTAATTTTCAAGGAGACTGAGCTTCAGTTGGGTGAAATGTTTATCCCAAGTTAGATTATTATGAGGCAGAGATGGGATTTGAACTTCAATTTGTCTGATATCAAAGTCCATGCTCTTGACAAAACTATGGTGTATTTAACAGTTCCTCTCTATTCCCTCTACACTCCAAGAGTAAAAGAAAAACAAAGGTAAAAAGGACTTAAGAGCAAACATTTGCTTCTATTTTCAGAATTCCACAAGTAAAGGAGATGGCAAAATCCTCAAAATGGAAAGGGAAAATAACTTATTTTCTTTCCTTTTTTAAATTAAAGAAGTTGTGGGTTTAGAGAAAAAACATACAGAAAATACAGTTTCATACCTTCCCCTCCCCCCAACAGCCTTCCCTATTATTAATACTCTTCACTAATGTGGCACTCCTGCCACAACTGATGAAACATAATCATAACCATACTATCAACTATAGTTCATAGTCTAGAGTAGGGTTTACTATTTGTGTGGCACAATCCCGTGGTCCTTTTGTTTTAAAAAATTTCTAGTAACATATATATACACACTAAAGTTCCCCTTTTAACAACATTCAAATATATAATCCAGTGATGTTAATTTTATGAACAATGTTGTGCTACCATCACCACCATCTATTACCAAAACTTTTCCATCATCCCAGATAGAAACTCTGTATCAATTAAGTATTAACTCCCCATTCCCTACTCTCATCCCAGGCCCTGGTAACCTTAATAACTTATTGATTACTTATTGAACACCTGTCATGAGCCAGGCATGGTGTTAGATGCTTTATATTCCTTATATCATTTAATTCTGATAGCAATTTTCTAGGTTAGTGATATTATCTCCATTCCAACAGATAAAGAAAATGAAACTGAGAAAGGGTAAGCACCTTTGAGAAGATCACAGAATTCCTAAAATGTGGAGCTGACACTCTAGTCCTGTTCTGTTTTAACTACCACTCTTTCTGTGATTCTCAAAGTATAGTATAAGAACAAGAATATAGACTCTTAATGGGGCAGGCTCATGCAATAAATGCAGTTTTATGTGATGATAAATAATGAATCAGTATCCCTGCTGTCAAAACTAGGAGTATGCATTTTGGCAAGTTCCCTAAAGCTTCTTAAATTCATTGACATTTGAGAATTCTATAAATATGTGGCCTTCCTGCTAGAATCCTGATGGATACTGAAAGAGTGGAATCTTGCACTTCCTGATTTAATGAGAAGATATGTTTGTTTGCATATAGTTGTAGACTCTCAGGTTAATTAAAGACCTTCAAATCATGTTTTAGAATGTCCTTGCTCAGTGCTTACAAGCTCTTGACCATGTCCTCACTAGCTTCTCCATACAATGTTTCTGAATAATAACTCCAGTTTTTGGAAGGAAGACACTATCTTATATTAATCTCTTTCATTTGAAGCATCATTGATTATTAAAATATTATTTTTAAAGCCAAAAATCTTTCTACTTGCACCTTCCACTCCTGTGTCCTAGCTCTATTTCTTGGGGCAAAGGATGAAAAATAGACATCATTGTTCAGATATTTGAAACTGCTATCATGTACTCCTGGGTTTGCTGTTCCAATTTAAATAATTCCATATCCTTAAAAACATCTTACAATTCTCTTCACTTCTCATAGTTTGGTTGTTTTTAAAGCTAACTCTCTGCAATGTCACATATCTATCGATATGCTAGTAGTGCTTGCAATTTAAAAATTTAAACATAAGAAGTATAGTTTAATATGTCCTCAGTATTTGATGTGTTTTCTTGGCTTTGAATGTAGTATACCCAATATTCCCAATATTTCAAAAATATCTTTGAAACATTTAATGCTCTTGTCAAATAAAGAAGTTAAATTAAGAAAACAGCTTGTTATAATACCAAGAGTGCTATTTTATTTTTCTAGTATAAACACATACAAAAGTCAAAGCAATGTTCATCATGATTTTATGTGTAAAATAGGGGTTTAAATATTCATCAAAATTGATGGAAAAATATTCAAGATAATTTTCATACCTTGAAATGTCACTTCTGGATAATGGTAGGGCCATATAATCCTAGTGCTGGAAGGAAACTCATGAAAATTTCAGTTGTTTGTTTATTTTTTCTTTTCAAGTTTTTCTTTTTGTATTTTTCTAATGTCATTTAAAACATATATAGGTGTGTGTATGTATATAGACATATATGTATATATTTAGTAACAGAGAGAACACATATTTATCTTATAAAATAGAAAAACATTGAAAATTGTTACTTATTTCAGCTATAGCCTTCAAGCAGGTTTAGTTACACATTTCTAACCTATTCAGCATCAAGTATACTCTATCTTCTTTGGAAAACACTTGAGGGAAAAATTTCTTTGACATTAATTGTAATATTTTTAGTAAAATAGAGATTAAATCATTAACCTGTGAAATACCAGTAAAATCTCCATCTCTTCCATCTCTTTAGAAGGAAATGACACTCTCTCCCCTCATTGGTCCTTAATTATGACCTTCACAAGAGGGTGGAGGAAACCACTGGGGGGGACATGAGGGACATTGAGGATTGACCCTCTTTAGTATCCCTCTCCCCTTCCCTGTCTCCAAGCAAAGAACAAATACTAAACATCTGGAGATATGCCATAAGAATGATATTCTTTTAGTTTAAAACAAGGATTCTTACTAAAATGTACTACTTGAGAACTTTCTAAAATTTAGTTTATCCCATTTGTCCTGGTTTGAGTCTTGTGGAACCCCGAAATCCTGTTCTTACTTGAACCCACCCCTCTACCTTTAAACACATTGATTGTGGTTGGGGCCTTTTGATTAGATTCAGTTAAGGGAATTTTGATTAGATTATTTTTTATTAGATAGGTTCAGTTCAGAGAATTTGGTTAGATTTCAGGACCCAGGGTGGATCTTAATCCTTTACTAGAGTCCTGTATAAATGGAGGAGAATGGAGAGGAAGAGCTGCCATTTTACCCTGCCATGTGAGAAGGACTCCAGAATCACCTGCAGGTGCAGAAAGACATAGAAACCCCAGAAACTGAGAGAGAAGTAAGGGTCAAGAATCAGAGTAGCAGCCAAAAACTGAAAAAATGAACCCTCCAGAGGAAAAGAGAGAGATAAACCATATGCCTGATCACTCACAGCTGAGCTTGGGGAGATAGTGGGCCTGGAGGAGAAGGCAGAGACTGGCTGCCATTTTGCCTTGCTACATGGGTCAGGATCATTAGCAGCAGAACTTTTTTGGTGAGACAGCATCTCTGTTGATGCCTGGATCTGAACATTTTTGTGACATCAGATCTGTAAGCTTTTAACCTAATAAATTCCCATTTTAAGAGCAATCCATTTCTGGTATTTTACATTGGCAGCCTTTAGCAAACTAAGACAACATTCTTTCTACCTTAAGATCTAATTGAGAGCAACCACCTGAGAGCATAAAACTATGATTAAGTTTTATTGAAGAGATGGAGGGAAAACCTAGAAGAGCCAAAGTGAAAGGGTGGCGGAACTGGTGCTGGGAGGTATGGGTGAATGAACCTGTAGCTGGAGAGAAATATTACCCAAATAGAGAGGTTAGAAGGCATGACAAGAGACTTGCTAATTTGGTAAGGGCATGATATTTGGTGTGATGGACACTTACATCTTTGTCCATAGTAAAATGGAGGATACTTTTTTCTTGAAAATTCAGAATTTTGAAGAGAGATAGAGAGAGAGAGAAAACAGAATTAGAGAGAAGTGCAAAATAAGGGATAGGAATAATGTGTATATAAGAAGATGTTTTAAGTTTAGAAGATTAACATATTTGTTTTATTAAAGTAAGATATTTAACTTTGGTTACAGAATGCTCTAATGACATCGAGTCTATGATGATATGGGAGAAATAAAGCACAAATTCAAGGCCATTGATCACATTGTTTTGTTTTAAAACTATTACTACAAAATAAAAAAAAGAATAAAAAAAAACAAAAACAAAAATTAAAAAACAGAAAAAAAAAAACTATTACTACAAGTTAGTGAAGAGTTGAAATTCTGAAATAGAAAATTAATTCATAAACCTTTATTCTCAAATCCGCTCTGTTAAACTAGAGATAAATGAAACATTTTGAATCTTAGGAAATACATAGATTTCTTACATTTACCTCACTAAAAATTGCAGTGTGCACAGAGAGTATTAGTGTCCTAATGTGTTTAAAGGAAGGCACAGCAAGCACAAATAGCTGAGACTTGCATAAAGGATGTTATGTGAATTCACATCTACCAGAAACATTCAAAGGCTGTTTATTTTAAACCATAAAATTCAGATCCATCATCACTCTACATATTTCTAGAAGCTTTTTGTTTAAATTAGGGAACACAATATGATGGTACAACTACTGATGGAGATTAGAAGTAGTCCTGGCACAATTGTTTTGGCCTCTTTCCTGGTCCTGCTCTTGGAAAGGAATGCCTTTTGCCTCTTACAGCTTGTTGTCCTATCAACCACTGAGCATCTGGTATAGCAGATGGGCTTTGCCACATATCTGAATCAGTCACAAGGAAATGCAATCAGTGCTATCATCATTTCTGCATGAATTTTGTCATGTTTTACTAGTTTCAAAGCACTTATTCCAGGAAATATTTATTGCTCATCTAATAGATGCAAGAGTATAGAGTTGACCAAGGTGAATGTAGACACAAATCCTTACCAAATCTTATTTGTGAGGTGCCTCCTCAGGTTTACTTCTGGTCTGGTACAGGTTGGGTTACTTGATGCCACCCTATTTTCATTTGCATGTTATGATCCTTTTTTCATGCGATTATATGCATGCTTTGTTTTATCATCTGCCCCAGTCTCCATGCTTTGTTGCATCTTCAGAGCTTTCTGCTTCTCCCAGGTTTACTATGGAATGGTACCAGGGCTAGGGATTTCTTAATCATTCGAAACAACCTCAGGAACTTTTTTCAACACACAAATGCCCAAAATTTACCCTAAGATTATTTCATTCAGTAGGTTTAGGAGTTGTCCTGGTCTTGTGCTTTATATCGAGTTCTGTTCATATTATTAACAACTGATTACTTAATTACTGAGTCAACATGAGTCTCAAGTATGAGACTATGACATATACTTGAACTTTAAAAAAATAAAGTTTCCTGGTGTGATTTGGAAAATAAATTTGAATATTTTATTTATGACATTGGTGGGCAGGATGAGGGATAGAGGGGAGGATATTATGTGCAAGGGATAGCAAAATAAAATATCTTTAATATTCAGCCAGGTAATGTAATTAATAGAGGCTGGCTGAACATATTCACCATATATAAAACATGATTGGGCAAAGAAGCCAACAGCTAGTAATCCATGGGAATGCTTTCTCTGTGCCCTAAAGAAAAAAAAAAAAATTCACAGGGTTCTGTAGAGTCAGCACCTTCAGATTCTGTATCAGCTACAGTCTGGGCAGAAACCACATGCTTCCCAAGCTAGCCTACATTGAGTGACTGAGAAAGGCCTGGCTATCTCAGCCAAAGCAGGATACTTGAATGAGCATTCTTGCTCTAGAGCTCCCCAAGTTGGCTGAGGATTTCTTGAGTATGAATAGCACATCACTTTTTTCTCTGTCCAATCCTGTTTTCTCCTCCTTTCCTTCACAAATGTTGGTCCCTAATATACATCTTTCATCATTTGCTTCCACATCTAGCCTGTGACACATTTAACAAGCAAGAGTATAATATACAAATAATTAAAAAATGGAAAATGTGACTCTTCATCTTTCAAACTCCAAGTTCCATTTAGACCTAATACTTATATGATAGCTTGTTGTAAGATAATAAGATTGTTTCTATGACCTGAGAAGCAATCAACAACTGTAATACAATAAGCTGTTATGCCTGGCCTACTAAAACTTTATAAAATGATTTTCTGTTGAAAAAAAAAAAAAAGGAAAACTGTAGATATGGTAGATTTCTCTTTTTCTGCTTGAATCTCATTGAAGCCAGCATCTTTTTTTCTCTCATATGAAATGAGGAACTGGGTCTAAGGCAAAATGCACACAGTATATCTGCATCTAGGTCTATCATGACCTACTTTCTCTGTTTTAAATAAAAAGGTATTATCAGACAATTATAAATGTAATTTTTAACTACAGAAACCAAATTGTTAAAGCAAGAGACAAATTTAGAACCTCAAATGTATGAACACTTAGTTGAAGAATCTCTGATGTAAATGGTTATGATTGGTGCAGGGAAAAGTGTGGGAGATTGTTCAAACCCTAAATTACCCAAATTGTTTTCCTACTAATTTAGACAACTTATTTGTTTTTCAGATGAGCAAATCAAGGCTCACAATGGTCAATGATTTCCCAAGATCTGATGGTAATTCTATGTGTTGCATTATATCTCTCGTTTTCCTGCGTGTCTTAAAACATTATTTTATCAAATGTAATAAAATTTCAACCTGACAAAAAATGATATTTTGTTTCCTGTTATAAATACAAACAAAACAAAAGTTTTAATGAATCATTTCCAAGACCAACAATTAGAGAAAATGTCTGTATCCAATGTTCAGAATGAACAAATCTTCCGCCTGGGTATCTTCATACTAACACTGTGTGCCCAATTTCTTGGTGAATTCCCAGGCTATTTAAAAATTAGTTTCAGGATGTATCCTTATTAACTGAATTGGTTCTGTTATCATTGTTTTTCTAAGTATTTAACAAATATGATACAGACCTGAATAGAAATTTAGTATAATATTTACAGTCATTTAATTCTGCCATTTTTTTGGAATCTATATACAAAATATAAATCTGATCTTATCTTGTTTTTGTTTCAATAGTATAAGTATTCTTCTTTCAACATATCTTTAGAAAATATTGACTTCTCTCTGGATTGCTTTGTAGCAGCAAATTCCTTATGTGCACTGCACTTTATATAAAACTGCAAGTTTTAATACCAAATACTCCATCTAAACTATTTCTCTCTTCCTGGTTATATATAAGTCAACTGTAATTAAGCTCAAAGGTGTTTTTTTTTTTTTTTCTTCTCAGCCTCTCCCCTAAAAAACTTATAGTTTATTGTGTTACTTCAACATGATTTCCATTTCTGTTGGCTTGCCAATATCAATTGTCCCTGAGGAAATGGGCTGTGTACCAAGATATAATCTTTAAAGAACAAAGTAGATCTTGAAATATTTCCATAGCCACTACTCAATATCATTCCAGAGTTCTGCAGAATACTAATGCTGACTCAGAGGAGTAATCCATTAAAAAACACAAGATATGTTTCAAATGTTGTACCATTGTTTTTAAATCATATTTATAGGAAAAACAGTTTGTATAATTTAGGATTTGAACAACCTTTATCATGATTTTTAGTTCTCATATACAAAATAAGCCAGACAAAATTAATGGGAAGTTTTTAGTATAAAATAATTAATACTTTTAGGATGAATATACATTTTCATTTTATCAAGTGACATTCTTGCATTTTAGAGTGTTGCTTGGCAACGGTATTTTTAGTCTTGCAAATAAATGTATCAGTACATATTAATGTCAGTTATATTAATATTTCTAAAGCTATTAAAATACCATCTTATTCCAAGACATTAAAATACAACTCAAAGTGGTCATAATTTCTTCAGTAATTAAAAGACAGGGCAATTTCTCAGCCTTTTAGCTAAGATCAAGTGTAGTGTTGGTTCGTATCAGTTTAATATTTGATACATCCTCTATATGAGGACAATAGGTTTTTGAAGCAAGGGGATGCAATAGGAACTTGTTCTATCCACTCCACGTATTGACCTGGTATTGCTATACTTCCAGGAATGGAGAACCTCTCAGGGACCAAAAAAAAAAAAAGGCATTTTAGTAACATTTATTCATGCCATACGGGTTTGATCTTATTATTCTGTTATAGTCTTTTGTTACATTCTAATAACATTTAAAATGGTGAGAATTAAGGAGAAGATAGCCATAGAAGTTTGATACTGTTTATTAATTCCAAAAACAGATATTGGATTATGTTTGTAAACTGGTTTGTTCCTCTGGGCATACTAGACTATACTAGATTCAGAGGTTTCAGTTTTACTTGATTAAATAATGATTAAGGCTTTGACTGGGCCACCTCAGTAGGACGTTAAGTCCCTGCTGCCTTGGTAGGCGGAAACTCACAGAGAAACCACATGGCAAGAGAAGGGAGGGGAGAGTTTTGATCTTGAATCCCTGGGAAGTAAACATACAGAGAAGCAGATATGTGAGGAAGGAGAGAAGGCTCCATTAGACATGGCAGAGGCCCTGGGAAAAGAGACGAGCCATTAGCCTGAGAGTTTACAGCTGGACTTGTGGAGAAAGCAGAGCAGCTGAGCTGGGAGAGAAAAGAGTCCCAGGAACCCGGCAAGCCTGAATCCTGGCAGGCGTTGGCAGCCATCTTGCTCCAACACTTGGCAACACGTGAGGGAAGTAACTTATGCTTTATGGCCTGGTAACTGTAAGCTTCTACCTCCCAAAAATACTCTTTCTGGTATTTTGCATCAGCACCCCTTTGGCTGACTAATACAATAATTTCATTAAACCATTGATAATGTACAGGGAATGTATATATCTGCAAGTGTGAGTTGTGTATGTGTGTGTGAGTGTGTATATGCATGTGTGAGAGAAAGAGATGCCCCTTAATTAAGAAGGATTTTCCACTACTCCCTACACCAAACCTCAATTCCGGGCTTCTTTTATATGTGATTCATACATCCTTTGGATACTTTTGGAGATTAATACCTCCTTCATCAAAATCAAAGCACAAGGGCAGTAAAACAACTGACTTTGGAAGGAAAAAAATAAAGATAAATTAAATGTTCTGCTTTGCTTCTTAGGTAATAGTAAACCAGAGATCAATAAATTAAGAGCCTTTTATTTTTTATACTGTTTTTTTTTTTCCTGTATTTATTTACTCTAAAGTATTTCATATAAACTGTTGGGTAGAGAAGTATTTAAGAAGCTAGATATATATATTGAGTTATATAGAGAACTGGTTAATCTAGTATAGGAAAATAAACTAATCTTTGGAATTTTTGGTTGTTCTGGTTGTACTGGAAAGATTTATTTCCACTCTACCAGACAAATATTGCCAATCTAACCTATAGCATCACTAAGACTAGGATATTTAGTCCATGGTAAACAGTAAGTTAATAATGGACTAGTGTTGGTATCCTACCAAAGACCTATTGTGGTTCTAGCAATAGAAGAAATTACAACATTGATGTGGAGGCAGTGGCCACTGGAGGCTCTTGGGGACAGGGAGGGGGAAAACAGGTGTAATACGGGGGCTTTTTCGGGACTTGGGTATCGTCCTGAATGACATTGCAACGACAGATATAGGCCATTATGTATCTTCCCATAGCCTGCATAATTGTGTGGAAGAGAGTGCAAACTACAATGTGAACTATGGTCCATGCTCAGTGACAGTGCCCCAGGATGTGTTTATCAATTTCAATGAATGTGCCACACTAAAGAAGGATGTTGCTTATGTGCGAGAATGTGGGAGGTGTGGGGAGCAGGGCATGTGGGAATCCCTATATTTTTTGTGTAACATTTATGTAATCTAAGTATCTTTAAAAAAAATAAATAAATAAATAAAATAACCAGTAAGTTAATAAAAATAAATAAAAAGAAAGAAAGAAAAGTATATACCCCTGGATCAAGGATTGACAACTGCAGATCACAAGCTAAATCTTGTCCAACACTTATTTTTCTAAAGTTTTATTGGAGCACAGCCTAACATTCTCGTTTATATATTGTCTATGACTGCTTTTGTACTGCATCTGCAGAGGCAAGTGTTGTAACAGAGATTATGGCCTGCATAGCCTAAAATATTTAGTATTTGGTCCTTCACAGAAAAAAAAGTTGTTGCCTTCTCCCCTCAACAATTCTTGGTGGTCTTCCTCCCCATATGACAATGAAGGACATGCCACTCATCTTTTTGTGTAATTTCCAGGTTTTTGTTAATTTTTCATAATAAAGTTAATTTTAACTGCATAATTAGTTAATATATGAAATGGAATTATTAGAAATCCACTTTTAGAAGTGGCTAATTCCTTTATAGCTATGTATGTCAAAGTATTCACTGATAAGCATACAGGAGTTCTGAAATAATTTTTATGTGTTAAATGAATGCTGTTCAAGATAAATTTGTAAAAATATTTTCTAGGCTCCAGTACCCTTATGAAAACTGACAACCCTAACAGCCTAACATTTATAAAACAGACAGAACTGTAGGTCTATATCATCATTTCATCCTAGGTCTCTCCACTAAATAGAAGCTTCCACCCCGGGTTCTGGCAGCCATGTAATCTAAAGGTTAAACAATGGGCTTCCACTCCTCCACACACTATATTAATCTCCTTAGATAAGACTTTAACCTCCTTTGCATCAATTTCCTCATCTGTAAGATGGGGCATAAGTGAGATATCGCTTATGATTGTTTTCAGAATTAAATGATTTTATATATATAAAGAGTTTAAAATCTAGAAATGGGTAATAAAATGCCAAATTATAAATAACAAATATTTGTATAAGTATTGGGCATTATAAATTTTACTGGAGATAGTATAAAGGGTCTTATATAAATTCTAACAAATCTTCAGGATAATTATTTCAAAAGTAATGGATCATATTTCTCATCCTCAAAACTGTAAGCTTGTAAGTTAACAAATTCCCATTGTTAAAAGCCAACCCATTTCACAGTATCTGCATTTCCGCAGCTGGCAAACTAGAACAGAGACTTTGACAACAAAGTCTCTGGCATCAAATGAGTTGTTCTATCCAACTACATTTTAATAATTTAAAATGGGAACTATCATATTTGGCCCTGGGTTCTGCAATAACTTTCTCCTAAACACTCCAGTTTTTCTCTCTCCCTTCTCTAATCAGAACTGCAGAATTTAGGGCCAAATATGACAGTCTAAAGAAACAATGTGGCAATAAATACAGGAAGGAAGATTCAGGTAAGATATTAACTATTTTAGGTCAATCATCAAATGAAATTTGCAAATGTCTGCCTGCCTTCATACTTTTCTATTTCTCTCTCCCCCTCCTCGCTTCCCTTCTTTCCTTCCCTCTTTCCCTCCTTTTCTTTCTTTCCTTTCCTCTTTCTTTCTGTCCCTCCCTCCTTCCCTCTTTCTCTCTAAAAGCATGTCTATTACATTCATCTTTTCCAGTGAGTTCCTCCATTATTTTGACCTTAAAAATCTCAGAAATTAATATATAATTATTTTATTTTACTTTTCTAGTCAGCATGTTTAAATATTTGATTTTACCATTCATCTGATAAAAATCATTTATATACTTCTTGAGCTGAGAGGGTGGGTAGAAGATGAAAACAGCTTACTATACAGAAAAGAAATACACTATAACTTTTCCTCCTGAAATTTCAACGAAGTATTGTAGGACAGTTCAATATGCACATTGAAAAGTGCTGTAGGAAAACCAAATTAATTATGTAATAATTCTAGAGAACATTGAAGAGGTTATACATTTGTGATCATTTTGTAATTATATTTGATTTTATTAATGTTGAGAATATTTTAGTATTTTCAATATACTACAAAATCCTAGATTCAAAATTGTGTTCAAAATAATACAAAGTTAAGAAGCAATTTTTTTTTTATACAAGTCCTCTTGTCTGTTCCCCAAATCATTAACAGTTATCTTCTTGTGGAACCTTCACTTTCTTAGTTCCTGCCCTTCCTAAATCTTTCAAAAATTGTAATATTTAATAAATTTTCTTTTTAACTTAAAAAAAAATTTGGCCCAGAATTTTCATATTAACATCAAACCCTTGTATATCTACCATTTAGCTTTATATATAAAACAATTTAGATGAATTTGAAAATATTTGTCTATCCCTTCATTTCAAATTCTTCCTTCCTATCTCAGGGGTAAACTCTGATTTGGTTTTTATCATTTCCATGCCTTTGTTTTTGTTTTTTTTTTACACCTGAGATGGCGCTCTCGTCTGTTTGTGTGTTGTTTTTGCTCATTGTTTGGACTTGTTGCTTGCACTCATTGTCTGCTGTTGTCTGCTTGTTGTCTGTTTCTTTTTTCTTTAAGTGGCACTGGGAACTGAACCAGGGAACTCCCATGTGAGAGGTGGGTGCACAACTGCTTGAGTCACATTTGCTCCCTGCTTGTTTTGTTTTTGCTCATTGTCTGTTCCTTGTTTGCTTGTTGTCTTGCTTGTTTTTTTGCTCGTTGTTTTTGCTCATTGTTTGCTCATTGTTTGCTTGATGTCTGCTTTTTGTTTGTTTGTCTTCTTTAAGAGGGAACCAAACCTGGGACCTCCCTTGTGGGAGACAGGCACTCAGCTGCTTGAGTCATATACACTCCCATCCATACCTATGTTTTATATTTCACTCACGCATTTTTCTACAATAAATTTTAGAACTTTTATTTTTGTCTGTTTCTTGGGAGAAGGTAAACACACAGGTATGTAGGAAATTTTTAAGGACTCTGATCACAATAATTGTTAGAAACCCAGCTCAACTATTTCAAGAAAAAAATTAAAAGGAAGAGAGAATTTATTGGAATACACTGAGAAAAATCACAAAACTAAAATATTGCTATAGGAGCCAAGGGTGGTTCAGAGATAAGTATAAGCAGAGATTTGGAAAAAATTTCTCTCTCTCTCTCTCTCTCTCTCTCTCTCTCTCTCTCTTTCTCTCTCCTTCCTCTCTCTCTCCTCTTTCCATTTCTCATCCCTGCTTTCCTGACTTTTCTATTCCAGAAGGGCCTTCTCCATGTAATGGTCATAGTTGGTTCTTAGTTGACATCTGTGGTGATTTGGAGCTGTGTGCCTCCCAGAAAAACATGTTTTTAAATGTAATCCATTCCTGTGGGTGTGAACCTATTGTAAGTAGGACCTTTTGATTAGGTAACTTCAATTAAGGTGTGGCCTACCTCAATTAGGATGTTCTTAGCCCTGTTACTGGAGTCCTTTATAAGTGGAAAGAAATTCAGACAGATAGAGAGAAAGCCAAACGGAGCAGCCAGAAGCTGAAATTCAATGGAACCTGTAAGAGAATGGAGAGGCCAGAAGAAGCCACCATGTGCCTTGCTGTGTTCCAAGGAATGCCAGCAGCCAGCCTCAGAACACTGGTCTCGGGGAGGAAGCATCACCCTGCTTGGAGTACTTGGAAAGGATAGGCCTTCAGCCCCATTGTGCTGGGAGATTGCTGACACCCCAATGCTCAGAGATGGTGGAGTTTGTGCCCTGGAGTTCTCAGAGTGTTTGGCTGCACCCAGTACTTGGAGAGGGTGGGGAATATGCCTTGGGGTTTGTGGCGACCCTGGCTACCATTCCAATGCTCGAAGAAGGTGGAGCTTTCACCCCAGTGCTCAGGGAGAGCACTGCTGCTGCACAAGCACGTGGAAGGGGTGGAACTGCCACTCCAACAGGACAAAATATTGCTCTATTGAAGCCCTTTTAGATTTTGAAATCTAATGGAATTTACCCTGCTGAATTTAGGAATTGTTTGGGAACCATTATGTCTCTTTTCCTTCCAATTTCTCCCTATTGGAATGGGAAAGTTTATCCTTTGCCTGCTCCATCATTATGTATTGGAAGAAGATAACTTGTTTTTTAGTTTTTTTACAGATTCATAGAAAGAGGGTAATTTTGCCCTAGGACTGATCACACTCATAACCAATTTTGAGGAGACATTGTTTCTGAAATGACTTAAGGCTTTTGGGATGTTATGATGGATTGAGTGTACTTTGCTTACAGAAATATGTCTTTTAGAGGTCTAGAGGGTGGCATGTGATGTGTTGGAACTATATGTAACCCAGAAAACATGTTCTTAAACATAATCCATTCCTGTGGGTGTGATCCCTTTATAAGTAGGACCTTTTGAAGAGGACATTTCAGTTAAGGTTTGCTCCATCTCAGTCAGAATGGGGTTTAATCCTATTACTGGGGTCCTTTAAAGGAGAATGAAATTCAGAAAGATGGAAAGCCACAGGGAGCAGCCAGAAGCTGAAATGCTACAGAACCTGGAAGAGAATGTAAAAGAAGAAGCTTCTATATGTCGTGTTACAAGCTAAGGACCAAGAATCAAGCAGCCAACCCCGGAATGCCACATTCTTTGGGGACAAAGCATTGGCTTAATGATGCCTTAATTTGGCCTTTTTCCTTAACCTCAAAACTGTGAGACATTAAAATTATCATTGTTTAAGCCAAGCAATTGCATGGTATTTGCTTGAGCAGTCAAGAAAACTAAAACAACATCATACAACTTAGTTGATCCTATCATTATATTTAGCATCTTGGAGAAGGATCTATTGATCTGATTTATGTTTGTACTAGTCACTCTATATTAGGGACAGAATATGATGTTTGGTCAAGCTAAGGATACAAGTTAGCACCAATGCCATATTACTACCAAAAGTGCCAATGTACAAGATACATGAATTACTAGTCAAATTAATGTATTTATTGCATGCACTATTTGAGACTAATTGGTTAAAATTGTTATAACCACTTATGCTATTACTTATGAAATACAGTTTTAATAGTTTTCAGTTGATTTCTTTAATTATCCAACACATGAAATTATATCAACCATAAAATATTTAAATTGTCCTATTTTCCATAGTTAGGTCTTTTCTTTTCCATGTCTAAATTTTATTATCCAGGGCTTTTAAAATATTTTTAAATAATAATGATGTAACTGGATTAATTTTTTTAATTAAAATTTTCCCAATTTAAATGTGAAAGCCTTATTAATTGGTCCTTTGCTTTAGTTTTTTAATTTTAGAATAATTATATTAGAGGAAAGTTAAAAAAAACAGTAGAGATAATTTTCATAATATACCTCCAGCTTTCTAAATGTTAATATCTTGTATAACCATAAATCAATTTTGTAACTAAGAAAATTAACATCAACACAAAATTATTATCTAATCTTTTAATTGTCTGATGTATTATGATAATATTCAATATTCTCAAGTTGTCCCACAAATGTCTTTTCTGAGGCAGGATCCACTCCATGATACCTCATTGTATTTAGTTGTCTTCTCTTCTTAGTCTCCTCCTATATCGTAAGACCTAAAACTTCATGTGCTGCCTTGACATCTTTGAGCTTCACAGGGATCCAAAGGCTTGAACCATGAATTCTCCAGTTCTTACCAAATATGCCCCATACTCATTGGGAAAGTTTCCCCACCTGACTGGTTAACCTGTCAGGTGGACCAGCTGCACTCCATCCAGGCTTCAATCTGGTGGGGTTTCACCTCCCTGCCAGTCTACAAAATCATTCACACAAGTCAATCACATTCTCCAGGGGAAACATGCAGGCACCTCCCTTTTTATCACTGCAAAGTCTGCCTCTCATAAACAGGAGCACAACCCCCATGTCGTCCTGCATGCTGTGTGATGTCCTCCTCTCCCAGGCTCTGAGGATATGTGACCAATAAATGGCTACCAATTGCAGTTCAGTGTCAGGTGTCATGTGTTCAGCCATCTTGTACTGTTTAGGACAGGGTATCCCTCCTTCACCAACAGGCTAAATAGAAGGTGATTAGAGCACCTCTAATGCATGGCAGCTACTCAGTCTTTGTCTTTCAGGACCTTGACACTTCTGAAAAGCACTAGTCAGTTATTTTGTAAAATGTCCCCCAGTTGGGATTTGTCAGATTTGTTTGAAAGTGATTCTATGCCTTTTTCCCACTGTCCTATTCAGAAGCTTGAAATGTGCCTGCTAGATGTTAGTTTTTTTAACAGCACATCAGACATTACAAGTAATTATGGGCTGCCTACCAAGAGAATTCAGGCCAGCACACAGCTAGAAAGTGCCTTCATATTAACCACGGTTAAAAGTAGGTACTTAGGGTCTTGACCAGGACAGATACTCATTCTGAATTTGGATGTACATAGCTGGTAACTGAGAGAAATGCCTCAAATACTATTAGAGATCTATTAAATGAAATATTATTTTCCTTTAGATCCCTTGTTTATATATCAACTCATCAAGGAACCCATTTTACGTAGATCTAATAAAACAAGGGGAATAATTAAAAAACTAAAGGGATGGATTGCATAATTCAATGAACATGTGTTAAAATTTAATCAACATGGAAATTAATGTGGTTTGCCATTGGATTCATTGCCGAGATATTGTTGGGAAGATAGGGACTAGAGGAAGGTGTAACATGGAATTTCTACAAATATATCCCCTACTTCTAAAAATGTTTCCTTTCTCTGTCAAATTCTGTAGTGTGGGAAGCTAAATTGCATTACGTTTTCCAAAGGAAAAATCAATTTATGAATATGTCCCTGTGAGAATACATCTGAATATTAATGCCTGACTCCCCAAGGGAAAGGTAGGATAGTTGTTCCTTCTCCTCACATCTTTAATCTGGGATTATTCGTCTCTGCCTCTTTCCTACCCAGTGGGTGAGACAATCTTATATGTTTGGTTTCATCCAACCCACTTCACCTGACTGGGAATGGACAAAAGGTGAAGTGTTGGCCAGATGCATATAGCTTCCAGGCATATTCACCAGTTCTCTTGATGAACCTGATATTTGGGGCAAGTCTGAGGGGAAATTAATAACAAATGGAAAGAAGTAGAAGGATTGATGACAGAATGGGAGCCAATAAATAATGCTCAAAGGAAAAGCTAGCATTACCTTGGTAATTCAAGAGAAGCACCCCATTTCTTGTCATAGGTGAATTCTAAGCATGCAGAAGATATTCCCACTACTTACATTCAATATCATTTTACCTACGGCAAAAACCAAGGGCTGCCAGGAAGAATACCTCCTTGTGTTTTATACACATCTGAATTCTACACCTGTGCTCCACAGGGAATTGTGGTGTCAGGAGACACTCCTTTTGAGACTACTGCATGACATAGAAAGTACAACTATGTGAAGCTTTGACCCACACTCACTTTGAACCAGAGAATTCTCATTTTTTGCATTGAACTTTTGTATGGGATTTTGTATGAATAAAATTGTTCTGCTTATAGAAAAAAAGTTGTTCTAAAAAACTGTTCTAGCAAAAAGCAATATTCAGTGAGTTGGAAACTAAAACTCATTTTCAAAAGAAAAGAATTCTAAGCCTTAAAATTCTGTGAGATACCAAGGCTTTTTATTGTTGTTGTTGTTTTTGATGTTGTTCAAGTGAGCAAAATTCAGTACTCCTAGATAGAAAAATATACAAGACAGGGATTCCAGTTTTAAATGACTTGAATCTACATGATTCCATAAGAAAAGAAAAATAATGAGTTAAATGTAGTCAGGAATTGATCTGTTGTTTAATGATTTCAGGAAATGAACCAAATCCTTGAAATTGTTTGGAGTTGTGGACAGTATTTAATATAAAATCCTTCCAAGTGAGTAACAAAGTCTTAACTTCTCCAGCTTAATGTGACAGAGTTGGGGAAAAAGGCATATACACAATTTCCAAACCCAATCAAAGTTGCTCTCTTTTAGCAAGATAAAAAAGGAGGGAAAATAAAATAATGTTTCCTGGGCAAATAGTGATACAACATTTACTTGCTTTGTACAGAATCGACCATAGTATCAGGGTTTTAATTTTCATAAGCCCAAAAAAGTAAGTATTATTTAACTATACAATTGTTTCACAATAATGCAAGGTATTGATGGTGGGGTAATGATAGGAGCCCTGTATAATGACATGCATGTTTGTTTTATAAGTTCATAACTTATAGTATACACTCTGTTTATGAATGTTCATGTATAAATGATAAACTTCAATTTAAAAAAAACTAAAAAAAAAATAAGATTTTTTTTAAAAAGGAATATTTCTCTGAAAAAAAAAAAAAAAGGAAATTGTGGTAGAACAATTAATACTACAGTTAAATAGCATCAACAATTAGATATTAGAAAAATGTGCCTAGCCTATTAGAAGAGCGAAAATTCCAGTAGGAGAAATTTGAACGAATTGAAATCTCAGGGAAAGGCTATCTCTAATTCACATCAGAAATACCAATTGGAATCGATTTCAGAAAACATGAAACAAAACTACTCTCCCAGAATACACTGAATGATAAGTGAGAAGCTTAGTCTAAAAGGAAATTAGTGGGTAAAATTTATTTAAAGAAGTATTTACTAAAGTAAGAAAACCATTGAAGTTCTTCAAACAATGAAATGGAAAAATTTCCTTGTAAATAACTGTTAACAGTAGGACAGATAAAGTTCTCTCCATTTGGTCTTTTTTAAGGAAACAGTACTTTTTTATTAGTCTTGCCAGTATAATTATAAATAAAATCCACCAAACCTCAATCCATGAAATGTTAAAATGTGCAAAATGTATTGGAAAAGTTGTAGATTCAATGGTTACCTGGGATAAAGCCCACTTAATGGTGGTATATAATTCTTTTAATGTGCTTTTAGATTCAGTTTGCAAGTATTTTGTTGATGATTTTTGCATCTATGTTCATTAGAAATATTGGTCTGTAATTTTCTCTTTTTGTAGTATCTTTATCTGGCTTTGGTATTAGCATGATGTTGGCTCCATAGAATGAGTTTGGTAGTGTTCTTTCCTGTTCAATTTTTTGGAAGAGCTTGAGCAAGATTGTTATTAGATCGTCTTTGAAAGATTGGTAGAATTCACCTATGAAGCCATTTGGTTCTGGGCTTTTCATCTTTGGGAAGTTGGAATCAGTCATTAACTGATTCAATTTCTTCACTTGTGATTGATTTGTTGAGGTCTTCTATTTCTTCTAGGATCAGTGTATGTGGTTCGTGTGCTTCTAGGAATTTGTCCATCTCCTCTACTTTGTCTAGTTTTTTGGCATACAGTTGTTCCTATCCTCTTATGATCTTTCTTATTTCTGCAGGGTCAGTGATAATGTCCCCCCTCTCAATTCTGATTTTATTTATTGGTATCTTCTTTCTTTTTTTCTTTGTCAGTCTAACTAAGAGTTTTGTTGATGTTGTTGATCTTCTCAAAGAACCAAAATTCAGTTTGTTGATTCTGTCTATTGATATTTTGTTCTCTATTTCATTTATTTCTGTGCTTATATTTACTTATTTTTTTCCTTTGGTTTGATATGGGATTAATTTGCTTTTCTTTTTCTAGTCCTGCCAGGTGTGTAGTTAGATCTTCAATTTTAGCTCTTCTTTTTATAATGTGAGCATTGTGGGTTATATAGTTCCCTCTCAGCACTGCCTTTGTGGTGTCCCATAAGTTTTGATATGTTGTGTTCTCATTTTCATTCGTCTTATGATATTTGCTGAATTCTCCTGCAATTTCTTCTTTGAGTAATTTCTGATTACTTAAATGTTTTTTAATTTCCATATATTTATGAATTTTCTGTTTTCCATCCATTATTTGATTTCCAGCTTCATTCCATTATAATAAGAGAAAGTGTTTTGAATAATTTCAATCTTTTAAAACTTATATTGGGTCTCATCTTGTGACTCAACATATGTTCTATCCTGGAGAAGGATCCATGAATACTTGAAAAGGATGTATATCTTGCTGTTTGGGGGCACAATGTGCTATAGATATCTGTTAGGTCTAGTTTATTTATCATATTATTCAAGCTCTCTGTTTGTTTATTTATCCTCTGTTCAGATGTTCCATCCAATACTGAGAGTGGTATGTTGAAGTCTCCAACTTTCATTGTAGAGACATCTATTTCTCCCTCCTGTTTAGCCAGTGTGTGTCTCATGTATCTTGGGGCACTCAGGTTAGGTGCATAAATATTTAGTATAGTTATTTCTTAGTGAACTACCCCTTTTGTTATTAAATAATGACCTTCTTCCATTATAATAGTTTTGCATTTAAATCTATTTTGTCTGATATTAGTATCACTACTCTAGCTCCTTTTTGGTTAATACTTGCATGGAATATCTTTTCCCAACCTTTCACTTTCAACTTGATTGTGTCCTTATGTCTGAGGTGAGTCTCTTGTAGACAGCATATAGATGACCATTTTTTTTAATCCATTTTATTATTCCATGGCTTTTGACAGGGGACTTCAAGCCATTAACTTTCAATGTTATTACTGTAAAGGCATTACTTATTTCATCCATTTTTCTTCTGGCTTTCTGCTGACATATCTTACTATTTTTCTGGCTTTTAACCCTTTAATTTACCCTTCCAATAATCTTGGTTTATACATTCTTCTCCAAATCTCTCAACCATGTTTTACTTTCAGGCTGCAGCACTCCCTTTAGTAGCTTTTGTAATTCTGTAATTTTGATAACATATTATATCAGTTTTTGTTTGTCTGTGAAGACTCTGAACTCACCCTAAATTTTAAAGGGCAGTTTTGCAAGATACAGAATTCTTGGCTGGCAGTTTTTCTCTTTCAGTAACTTAAATACATCATACAACTTTCTTCTCACCTTCATGGTTTCTGAGGAGAGGTTGGCACTTAATCTTATCAAGTTTCCCTTGTATGTGATGGTTTGCTTTTATCTTCTTGCTTTCAGGAATCTTCTCTTTATCTCTGATGTTTGTTATTCTGAATAGTAGGTGTCTCCAGGTAGGTCTATTCAGATTTATTCTGTTTGGGGTGCATTGTCCTTCTTAGATATTGATGTCTTTTGGAAGGATTGGGAAGCTTTGGGTCATTATTTCCACAAATATTCTTTCTGTCCCTTTTCCATTCTCTTCTCCTTCTGGGACACCAATAATGTGTATGTTTGTGTGTTTCTCATTGTCATTCCATTCCCTGAGACCCTGTTCCATTTTTTTCCATTCTCTTCTCTTTCTGTTCTATCTTTTCCAGTTCCAACATTCTTTCTTCAAAATTGCTAATTCTGTCTTCAAGCAATTCAGACCTGCTCTTATGTGCCTCTAACCTATTTTCATCTCATCCATTGTGTCTTTTATTCCCATTAGCACTGTTACTTTTCTTTGCAGGCTTTCAAATTGTTTTTTATGCTCACCTGATATCTTCTTAATATTCTTTATCTCTTTAGTTATATTTTCTTTCAATTCTTTGAATTGATTTAAGAGAGTTGTGTGATTATCATTGATTAATAGTTTAAATCCTGTATCTCTTCAGGATATTTGGCTTATTCCTTTGGCTCAGCCAGCTCTTTCTGTTTCCTAGTATGGCTTGTAATTTTTTGCTGATGTCTAGGCATCTGAATATGGTGGTAAATTTATTCTAATGGCCAATTTCTCTCTCTTGCTTATTTTTTTTTCACAGCTCTTATATGATATTTGGTTAATCTTATTCTAAGTATTTAAAATTGTCCAGCTTAAGTTATCAAAATCAGTCCAGGGACTCACAAATGGTGGTGAAGATTTTCTTCCAAAAATTGGGGTTAAGAAAGACCTAAAAGCAGTTTTTCTCCATGCAATCTCCAGACTAACTAGCAAATGGCATTCGTTGGCAAACCATTCTGTGGAGGTGTTAATTTCAGTCACCACTTTCCTGTGTTTTGGTGTGGCCAGAGCCTAGATTCAAAGTGGGCTCTGCTGGCTGAATTCACTGAAGAGAAGCCCCCCAACTCCCTCCTCCCTTTTCTCTCATAACAGCTGACAAGGAGGAAGATGTCTGTTCCCCCTCTCAGTCAGCTGCAGTGAGCCAGGGGTTTAACACATCTTAATATCTTGGGGGTGGGTGAAAGGAGCCCTTCTTAGCTGCTGTGGACATTTGGTAACTCACACTTGTTGTTTTGGGTTCTTCATCTCTCTATCCTTCACCCTCCTGGGAGCTGTGTGGCACTGTCCTGTTATGCTGAGCCCCAAAGAAGGTCCCTCAGACAGCTTTTGGTCCTTTCTCCATTGTGTTTGTGAGAGAGTTGAGGCCTGCTTGCCTACTCCAATGCCATCTTAGTTTCCATGGTGTTTTATATTTTGACTATTGTTTTTACAATAGATAATTAAAGATTTTCCACTTTGCACATCTATTATATTCATGGAGGGGGTTTATAAGCCTGGTGCCTCTAAAGACATTTAAAAGTATATTGTTCAAATTTCATAACCTTAATAAATGCATTTTCATAAAGCATGAGGTCCAGGACAAAGGTCCTTTTTACAGTTCATAATGCATTATTGACATCTCTATAGTTGGCTGTGTCTTTTCCATATTTTCAGTTCTCTCTGGGCAACATCTGCCTTCATGGCTATGGGCCCTGGTAAAAGTATTTCTTTCTTTGATCTTTTAGCCCAAGGAAAGATAGTAGCATTTTATTTTACTAATTTCTGAATTGCCTCATAGTCCTTCTCTGGCTTTTTAGCTCTTTCAACAGATTACCTAGTTCCCAGATTTAGATTGAGCTCTATTTTCTAAATTAGACCCCAATAGATACACTCAGTATTAACTGAACAAGAAACAGCAGAGTAGAATCACTGATATTTACAATGGTGACTCTCTTTAAGAAAGCAGATTAAGGGGCAAGGGAAATATACTAATATCCCTTTATGACTGTTAGAGTAACCAATCTAACACTCATTTTGGAGGCTCAATCCTGGCCAATATTCTGGAAGCAATACTGTTCTCAGTAAAGATCAATGAAAGTTTCTCTACCTGAGTGATTCTCTAACTCACTTCTGAGATTGAAGTCTCACCTTCCTGGGTTTCTCATATCAATTGGCAAAATTCCAGAGCCCAGTAGTCTGCAAATGTCTGATGTTTTAATTTCTAGAGGCTTAAATAACCTTTCCCTGTCTACATTGCTACCTTGGTATTATACTGACATTATGGCTTATGATAACTGGATTTCAATTATTATTTCATACTTTAATCTCTTTTTCTTGGATCCATCATTTTCTGGAATTGTATTCCCCTTGGCCGCTTCCTAGATCACTGGCATCCAGACTATCATCACAGCTTTTATTCCTTTCACAGACATTTAAACCAAGACATCTGCCTAGGTGTGCCATCCTGGTATCTGATTAATTTGCTTGCTTCCAAACTCCAGTTAAGATAGAAATTAGTAACTGATTTGGATTTCCATAAAAAATAGTTAAATTAAAAAATAATTTATCTAGAAACTTAAATATGATGCATGGGTGTTGCCTCAAAAGCTCTCCTAAGCTGCAAAACTCGTAGACTTTGAGCGCTGTATGGGGTGAGTTTCATTACTTATGGAATATTTTCTTAAAGATAATCCTATTTAACCTAGATAAATCTATTTGATATTCAAAAAACTTAGTTCCAGGTAACACTGATAATTTGTTTCAACTTTAGTTCACTTACAGGATTCAAAAATCCATATCATAGTGATTTTATAGATAGTCCAGAGTCAGGAATGTGTATGTTTACTGTGAAAATATTTTTAAGTTTTCAGTACATATAAACCACTTGGCAAGAATAAGCATTGCTTTATGTCATTAAAACAAGTATTTTAGTATAATACACAGAATATGTTAGGAGTACAGGCTGTCATAGAAACAATACATTTTTAATTAATTCTGTCCCATTTCCTGCATTACACATTTTACATAATTTAACCTAACCAGGTCATTGAAAAAAAAATTTCTACTTTTCCATGGACCCATATTTGATATCTGTGGGAGAAACCAGCATGACTGCCAACTTCATAATATTATATTAAAATAAGAATGTCAGAAATATGGTCTAAATCTAACTGACCAGTCTAACTTTCCAGTAATTTATTTATATGATTTATTTGTAATAGTCAAAATTATTGACTTCTGTTCCCTAAAAAAGGTAGAGATTTTACTATCTCAATCTCTTTATAAATATTTTTCTTTTGTGTTGAAAGAATTCTTACTATCCAAATTCTACCTGTCATTCAAGACCCAGCTGAAGTTCCTGTTCTAGTCAAATTTACCAGATCACTTTTCCCATAACTAAACTCACAACATTTATTCTTCCTCTTATTTTATTTGTGTCCCCATCACCATTTGTTTGCCTCCATTATAAAATATAAACTATTTTTAAAGTTATATAACTCTCTGCTTTTTCTATAATAAATATGAGTTTTTTCCTATGCAGTTTCTATAACAAACTGTGAAGTATAATAAACTGTGATCTTCTATAGTACAAGACCCATGATAAGGCCTCTTAAGAGTACTTAATGCACAGCAAATATTAAGTGTATTTTTAATAGGCTTGCATTGCACAGTGGATATTATGTTGTTCATATTTTGTGTTAATGTTTTACTCCATCTATTTGAAGCAGATTATGAACTCTAGAGGGAAGGAACCATGTTACATAGAAGTTTAACTGCATTACAATATCTGACAGTATAATGGACATATTAATTACATGCTTAGATGAGATTCCTTAGAGAGTATTTTTATGATTATTCTACTTTGAAAAAGAGGTTCTAATATGAATAAATTTAAAATTTTGAGTTTGGAATAGAGTCTTCAACAAGATAAATAAACTTTGCAGTCTTTATCAATTTTTCCTTTTTTGGTTTAGAATAATTAAAATTTGCTTCATGACAAGACCATTCATTTACTCATCCAAGAAACATTTTGGAGAGCTTGATGTGTGCTTTACATTGTGCAAGAAAAATATTGATGGAATTATCACACAGAGAGATGAATAATTTAAAACAAAGAAAATTATTTTAAATGTAGATAACACAAATTTATGAGGTACTGTAATAAAGGGACCTGACCTAGACTTGGGTGGGTAAAGGTAGATCAAAGAAAGAGCCAGAAACCTTGATAAGTATCAGAAGAATGAATAGAGGTTTCCTAGGCAAATGGAGAGTTGGAGAGAAATATAGAGAAAGGGATCATATATGGAAAAACTTTGTGATAAGAGGGAGCATAGCACAGTTGTATAAAACTAAAGGGAGTCAGCTGTGACTGGAACACAGATATCAAAGTGTAACAGATGAGCCTGGAAAAAAGGGATGGGACCATTCCTTGCAAGATTATAAGACACGTTAATATTTTGATCTTCATCTCATGTGTGAAGGCAAGTTATTTGAGTTTTTAAGACAGGAAACAAAAACAGATCTGCACTTTTAAAAGGTGTCTCAGCAAGAAGATAACTTGAGGAACTGTGGGAAGATGGTAGGATAGGAAGCTCCAAGAATCAGAACTTCCACCAGAACAACAATTAAACACCAGGGACTATCTGAATCAATTATTTCAAAACTCTGAAGCCCAATAGAATCCTGTGCAGCATCCAGGGAAATGCAAAAGTAAGAAGCTGGTAATACAGTAAATACCAGTGAATTGTTCTCACCACAGAACAGTTACCATTTGCCCCACTCTCACAGCAGGTAGCAGTGGGGTCTGGTCTCTGGCTAGATTGCTGGTGCCAAAAAGGGACATAAAATCTAGTTCCATGAGATCCAGAAGGGGGATGCTGTCTGATCACTGATCACTGTTGTTAGTTAGCTCTTGGGTTCACTGGGGGCTGTTGTTCCAATCCCCCCCATGGCAAAGATAGCAGAGGAGACTTGAAGATGCTAGACTTCCTCAGAGCTACAGAGAGAAGTTAGAGGATTGTGTTTGCTAGGCAGGGGCCAAGTAAAAAAAAAAAAAACAAAGTTTTAGAAAGCTGTGGAAGAAGCTCCTGGCATCCTTTTTGATCTCTCCCTTATTCCCTCCCCAGGGCAGTTTGGAGCTGGTCAGCACCTTCTTGTGAGTCCCTGGCCTTTTTTCAGCTGGGAGAATCTGACTTGGGAAATTCCTCTCCAGCATGTACACTCCCCTACTTCCCAGAATGTGCCTTCTGGGCAAAAGCAGGGTGAGACAACAAAATCAGTATAAGAAACAATTGGAGCAGTTGGCCTAGGGCAGAGGTTACCTGCTTAAAGTCCTGCTGTGGACATAAAGAGGGCAGAAATCTGTTTTGTGAGTAGAGGGTTCATTTAAACTTCTGTAAATAGGGTAACTCCTAAGGCCGCTAGCAAACACAAGGACAAGACACTGGCCCAGAAAAGGCTGGGAGGCCCCTGCACTTTGCATTCACCTTGCTGAACTTCCTGATAGGAGGGCTGAACTCTGAAGGAGAGCACCAGCCAACAAAAAGCCTACTTGCAAAGGCAATGAAAGATATTTTGGGTTAGGTTCACATGGTTTGGTTAGCTCCTTACACTCAGGAAAATCTCTGTCACATCAATAGCTGGATACAACTCAAGAAAAAAACATTTGAGGAAATAAACCCCGGGGTTAATGTTTTAAAATATAAAAGGTACAGTGTGTAATAAAAGATTACAAGACAAACAAAGGAATGTGAAGTGATGGTCCAGCCAAAGGAAAAGGAAAAAATCCAGTAAACATCAACCAAGGAAACCAGAATATGGACATACTGAACAAACACTTTTAAAAATGACCTTCAGTAGGCTCAAGGAGATGAAGGAAAATACAGAGAAAGGACTAAAGGATAGCAAGAAACCAATGAATGAACAATGTGAGAATATAAATAAAGAGATAGAAATTTTAAAAAGGAACCAAACAGAACTACTAGAGTTGAAGATCACAATAACTGAATTGAAAAATTACCAGGAGGGATTCAACAGCAGATTGGAGCTGTCAGAAGAAAGAATCAGTGAACTTGAAGACAATACACTTGAAATGAGTCAGGTTGAGGAGCATAAATAAAAAAGAATTTTAAAAAGCAAAACTAGTTTAGGACACCTGTGTGACACCGTCAAGCATAACAATATATGTATTATGGGAGTCCAATAAGAGGAAGAAATAGTAAAAGAGGCAGAAGAAATATTTAAAAAAATAATTACAGAAAATTTCCCAAACTTAGCAAAAATGTGAACATGCACATACAAGAAGCCAAACAAGATAAACTTGAAGAGAAATATGCCCTGACACAAACTATTCAAACTTTAGAATGCAAAGGACAAGGAGAGAATTCTGAAAGCAAGGTGTTATGGAGAAGGAAGTCCTAAATAGATAGAGTGTCAATTTCTCATCAGAATCCATGGAGGCAAAAAGGCAGTGTGTCGAAATACTTGACATGTTGAGAGAAAACAAGTGGCCAATCAAAAATTTTATATCCAGAAGATTTTCTTTCAGATATGAAGGAGAGATTAAGAATTCCCAAATAAATAAAAGCTGAGAGAGTTCATTATAACTAATCTACCCTACAAGCAATGCTAAAAGCAGCTTTTCACACTGAAAGGAAAGGAAACTAGACAGTGACTCAGAAATAAAGAAATAAAAAGAAATAAAGAAATAAAGGTCTCTGATATAGGAATTTTATTGTATTTTTTGTTATGTAACTCCACTTCTTACTTCCTACAGCTTCTAAAATGCAAAAGACTAAATAGTAATGGAAAATCTAGATAATATGGTAAAATGTACAAAGGTAGAATCTGTAACAAATACAAAAAAAAAAGATGGAGTCATGAAGAGGTATAAGGTATAATGTATGTGAATGGTATTGAAGTCAAGTTGATATCAAATCAAATATGATTGCTATATATTTAGGATATTAAAATTTAATCCTATGATAACCACAAGAAAAATATATGAAAAATATATCCAGAAAAAATGAGAAGTGACTTAATATAATTCAATACAAAAAATTAAATAAGTATCAAAGTAGACATTAATGGAAGAATTGAGGAGCAAAAAAAGTGTAAGACATACAAAGACTAAGTAGCAAAATGGCAGAAATTAGTTTTGCACTATCAGTAGGGACTTTTAATGTAAATAGAGTAAACTCTCTAGTCAAACTTCAGTCTGGCAGAATGGATAAAAATGAATGATGCAGCTCTTTGCTGACATCATGTCTCACATACCGATGAAACTCCTGCGCCAGAAGTTGGAGAAGCAAAATCTAAAACTGCAGCAGAGGAACCTAGAGCTACAAGGGGCCTCGGGTTGTGAGCTTATCAGAAATCCAAAATGGAGATGTGTATGAAGAAACTGTGGAGCCTGGAAAAGTTTAAAAATCCCTAAAACAGTCTATGGATGTGGGCTTGTCAGAAACCCAAAATAGAGACATGTCTAATGAAACAGTGAAAAATGATAAAGTTAAAAAAATCCCCAAAGAAATCTACCATATTAACCAATGGAGAAGCAGCAACACAGTTACCCAATTCAGAATCAGAGAAGAAAAAGAGAAAAATGGTAGAAAATGCTGGGCCTGATGCAAAAAAAAAAAAAAGAAGATAAAGAGGAGAGTGAAGAAGAATGTGCCAGAGCTCCTGAAGAAACAGAAAATAGTGTAGAGAAGCCAGATGATGAAGATGACAATGAAGTGCCTGGCTTGCCCCTGGGACTGACAGGAGCTTTTGTGGATACTTCCTTCACATGCCTAACTAATCTTGTCAATGAAAACACCTTGAAGGCAATAAAAGAAATGGACTTTACACACATGACTGAAATTCGACATAAAAGTATACGGCCACTTCTGGAAGGCAGAGATCTTCTAACAGCTGCAAAAACAGGCAGTGGCAACACCCTGGCATTTCTCATCCCTGCTGTCGAACTCATTTTTAAGTTAAAATTCATGCCGAGGATTGGAACAGGAGTCCTTATTCTTTCATCTACTAGGGAACGGGCCATGCAGACTTTTGGTGTGCTTAAGGAGCTAATGACTCACTATGTCCATACAAATGGGTTGATAATGGGAGGTAGTAACAGATCTGCTGAAGCACAGGAACTTGCAAATGGGATCAACACCATTGTGGCCACACCAGGTGGACTCCTGGACCACATGCAGAATACCCCAGGGTTTATGTATAAAAACCTACAGTGTCTGGTTATTGATGAGGCTGATTGTATCTTGAATGTTGGGTTTTGAAGAGGAATTAAAGCAAATTATTAAACTTTTTCCAGTACACAGGCAGACCATGCTCTTTTCTGCCACACAAACTTGAAAAGCTGAAGAGCTCGCAAAAATTTCTCTGAAAAAGGAGCCATTATATGTCCGTGTTGATGATGATGAAACTTATGCAGCTTTGGATGGTATTGAGCAGGGATTAGTCACTCTAAAAAGAGATTCCTTCTGCTCTTTACCTTCCTTAAGAAGAACTGAGAGAAGAGAATGATGGTATTCTTTTTATTCTGTATGTCTGTGAAATACCACTACAAGTAGCTTCACTACATAGATTTGCCTAACTCGGCCATCCATGGAAGGCAGAAGCAAAATAAGAGGACAACCACCTTCTTCCAGTTCTGCAGTGCAGATTCAGGGATACTGTTGTGTACAGATGCTGCAGCCTGAGGGCTGGATATTCCTGAAGTCGACTGGATTGTTCAGTATGACCATCATGCGTGTGTGGAATACATTCATGTGTGGGTGAAACAGCCAGAGGCTTAAATGGAAGAGGACATTCCTTGCTCATTTTGCACCCAGAAGAATTGGGTTTCCTTCATTACTTGAAGCACTTCAAGGTTCCATTAAGTGAATTTGAGTTTTCCTGGTCCAAGATTTTTGACATTCAGTTTAAGCTTGAGAAATTGATTGAAAAGAACTAATTCCTTCATAAATCAGCCCAAAAAGAATATAAGTCACACATTTGAGCATATGATTCCCATTCTCTGAAACAAATCTATAATGTCAATAATTTAAATTTCCCTCAGGTTGCTCTGTCTTTGGTTTCAAGGTGCCTCCTTTTGTTGATCTGAACATGAACCGCAACAGCAGAAAACTTAAAAAGAGAAGAAGTGGTGGTTGATTTGGTTACCAGAACGCCAAGAAATTTGAGAAGTCCAAAATCTTCAAAAACATTAGGAAGAAATCATCTGACAGCAGGCAGTTCTTTCACTGAAGACATACCTGCCTTTCATCCTGAAGAACTTTGTCCTGAAATGGATTCTTTTTTTCCTTATGCTAACAAAGAAACTTATTTCTGTGATTTGGACTGATCTAATAAGAGTATTCGGGTTGCAAGACTTAGCATTCTTTATTTTCAGCAAATTATTTTTTTAAATTTTTGGTTATAAAGCAGTTCAATTTTTCTTTTGTCCAAGGGCAAAGCTAGGAATATTTTGGTCTTTGTTCTGATGATACAATATTTTAATTTTAAAATTTTTCCCCAAAATTCGTGTCATTGTTGTTAACAGAATTCTCTCTGTACCTTTCTTTTCTGGTGTCTGAGAAATTTTATGGCAAAGATGGTGGTATTAACTCTCTTTTAAGGCAGGTGAGAGAATGTACTGGAGAGGTGGTGGGATACAGAAAATAGTCTTGGATTCTTTTATGGTTTTGGTTATTTCTTGGACTTTCACAGCAGTTCTTGATCCTTCTTGGAAATGCTACGGTATAAAATTCAGAGCTTTGGGAAATACCTTAGAAACATTTTAGGTTCAAGGTGGTATCAATTTTTACATACTGCTTGCTAGTTGAACAAAGTGTTCCTTGCAGGCTTAATATTGGGGAAGAAAATCTGGGCTTTTTGAGCCTCATTTGCATCAATATAGGTATAGTTTGCTGTTCTGTATTTGGTAACTTTGCAAAGACTTTTTTTAAAAACAAAAAATAGCATATTCCTCATTCAAATTTGTTGACATTTTTGTTAGTGTCCTTGTGAGAAAAATTACCTCTTCCAGAATCCATGAAACACAGATTGGCAGTGAAAGTTGAAAATGAAGAAAGGTCAGAGAAAACCTGCAAAGCCAGTGTTTTAGTCAGGTAGGTTTTCTATTGTGGAAGCACTTGGTTTCTAGTGTGTTTTGTGTAGTATGGTAGTTCTATTTCATAGTGATTCAAAACTTGCTACCATCATTTTGCTCTTATGCCAGTTAACCTTCAGAATCCCATGAAATACAAGTACACTAAGAATGTCAAGTGTAGGGTAGACAGTCTTAAAAGTAGCATTCCAATAGGAAAAGAGCAAGGTTCCACAACTGAGTTTGACCATAGGCGCCAGTCTGGCCCTGCCCTCCCGGGGGTCAGATCTTGGCTGCTGGGCCCCAACTCCTGACATTTAATAACTTTCCCTCCAGGAGCTTGTTTTGTTTGAGAAATAATCATGTTTCAAAAAAGACAAAAAAAGCAAAAGGAAAAATATTTAATCACTGAACAGAATTAAATATTGCTGATATTTGGGTATCTGTCCAGTTTTTTCTATACATGCTGATACTTTTTAAAGCTTTTTTTTTTACTGAAAGTGAAGTTATCCTCTATCCATTACTTTGTAATAACCAGCATATTTTCCCACGTCATTAAATAATTACAACAGCAAAAAAATGAATGACACAACTATATGCTGTTCATAAGTGACTCAACTTAAATTCAAAGACATAGTAGATTGACAGTGAAAGGATGAAAAAAATATAACATGCAATTATTAACCAAAAGATAGCTGGGGTAGCTATATTAGTATTAGATAAAAAAGACAAAGTAAAAAACATTTATGAGAGACAAAGGTAGTCATATACTGATAAGGGGGTCAATTCAACAAGTAACAATTATAATTATATATGCACCTAACAGCCAAGCCCCAAAATATACGAAGTAAATACTGACAGATTTGAGGGGAGAAACTGACAGTTCTACATTAATAGCTGGAGATTTTAAGACACCACTTTCAATAATGGACTGAATATCTATACAGAAGACCAATAAGGAAATATAATAAAAAACATGAACTATATTCTAAACCAGCCAGACCTAACAGACATATATAGAACACTTCAACCAACAGCAACAGAATACACATTCTTCTTGGGTGCATATGGATTGTTCTCCAGGATAGACCATATCTTGGTCACATAATAAGTCTCAATAAATTAAAAAATATATAAATCATATAATATATTTTCTTGAAGCTTGAAATAAATAAGAGAGGGGGAGATGGAAAATTCACAAATATATGGAAATTAAACAATGTACTCTTAACCAATGGTTTAAAGAGGAAATTACTTGGGAAATTAGGAAGCATCTTGAGATGTATGAAAAAGAAAATACAACATAACAAAATTTACACATTGTAGCAAATGCAGTTCTGAGAGGGAAATTTATAGCTCTAAATGCTCATATTAAAATGGAGAGAGATCTCAAATCTGGGACCTAACCTCAAAACTGGAATGGTCTCTCTTTTTGAAATTCTTAAAATTTTCCTCTTATTTGACAAATATCTTTAATTTTTCTACATAAGGAACATGTGGAAAAGGAAGTAGGGGGTTGGAAATTTAAAGGTATTCAAAAAGGTTTGAAACAGTTTTGCAAAGAGTGAGAGTTTGAAATGACTGAGAAATGTAATAAAATGTTGACATAATTGAAGCAATGAGGAGTATGCTTGGAATCTTTCAAAAGTAAATAAGGCATTTCAGAATAATATTCCATTTATGCTGTAGCAGTCTGATGGGGGGCAGGATAGAACAATAATGTGCAATGCTATCAGTATTGAAGTAAATAATATGAAAAGATTTAGTAGTAAAGTAAAATTTTGAGATATTTCTTGATGTAAACATACACATACATGCATTCACAGTTTCCTAATGCTCTTTGCCCTTTCTGCAAAGAGCATTCATTGCCTGAGGAAGACAAGGAACCAAAAGCATTTTTCTTTCTCTAGGGCATCAAAGCTTTTGATTTTCAGAAGCCTGTGTTTTTCACTATAAACGCTAAGAACTTGAAGAACTAGGGGAATACACATGATATTTGAAAGAATGCTTTTATTACTTAGGCTGGTCTGAGAGCTATTAAAAAGACACCCAAAAGCACAGGATAAAAAAATGAATTTCCTCTCTCACATAAAAGTCGAAGGCTGTGGCCTAGACTAGCATGGTGACATGGCCATGTTGAGGACCCAGGTTTTTTCTCTTTTATTTTCTGTTTTCTTCAACACATGTCCTGCATCTCTAACTCTCATAATTAAGGCCATATCACAGCCATCAGGAAATGTAAAACAGAGAAAGTAGAGGACATGCCCATTTCTTATAAAGGCAAGACCCAGAAATTGCTCATTTCATATCTGCTCACTTTTCATTGGCCAGAACTTAGTCCCATGACCACAGCCAATTGCAAGGTAGAATAGAAACTGTAACATTGGGACAGCAGCCTTACTGGGGGTTCTATTTTCTAAAGGAAATAGAGAATAATATATTTTGGGGATAAACTGGCAGTCTTTGTCACAATATAGCCATTTGGTGCCCAAGAATCTCTGCATACCGTGATGGTTAAATTCATGTGTCTACTTGACTAGGTTATGATGTCCAGTTGTTTGATCAAGCACTAGCCTGCTTACTATTGTGAAGGTATTTCCTCGATGGGAGATTACATCTATAATCTGTTGATTAAATCTACAATCAAACAAAGGAGATTTCCCTAGCCAATGTGGGCAGTCTTGACATTCAATCAGTTGGAGGTCTTCAAAGCCAGAACTGAGGATTTCTGAGATTAGAAAAAGAATTTCTGCCTCAACTTCAGCATTGGCTTTTGCTGCAGTTTCTAGTCAGCAAGTTTCTCCTAGAGAATTTGGACTAAGTACATAAGCATTACCTTATTGGAGTTTCCAGTTTGCATCTTACCTTACAGAGTTCAGCCTTGCCAGCCCCCATGGTCCCATAAGCCAATTTCTTATAATAAATATCTTTATATATATAGTGTTGGTTCTGTTTCTGTGGAGAACCCTAATACATACACCCTTCTTTTCAATAGAGAATACACTCAATATTCTACATAAAATTCCAGAGAGGCTTTCAGAGAAAGGTATATTACTAGTTGATCCTCGGGAACCATTACACTTTTAGTTTGTTTATCTGTCATTTTTAACACAATGCTCTTATCTTTTTGGGCCAAAATATTTGCTTCAGCTCCTGCCATAATATCCACATTGCATGAAAAAGAGGATAACTGGTGGGTGAAAGGTAAATTACCTGAATCTCATAAATAAAGCATATTTAAAAAATACTTTCAATGTCTTATGGAAGCAAAGGACACACAAGCTTTGTGTAGGAGAAAGTACTTAGTTAATATAACCATTTGCTACTGATTAAAGGTGCTAGATTTAATGAAGTTGGCTTGTTATTTTGTTAATTTTATGGCCCTGTTAGACTTTACCCCACTATATATATGTAAGCATTAATCTTATTCTAACATTTTATTGTTAAATTACCTTTGAAATCTTTAATTTTCAGGTGATCTTTGAACCTGTCATAACATCTTGCTTGTCCCTTCATTAATTCATAGGTTAAATAAATCTTTGGCACATTTTCATTTTCTATTTGCCTGAGTGTCATGATTTTATCTTTCTGCAAATTATACATTACCAAGGGCAAGCCATTCCACTTAATGGCACAACCTGAAAGTTGCTTGCATCACTTCTTTCTTATATCTTTGGTCATAACTTGATAACCTTGTCACATCTCACTCTGGGGGAGGCTGAAAAATATTTTTTTTTCCCCTTGGTGGCAATGTGCCCAGCTAAAATTCATGGAATTTCATAATAAAGAAAGAAGAAGAAAATGGACATTGAAAGTCAGGGTCATTAACTGAAGTAACCTAATCAAAAGTCCCCATCTAAAATAGGTTTGCAATCACAAGAATGGATTATCTTTAAGAACATAATTTTCTGGGGTCTGTAAAAGTCTCAAACTACCACAGTTATGGAGGAGCTAAGAAGGAGAAGCTTTCTGGTTATAGCCTTGTAGTGATAGCCCATGATTTGCATTGTGTGAGCAAGATGAGCTGAGAGGGCTGGGTGGGAGATTCTAGGTTCATGGACATGAAATAAGACACTACAGTCATTTCTCAGACTTATGGAACAAGCAAGAAGAAAATAAATCTACATGCCCTTAAAAAGATTATGATATATCTGAGAAAGATGTTTGCAATCAGAAAAATAGAAAGCATTGGCAATATATTAAGACTAACTAGAGATGTGAAGGACAGTAATTTCTAAAGGATGTCTAGATGGCTTGATGATAACAGTCTCTCTCCATTCTTTGGTACTATGTGAGCCCCTGGATTGAAGACTGAGCACCCAAATTAACTAAGGTCATATTTCTGGTAGGTGGAGATAAAATGAGCCTAATGGAGAAACCTAGTCCACTAATAGAAAAAAATTAAGAAAGATGTATTTTATGAACACACATAGAATTGTCCTTAGTATGCTTTGGATGCCCTGGGACTACTCCAGTTTGCATATTGCTTGCATGGATAACATTTTCAGACTCTTTCAGCTACCGACTCTCCATCTTGAATTAACTACTGTAGTTGGGCCCAGCATTGGAAAAGCCAAGATCTGAGAAGAGTCACTACTGCTCACCATGTAAAGAATAGGTCTAGAGCTGGGAGATTACCTGAAAGGGGTGTGTAGACAAAAAATATCCGTGCTGCATGCTTTTTTACAGTCCCCTATGCAAACAAACAATCACTGCTTTAAGAGCCTGGAATTAGAGGATCTGTACCTAATTTCAGAGACACATGAAGATTAGGCAGGGAAGATTAGAGTAGATTATTTCTTTCCAAGATTTTCTTTAGCTAACCAGTGCTTAATTGGAACACTTTGCAGTAAATGTAACTTGATTTGATTGGTCAAACAGAGGTTCTATTTTACTTATCTATAAAATTAAACATTCAAGTAGACTACATCAGTGGCTACCAATCCTTCTCCAAAAAGGGACAGTGTAGTGGTTTGAAGTTGAATTCATGCCAGAAAAACATGTTCTTAAATCTAACTGTTCCTGTGAGTATGAACCCATTGTAAGTAGGACCTTTTGATAAGACTACTCCTGTTAATGTGTGACTCACCTCATTCAGGATGGGTCTTAATCCTATTGCTGGGTTTCTTTATAAATGGAATGAATACAGAGAGAGAAACCCACTGAAGCAAGAAGCCAAAAGCAAAGAATCCTGGAAGAGAAGGAAGAGACCAGCAGATGTCACTGTGTACCTTGCCATGTGGTAAAGGAGCCAAGGATCGCCAGAAGCTGGTCCTCAGGAAGAAGGCATTGCATTGTTGATGACTTGATTTGGACATTTTCAAGACTTCAAAATTGTAAGCTACTAAATTCCCATTGTTTAAATCAACGCATTTCATGGTATTTGCCTAGAGCAGCATAAGAAACTAAAACAGACAGATAGTAAATATTCCAGGCTTTGCCAGCTATGTAATCGGAAGTACAAGCACTCAGCTGTGCCATGGTTGTGTGACAGCAGCCATAGACTAACTTTCACACATCTGTGGATACAACTAAAGCTGCTAAACACACAAGCACATACACACACACAGGCACACACAATTTTTGATGATATTGAGTGTTCTGATTCACATTGGATTGCATGCTATATTTTATCTGGAATACACTGAAATCATTAAAACTTATACACATGTTAGTTATAAGAATAGTGGGAAAATTAGCAGCTTATATTTGGATTTTGATTTCTGATTTAATCAGGTCTTTGCTACAAACACAGCCCTTTTACATGCCAGGTAATTTTTCTAAATTTATTTCTTAATACTCATTTTCAGAAAATTTCATTTTAAATTGACTTAAATACTTTGTAGACATACAGGCAATATAAGATGGTAGTCTCAAAACTCTAATAAAGATTAATGTTTATAAAAATATATAAATTGGAAGAGAATAGAAAGACTGAAGAACATAAAAATTAAGTCTTCTCTGATTATTTTAAATACATGATATTTTAAATGAGAAATTGAATTTTACTGCTCATCACTGATAATTTCATTTCAAAAGTCAGCTCTTCTTTGACAATTACATTGATCGGAAGTACCATATTTCATGTTAACTTCATTTACAAAGAAAGAAATCTCACTGGTCTGGCTATCATGACACAAATTATGAGAGAAATTATTGATTTTTGCATTGCTATCTTGTATGCTCCCATCAAGAATACAGAATATATTTCTCAATATTTGAGTGAGTGAAAATATCACTATGATTTGCCGAGGTATTCAGATTAGAAATACTAGTGTGATAGTTTGATTCTTCTCTTCTTTACCTTCAATATTTTCAGTAATTTTGGTATTAAAAATCATTGTTGTGTTTTATATGTCAGTTTTTCTAGCTGAAGGGCATCTGTGTGTCCTGCATACTAATTGAAGAACTGTCGTTGGTATATAATGAGCAGCCTCCTGGTTTTAACTCTTAATATTAAAAATTCATAATACCGTTCTAAGTGTTTTTCTCCAAAAATATTCTCTTATATCATTTCTTAATATTGTTTCTTTTAAAAGAAAAGAAAAGAACCTGATTTTCTAAAGTGAATTTGCAATATATTTGCCGTTAGAGTAAGGATGCAAACTCCCCATACATATATCTATTAGCTAGGACTTTGCATCTTATCTCAGTTTTGATTGAGGCCTTTAAACAAAGAACGGCTATGTTCAGTGACCTCATATTTTAAAGAAAGTTGCTAAACCGATGCCTGGAGTACTTGCTTATAGAGACAAAAACTTGTTCTGTAGACCTTAGATTTATTTCTGTCTCCTTTCTACATAAAAGAATACCAAATAAATTTTTAGGGCTAGTGAGCAGCTTAAAATGCAGTCCTCTGGCCTCAATCCTTAGGAGGAGGAATGCTGGATGCTCCTCAAGCAGGAAGAGTGAGGCAGGTTAGTACAGTGAAAGGGGAAAGGCAGCTGGCCAACAGACGACATGGCAGACAGACCACATGGCCATGAGACCCCACCTGGAAACCTCCTGAGAAGAAGGCGGCTAGAAAGATGACACTGTGAGATCCTGGCCATGAGAAACTCATTTGGATCGAGAGGAAAAGGCCTGGAAATCCTCAAAAGGCCTCACCATTGGCCCCTGAGAACTGGCAGGTGGGGCAACCAATCAGACCAGCAAACACCTGGGACCCCACCCCCAACTTCATGAAGGTGAAGAGGAAAGACTCTAAAAGCCCTGACCTAGGGTCTCACACCTGCCACTCACCCTGCAGTGTGCCCATGTCCATGCTTCTGCATGGACCATGTGCCTTTCTCATTTTCTTGTTTCTTAATAAATTCTTTATTCCCTTGTCTATCCTATGGCATGTCTGTAAATTCTTTTATGTGACATAAGCCAAGAACCTAAAAATCCAAAAACTGGAGCCATCTGCTAACATTATTTGATGAACCAGCCAAGAGATAGAGAGGCAAGTGGTGCTCTCCGACACCTGCCAGAGACTGGTGTGTTTTTAATTAAAGCCTGTCTGTGATTAGTGAGGCCACGAGTCCTGAGATTCTCATGCTGGGCCATTCAGGGGGGTTCATTCCTTATGCAGCCCCAGAAAGACCCTGAAGTTCCTCTTAATCCATTACCTCCAGGGCCCTGAGACTGTTTGCCTGTGAGCTGCAGAACAGTCTCTGATTTTAAAGTGCCTCTTAATGTAGGCTTTAACTGTGGAGATGAGCTCACTCATGGCTAACTCCTAAGATTTCTGCAAAGTAGGCAGAATAAGGTCCCTAGCCAGTTCGTTTCCTAGCAGAAAATCCCAGTTTGGGAGCTAAATGTCTCCCAAAACCTCTAAGGCTCTGGGGACTCCCAGAGGCATAAGGATCCCAATCCCTGGAATGTGGGGACAGTGAGAAGGGCTCCTGAACGCCAGGATGCTGGCTCAGCGAGCAATCTGTTTAACCAGTCTAGTGGGGGATGCCATCCACACTGATGAACGTATTTATCCTCCCTTAGGATAATGGGCAGCTTCTAATTGGGACAACTTGCCTACTGATAGTCTAATCTTTTCCTGCCATACCACATGGCTGCGGTATGGCTGAGAGTGGGTTCTGTATGGGACCCTGAATTCTAGTTAAACCTGTGTAAAAGAGAAGGAAAGGTCAGACAGATTTGAGGGCCAGAGACCACGTGGTCATGTCTGGTTGGCTGACCCGGAGAGCACAGGCAGCAAGGGGGGGATAAATGAATAAATAAATAAAATCTTAAAAATAAATAAATAAATAAATAAATAAATAAATAAATAAATAAAGGGATAAGAGGGATAAGGAAAGGCACTACCAAACCGGTCAATTTTAAATAAGCTCAGGGAAGTTACTCAGAGGCAGAACCTAGAAACCCAGTCTTATTTCAAAGAAAGCTGGTAGAGGCAATAAAAATACCCTCTTGCCACAACAGTACTCAGGACAACCTCCAACTCCCAAAGAAGCCCCTGTATTTCAACTGCTCATCCCCTCCCTACCCAAAAACTGTCAAGTGGCCACTGGCTCCACCTCATTGTTATAATTTCTTGCATTGCTAGAATCACCATATGTGAGCAAGAGAATACCATCAAGTCCACTCTAGTCCATAGTTCTTCCCCCAATCCAGAGGCGGCTGGGATGGTGATGTCCACTCCAACTCCAAGTGAGAGAGGGCTTATATCCCATGGATATGGTGGGTGGGATGATCCTGCCTGCAGATGCAGGCCATTTTAAATCAGCACACACCACTCAGAACTGAGTGGGAGAGAGTGTGGTCTACAGTGTGAACTGTGGTCTATGGTTGGTGGCAAGGCTCCAGGATGTGTAAGTTCATTGAGGGTGGTGGGCCACACTGTGGGAGATGTTTGTGTGGGATGTGGTGGGAGGTGTGGGAGGTGGGCAACATGGGAATCCCAGTGGGTTCCGTGTAATATTTTGGGTAATCTAAGCACCTCTTAAAATATATGTATATATATATATATAAAAATAACATTTTTGTAAGCAAATACACATAAATGCATATATATATATATATATCATTTTGCAAATGTTTGTATGTATTGTGAGAATTTAGATTTTTACCCATAATAAAAAAAAAAAAAAAAAGAAAAAAAAAATACCCTCTTGGTAGATCCTAACTCTAGAGAAGGACAGATCCTCTTAGGAACTCCAGCCTACCTTGGCCATCTGTAAAAAGCTGCAGAAACTTTCCTGGGTCCCCAAACTTCCATTAACTCCCTCTTAGAAACAGCCTTCTCAGTTTTCAACAATCAAGCCTATGCCACCAGGATGGAGAAGGTAAAGAGGGGAGGCCACAGGGTCCAGACAGGCTCACCTTTTAACTGCCGCCATTAAAGGCACTGGTCACCTCAAGGTTACCCGAAACCAGGTTCCACGCAGAAACCTGGCTCCAAGCTGCTTCACCATGTGGACCACTGGGGCCTTGCCCCAGGAGAGGATGGAAGGGGCCTGAAGCCATGCAAAAACCATCAAAAAGTAGGCCTCAGGTGACTCTGATGGAGCAGGTAAGATCGATAATTTCTTAATTAACAGGGGCTCCAAATACTCGGTCCTAGCCTGCACTGTCGACCTCTCCTAACCTTCACTGTACCTAATGAGGGGAGTGAATGGGATCATGATCTAGGCCATTTACTAAACCTCTCTCCCCTGTAGAATAAGGAATCTCCTCATGTACCATCGATTAAGATTAAAAGATTCCTGCCTATTGCAGCAGTCTAATCCTTCCAGTGGGGGCGGGGGAAAGCCTTGCCATTGCTGGGAGGTAACTAATGGGATGCAGCCCCCAGAGCAGCCCCAATTCATGTGTTGTCAGGGGAAGGGCTTCTCTGGACCCCTTAGCTGTATACTTAGCATCTGCCCAGGGATTTTCCTAGAGGAACGAAGCTAGATGATCCCTCATGAGGTTTCTGCCATGGACAGACACTGCAACTTCGTGTCTAGGTAATTCGAAAGGCTGGTCTTTCCCTAAGCTAAGTATATAAAATTCTCTTCTGTTCTAATCTGTGCTTGCTTTAACTTTGTTAGTCTGCTTGTGCCTAGGAACTCATAAATCAGATTTGGGGTTCGCCTGTTACAAATTGGATAATGGTGAAAGGTAACCTAAAAATGAGTCTTTAAATTTCAATACCATCTTGCAATTGAGTTTGATGTAAAAAATAAATCACCTGAAATTAATTCAGTTGCTGGAAAAGCAGGAAAACTTAGTAATGTTGTTTCTAATAAAATTGTTTTAGTTGCTTAGTTAATAAACAAAAGCATCCAATTTGTTCTAAAGTGAAAACTTACTAAAAACTGTAACTAAGAGTTGAGATCATTATATAGATGCCCTTATATTATAAAACAGCAGAAGGATAATATCTGAAATTGCTTTAACTGGGTGGATTTAGCCTAGAACCTACTAATGTAATGGTAATCTTAGACTAATTTACCTTTGTTTATGGCTACTTCAGGTCTAGCTTGTGCTTGCTATAGTAATGGTAATTATAAACTGAGTTTGCCTTTGTTTATGGTTACTTCAGGTCTAGGCTCACCCCTTTCCTTTGCTTATGGTTAATTCATGACAACTTCTGCCCCCCATGGCTGAGGGGAAGGCAAATTTAAGACACCTATGTCTCCTGTCCTTCCACTGGTATTAATGTTCCTGCTTTCTCTTGTGAATTCCGGTGTAGACTAGATTGCTGCCTGGTGGAATTCTCTACCCTCAGAGTTGGATATCCACTCTTCCAGTCCAGAGGATGAGGACTGGGAAGGGGGCCTTCCACCTCGAGTGCTGATGTTTCTAAAAGCAGCAAGTCATGAGAAAAAACAGGTTTCCCTGAGACTTCAATGACCTCAGTGAGTATATACTGGAATTGGTATTGCTCTTCTAAGGTCTGTCAAAGTCAAAACGGGAATAAGCAAATCTCTGAAGTAAAGGAAAATTGTAGTTTAAAGCATTGGGAACAATTTGGTTATAAGCCAATAATTAAAAGGAACAAAATTCTTGTGCAAAACTGCAAGGTCACAGTGCAAATTAGAGTAATTAGAAATAGTCTTCAAAGAGATCTTTTAAATGTTATTTTACAGTTAAACTTGTTTTGTAAAAGAATGAAAGTTATAAATAACATCAGTGAGTTGTGTTTTTGTGTCTAACTATTTGTGTCTGCTTATTTGCTATATTTTCATACATTAGAATGGTAATATCAAACCAACAAATGAAAATTCTGAAAAGAGCTCTATTCAAATTGTTAAAAATTAAATATGCTATTATCTATGTGAATGAATATTCTTGGAGCCCAAATTAGGCTAAGCAGGATGGAAAGTTCATATAGAAATTTGAATATAGAAACTATTAGGAATGGGAAAAAGATTTTCCTAAGCTCTTTGACCTACCCATCCCCCAGGGCCTTCTCTTTGCAGGAGCTGTGAGGGAGGGGCTAGGTGTAGCAGAATGAAACTCTATCTTCTAGGCTGGGGAATTAGGAATCAGTTTTCCTTGTAATTCCCCAATTTAAAACTTTTAACAGCTTTAAAATAAGTGCGGTTAATAATCCTATTACCAAATAGGAAAAGTCCTTGAGAGCTATGGAAATATCTTTTCTAGATTGTAATTAAATCAAATCAAACAATTATAATATATCCCAGAACCTAGCAGTAATATGCTTTAAGATTATTCACAGTTTTAGAATTTTGTTAAAGAAAAGAGGTTTTAGCCTCCTGAAAGGAAGGAAAAAGAACATTCCTTGCATAAACTATAATGGTTTCAATTTTATTTATCTTGGATGTTATCTCCCTAAGTTTATAGAATACCAAGTAAATAAAGTAACATCATATGTATTAAATATTTAAGATGAAATTTGTTAAGTTTGTATTTAATGAAATAAAAATAAAGTAAATTTCATTGATTGCTAACTATAATTTAATAAGCTTATTTAAAGGTAAAAGTAACTACTCTATGTGATTATGGCTAATTATAAGAAGTTTGTAAACACATTGTCTAAACAAGCATTTAAATAGCTAATTCCAGAAAGCCATTATTAATTAGAAACCTAAATTGATATTAATAACAAGAAGTAACTTCACAACAGAGAAACCTGTCAGAGGTCACCTCAGTCTACATATTAAAGTGATGGTAAAGAAAGATAACCTTATTCCATTGGGAATCTTACGTTTTCATAAAATAATGGAGAAAGTAGTTTTTCATGTGCTGCTAAATTAAAATATCTGTTAATTAACACAATCGTGGTAAATGTGTAAAAGTAAAATGCAAAGTACTAAAATAGTTAAGTTCATCTGATATGTTATACATTGCACTAGAAGTATTTAGAAAATGTATGAAAATTAAAAGAGAGAGAATTCAGTGTCTTCAAACTCTCTTGTGCATTCAAGCCAATACCAAATACCCTGCATGGTGCCTCTCCATTTGAGTTATTGGCTAGATTGGTCTCTGACCCTCAAAAGAATAAAGGTATCTACCACATCTCTGGTTATGTTCCTGAAGTGAATGAAGAGTTCATTGCCATTTCAGACTCCAGTGGCTGGCAGTGGCTCAATATGGCCAGATGTACAACTGGCTGTGTGAAGGACATACCAAATGGAACAACAATTACCAGAGAATTGTGAGTAGATCTTAAACCAACACAATTGGCATTATGGCCTGCTCCCAAAGAGAGATAACATGTATGATATTGCAAACCTGGAGCTTAAATCTATTAACTGCAGCTCAAAGAGAAACTTATGAATTGATTAGTGCATTAATTAGTATTAAGTATTGTACCTATATCTTTCTATTCTAGATCATATGCAGAGCTATATTGAAAATGTTAAAAGTCTTGGTAAGCTTAACTCATTTTCTAAGTAATTAATGAACATGTTTATAAGATAAAAAGAATGGCTCTGTCAAGTACTGTATTTTGCTTGCCATATGCTTTCCTTGTTGCCTATACTATGTTTGTGCCTCTCTTCATACCTGTCCTAGCTGTCCTAAGCATAACCACCACTATGGGAACTAGGGTTGGCATTTTATACACCAAACCCAGCAGGTCTACCACAATCTTTCCTTAGAGCTAACCAATAGCATAAAAGAACCCAAGGAGGAATGCTGTTTCCCATCAACATTGGAAGGATGCAGCCTATGAAGGCACCTGGCCTTTCTCATTCTCATGCTCCAGTATGCTATGGCTGTCCCCCATTTTGGGCCTGCTTATCACCATCCTCTTTATCCTTTAAGTGGGACCATGAATCTTCAAAATTCTAATTTCATTTTTTCTTACAGAATCAATGCCTTATTAGTCATGCAGGGATCTCATCTAATTCCAACCAGGGTGCTGAACCCATCTTCTCTCTATCTTAATAGAATAGCCAGAGAGGTTTACACCCTGTTAAGTAGGTACTACTGCCCTAACCAACAGGAAGTAGCTACAGAAGGATGACCATCACTCCTCAGCACCCCCTTAAGAATAAGGGTGTGAACTCTCTGAGGAGTGAATTGAGGCAGGTTAGTATAGTGAAAGGGGGAAGGCGGCTGGCCTAGCAGACAATATGGTCAACAGACAACATGGCTGACAGACCACATGGCCATGAGACCCTGCCTGGAAACCTCCTGAGAAGAAGGCTGCTGGAAAGATGACACTGCAAGATCCTGGCCATGAGAACTTCATTTGGAACGAGAGGGAAAGCCACAGAAATCTTCAAAAGTTCTCACCATTGGCCCCTGAAAACTGACAGATGGGGCAACCAATCAGAACAGCAAACAGTTGGGACCCCACCCCCAACATCATAAAGGGAGAGGAAGAAAGACTCTAAAAATCCCTGGCTTAGGGTCCCACACCTGTCACCCAGCCTGCAGCATGCCCATGTCCATGCCACAGCGCGGACCATGTACTTTTCTCATTTTCCTGTTTCTTAATAAACTCTTTACTCCCTTGCCTACCCTATGGCATGTCCTTAAATTCTTTTATGCAACATAAACCAAGAACCTAGAAGCCCAGAAACCAGAGCCATCTACTAACAAAAGGACCCCGAGCTTATGTGGCAATCGGGGGAAGGGGGATGGTAGACATGTTCATGGAGGAGCTTGGCATGCATCTTCTAGATTGGGAAATTATAGATCCTGGTGCCTGTAAGGACACAGAAACTTCTGAAAAAGAAGAAGGAGGAGGAGGAAGGAAAGAGGGGGAGGAGGGAAAGGAAGGGGTGATGGAAAGGAAGGAGAGGACAAGCCCTGATATCCAGAAACTGGTCTGACATTCATATCTGGGCCTCAATTTTATGAAAACAGGCTGTGGTAGTGTCCTGCTGTATATAAACAATCTCACAAAACATCAACAAGTTCACTCTTAGTCTGTGATAAAGTGATAGGAGAACAAGATGATTGAACAACCCACAAAATACCAAATATCCTGCTTTCTAGACTAAAATGAGTAAATGTGACTTCTTTACCAATTACAACTTTCTTCCTGCTTTAATCTTCCCTCTGTATGTATACAATTTATTGAAATAGCCACTGGTAGACTCGCCATTACTTTCTGACAGCACCCATTATAGAGGGAGTCCACACTTCTTTAGACCCTTCCCCAAATCCAACCAAAGCCTAAATGCTATAATAGGTTCTTTTTAAAAATATATGTATTATTTATCTATTTTTAAAAGATACTTAGATTACATAAGATGTTACATAAAAAAAATGTAACCTGAGCCTTAGCAGAGTTGCTACACCTACTATCCAGTTCATTGGACTCATCCAGGACAACTAATAGGTTCTTTTTAATACCCTCTTACTGAGACAACTCACAGTTCTCCATGTTCAGTATTCCTCTCCTTGTAACAAATACTAAACCTAACTTGTTCAACCCTTAGCATGTTACTGGTGGTCTTTGGCTAAAAAGTATTGATAGCACTAAAGGGAAGAAGCTGGCTACAACAGCTCCTGCAAGGACAGGGTGAAGGCAGAAGGCTGAAATACGAAGAAGTTGTAATTAGGGTGAGAGTAAGGGGGGCAAAATTCCAATAGGCCACGGGGACATTTGAGTAGCTGGGCAAGATCTCATCCAAGAATCTGCTGGAAGGGCTGAGAAAACTCAGCAGCCTAATGGTAGAAGGCGGGAGATAAGGGGAAGGTATAAGATGATAACTGGGGCATATTGCCAGTACCAGGAATAGCAGAGTGTGGAGGTCTTCAGATTCATATATATTTAAAATACATCTTCCAATCTGTCTATTCTTAAACAAAAATTGATATCTCAATTAATATATGAATGTCATAAAATGCTTAAAGACTTGTGATCATGGGAAAGTGATGCAATAAAATAGGTGTCAACGGCCAAGGAGGAATGAAAGATTTAATGTAGAGGGAGAAAATGGACAATTTCACTTCATATACCAAAGTTATCAATGAATTAGAATGGTATATAAAGGGAAATGAGCAAGCTTTCCTTTGTGACCTTGTCTTGACTTGTAAGGAAATGTAATAAGATATATTATTTATAAGTGCATATGATTATAAGACATCTAGAATTTGCATGTATAAATTTGACTTTTTGAAGAAAATATTTCCTTTTCTCATTTAACATAAATTCTTCTTCCTTTAAAAATATCTTTTTAATTTTGTCACGTATTTTATTTTAGTGTAACATTTAAAATGTTATATTTACATATATTCTTTGCCCACAATTGAAAATTTCATTTTAAGTAGGCATGATTATAAGCATTTTACATATAATCAATTCAATAAGTCACCTTATTAAACTTTGTAGTCTTACTGCATAAATTAGATACAGCTCATAGACCATTCACTCTTTGAAGCTACTTTAACTCTTTAATTTACCAGGATATTATTGTGTCTACTAATATGATAAAATGTTAGAAACATTAAATTTATGTAGACTCTTACGTTTTAAATAAAAGGGTTACATTGTAACCAACAGGATTTAGCACATTAAATTTTGATTGAAAGTATTATATTATTTTTCAATAAATTATTGCATATGTAAAGTAATTTCGTGACAACTGCCCAAAGAATTTGGGATTATAATTCAGAGATTATGGAGGATTTTATCAACTTTTCCATGCAACAAAAAATACATGAAGCAATAGTGCTTTTCTAAATGTATTACCTCATTTGGAATTTGATAATTTACACAGTGCCCTAGGGCATTGCCATTTTTTTGTTTGCTACAATATTTGATACAAAGAGAGTCTGTCATTGGCATAAGCCAGTGGGAAAGGGTGAGAGAAATTGGGGTAGGTAGTGATTTTATTTGATGAATTATTAAGTGAAACTTGGCTTTGGTTTGGTTCCATGCATTGCAGCCACCGATGGAAGCAACCAAATTATTCCATTTTTTTCCTAGTTTAGCCTCAAAATATTGCATACAGAGAAAGTATAATACAAAGGTTTCAGAGAAGAAGGGTCTGAAGAGAAATGATTACCAAAAAAAAAAAAAAAAAAAAAAAAACAAGTTTTGAATGGTTTCAAAATACTATAAATCCAGGAAGTGAAATATAACTCCAGAAAGTTAATGGGAAAATACTATGTATAGCTATAGACTTATAGAGTACTCTTTCCATGAGGTACTATGGCCCTAAAATGCAGGTGTAATCCTAAAGAAGGAAATCCATATGTACTTAGTTTTAGAGCACTAATTATTTTAGATAGAACTATATTCAAAGATTATCATCTTGGTCTGATTTCCTACTGCTATTGTTTTCCTAAAGTACTAATTTAAATCAGGACTCTAGGAAAATTCATTGCAGAATCAAGGGAGGGATACTTTCGAAGTATGGGAAGCTGCTGAATGAGATTAGTCTGGGTGGAATATCTAAGTGAACCTCAATGTATATATAAAACACCGGGTGAGAAAGGAGTCTGGGTGAGGTGGAAGAAGCCAGAATAAACTGATCATCTCACAGTTTTCTTAATGGTACTCATAGCAGCCAAAGATACTTAGAAAATCTATACATATGGCAATTAAGAGGAAGAACTCTTTCGCAAGTCTCCAACATTTCTCTCCATGCCCATGTACTGGAATGGTGCAGGGAACAATTCTAATCCCTCGTTCTTAGTTTCACCTACTCCCTCAATTTCTCTCTCAAATTCTCTCTTCACTTACACAGTTTGCTCAAGGTAAGTAATGTGGCTAAACTGATTGGTCAGAAACAAACCTTATTGGATCGTGTTAACTAGTAGACAGTTTTTCTCACTGAGATGAGTAAACTCTCTTGTTATTTGTTCCAGGTTCTCCAACCACATCTGAATGGGCAAATTAGGACAATGTACATCGCTGGCCTGATTCTCTTCAAATCCAAAGAGAGAGTTATAAAGATCCACTTCAGACATAGACAAAAGCTATGCTCTCCAAAGCACATTTTGGTAGAAGTAATGCATTTGGCAGTCAGGGAGAGGGATTGGGTGGTGGTGGTTGCCTACCCAGATTAATTAAATGGTATAAATAAATAGTATTTATTTCTTATCATGCTCTAATCTTTTGGGGGTATAATCCATCAGGCAGAACTCTGAAGTGGAGAAGGGAAAATTGACTCTCTGATCCCTAAAACATAATGCTATTCTTGTCAAAAAATTCCTTTTCATTCTCTTTCCCTTAAAATCTCTTCTATCTACTATATACTGGCAACTGTATACAGATACTAGAAAACATCTCAAATTCTAGGATACAATTTACTTTGCAAATATTAGCAGACATGTCTTCACATGGAAAATTCAGCCTCTAATGTTTCACACAATCTATTTCTTCCCTCTCTCCCCACCACATACTCTGTTCTAGGTAAAATTTGAAGGCTATAAAACCTGGCTCCCCAATTCCAGTAGAACCCCACCTCCTGCACAAAGCACTTTCACAAAATGTCAGAGGGCCCTAAGCCCAGTCTTTATTTGACTGCTCTAAGTGTGTCTGTAGGTAAAGTGAAGAGAAACACAATGGGTTTGGGTGAGCATAAAAAGATCTTTGGAATGTGTTTTTAAACTATCTTTTCAGCTTCAACCATGAAACCTCACGTCCCCACTTCTCCAGAATAGAATCTCCTTAAACACCTTGCTGCTGTTATCAGGCCATTCATGAAGTCAATTTTTTCTCTTGTGAAGTTGAATCTCCTCCAAAAACTTTTTTTATTCATGTATAAACATCTGGCTCAATCACTGAACTACATCAAATTTCAACCTTCTCTATAAAACTTGTCCTAATTCCTCCAGGCAGAGTTATAAATCCCCTCTTCTGTGCTCCTAGGCCTATTTTCATATATACAAAATGTAAAATTTATTGCAAACCAAAAATCACAGTCTCTGCTACCTTCAGTAGTTTATAAATTCCTAATGGAATAGTATGTTTTTCTCACTTCTTGCATATTGGCTGGTAAATCAAACTACTTAATACTCTCTTGTTAAATGCATACATGAATAATTTAAGTCATCCTTTAATGTTTCCAAAATCTACTGATATTATAACCAAATTTTGGATAAGGATAAAAGGAAACAAAAATAACAACAAAAATAGGTAAATAAACATTAAATAAACTACAGCCAATAGAGAAAAAGGATGATTTATCCACCTGTATATTTTATTTAATCTTATTTTTAATGTTTATTTTCATATAAGATTTATTGAATATACCAGATGAGTTGGCTGATTGAAATATGAACTACTATATTCTTTATATTTTTTCGTATGTGTAGGTGAAAGCCAACCTCAAGCCTACATTACCCAAATCCAAACCGCTCCAAGGAGTATCAACTCCTCCCTGCTCTGAAGAAATCATTACCCAACCTCCACCCTGCCCTGAGGAGTCTGCCATCCAAAATAACCTGAAGAGATTAATCCTGTCTCAGATGAAACAGCAAAGGAATGCCCTGACATAATTGGCTTGCAAGACACTTCTAATTCTTCTCCTTACCCACCTCCACCACTCCTCTTTTCTTTCCGACCTATAGCTAGACTAAAATCACAACAAGCCCCCAAAGGTGAAGTACAAAGAGTGACCCATGAGGAAGTATGCTATAAAATAACTGAATGAATTTTCCAATTTATATAGACAGAAATCATGGGTATATGTGTGGGAATGGATATTAAGGGTACAGGATAATGGTGGAAGGAATATAAAGTTGGATCCACCTGAATTTATTGATATGGGCCCCCTAAGCAGATATTATGGATTCAGTGTTGTAGCACAAGTTAGAAAAGGCTTTAACAGTTGTTCAGGTGGTGGCTGGCTGAAACATAGACCAAAAGATGGCCTACAATGCCTGAAGTTGAGATGCTTGATTTATCCTCTATACTGTAGATGAGGGGATCCAAGGCTTAGAGAGATTGGAATGTTAGAACAGATTCACCATGTAAGACCTGCCCATCCACTCCAGTAATGTATAGAGGACACACTTTTCACCGGGACTATGAGGAATAAATTTGTGAGACCAACTCCATCTACCCTGAAGAAGTCTGTGGTTGCTATTCTCTGTCAGTCATATATTACTGAAGGAACTACTGTCACAGAACTACAATCCTTAAACCCTTTGGAGATGAATGGATACCAGCCTGGCAGAAGCCAAGTAACAGTACTTAATTGCAAAGACAAGGTGGTTGTGGCTACTTCAATGAAAGGCAGACTCAAAGCAGCAATCAAAAGAGTCTGAGTTGCATAGACCTAAGGCATTGGCTAATAGATCATGGGGTACCTAGAACTAAAATAGATGGACAGTCTACTAAATTCCTACGTGATCTGTATAAACAGAAGATTTCTAAATCAAGTGAACAAAAACCCTAACTTGAATTACAGAAGCAGAGAGTCACAGGACCTTAATCAAGTTTCAGACTTGGGACAGTTTACAGACCCAGAGACCCTTGAATGAGGGAAAGACCAGGTCCCCTTGTGGAAGGACCCTATTATACTGCCAAAAATGTATACTGTTAATCTTCCAGCTTTCCAAAAAGAGACCTGTGGTCTTTTACTAGGGTAACTGTGCATTGAGGAAAAGGTAATGAATAATCAGATATATCAGGGATTATTAGACACTGGATCAGAAGTGACATTAATTCCAGGAGACCCATAAAGTCATTGTGATCCACCAGTTGGAGTAGGGGCTTGTGGAGGTCAGGTGATGGTGAGTCTTAGCTCACATCCATCTCACAGAAGGTCCAGTGCATCCCAGGACCCATTTTGTGGTTATTTCCCCAGTTCAAGAATGCATTGGAATAGACATACTCGGCAACTGACAGAATCTCCACGTTGGATCCCTGACTTGTGGAGTGCAGGCTATTATGCTAGGAAAGGCCAAGTGGAATCCACTAGAATTGCCCCTAATAACTAAATAGTAAATCAAAAGCAATGCTGGATTCATGGAGGGATTGCAGAGATCAGTGCCACCATAAAGGAATTGAATGATGCAGGGATGGTAATTCCCAACATGTCCCCATTCAACACTCCTATTTGGCCTGTGCAGACAACAGATGAATCTTGGAGGATGACAGAAGATTTTTGTAAACTTAACCTTGTGGTAACTCCAATTGCAGTTGATGTTCTAGATACAGTATCATTGCTTGAACAAATCAACAAATCAACACATTCCTTAGTATGCATCTATTGATCTGGCAAATGTTTTTCTCAAATGCCATTAGTAAGGACCACTAGAAACAGTTTGCTTTCAGCTGGCAAGACCAGTAATATGCCTTCACTTTCCTGCCGCATGGGTATATCAAGTCTCCAGGGGTATATCAAGTCCACAGGGACCTTGGGCCACCAAGTTACCTTAAGACCTGAGTTGCCTATCATGAGTTGAGTGTTGTCTGACCCACGAAACCATAAACCTGAGCATGCACAACAGTACTCCATCATAAAGTAAAAGTGATATATATGAGATAGGGCTTGAGTGGGTCTGAAGGCACAAGTAAGTTACATGAGGAAGTGGTCCACATGCCTGTTGTCCCCACTCTGGCCACATTACCTTCTCTTACTGAGCCCACAGCTATGGCCTCTTGGGAAGTTCCTTATAATCAGTTTACTGAGGAAAAGAAAACTTGGGGCTGGTTTACAGGGAGTTCTGCATGTCATGCAGGTACACCTGAAAATGGACAGCTGCAGCACTGCAGCCCCTTTCTGGGACATTCCTGAAGGACAGTGGTGAAGGGAAATCCTCCCAGTGGGCAGAACTTTGTGCAGTGCTCTAGTGTTCATTTTGCTTGGAAGGAGAAATGGGCAGAGATACATTTGTACACTGATTCATGGGCTGCTGCCAATGGTTTGGCTGGAAAGTCAGGGACTTGGAAGAAACATAATCGGAAAATTGGTGACAAAGAGGTCTGGGGAAGAGTTAAGTGCATATACCTTTGTGATGGGCAAACAAAAAAACATGAAAATATTTGTGTCCCATGTGAATGCTCATGAGAGGGTGACTTCAGCAGAGGATGTTAACAATCAACTGGATAAGATGCTGTGCTTTGTAGCTCGAACTCAGGTTTTTCCCCCAGCTAATCCTGTCATTGCCCAATGGGCTTATGAATAAAGTGGCCATGTTGGTAAGGATGGAGGTTATGCATGGGCTCAGCAGCATGGATTTCCCCTCAGTAAGGCCGACTTGGCTACAGCCACAGTTGAGTGCCCAATCTGCCAGCAGCAGAGACCACAGTCAGCCCCTGATATTGCACCATTCCCTGAGGTGATCAGCTGGCTACCTGGTGGCAGGTTGATTTCACTGGACCACTTCCATAGTGGAAGGGGCAGTGATTTGTTCTAACTGGAATAGTTAGATACTCTAGATATGGGTTTGTTTTTCCTGCATGCAGTGCTTCTTCCAAAACTACATCTGTGGACTGACCAAATATCTTGTCCATGGCTATGGCATTCCACACAGCATTGCTTCTGATCAAGGAACCCACTACAAAGCAAATGACGTGTGGAATGGGCACATGCTCATGGAATTCACTGGTCTTACCATGTTCCCCATCTTCCTGAAGCAGCTGACTTGATAGAATGGTGGAATGGCCTTTTGGAGAATCAATTATTGTGCCAACTAGGTGGAAATACCTTGCAAGACTGGGGCAATGTTCTCCAGGAGACTGTGTATGCTCTACATCAGCATCCACTCTATGGTGCTGTTTCTCTCATAGCCAAGATTCACGGGTCCAGGAATCAAGGAGTGGCACCAGTCACTACTATTTTCCTATTTTCCACTAGGAAAATTTTTGCTTCCTGTCCCTGAAAACTTAAGCTCAGCTAGTCTACAGGTCTCAGTTCCAAGAGGAGGAGCACCAGGGAGCACAACGAGTCCATTGAACTGGAAGTTAAGACTGCCACATGGCCACTTTGGGTTCATTGTGCCTCTGAATCAACAAGCAAAAAAGGGAATTACTGTAATGGCTGGGGTGATTCATCCTGACTATCAAGGAGAAATAGGACAGTACATATACAATTGAGGTCAAGAAGAGCTTGTCTGGAACACAGGAGACCCCATAGGGCATTTTTAGTACTACCATGCCCTGTGGTTAAAGTCAATGGAAAATTGCAACATCCCAATCTATGCAAGATAACAATGGCCCAGAATCTTCAGGAATGAAAGTTTGAGTCACCTCACTGGGCAAAGAACCACTGCCAGTTGAGATGCTTGCTGAGGATAAAGGGAACTTGGAAGGGGTAGTAGAAGAAAGTTCATAAATATGAACTTCAAACATGACCAGTTACAGAAACAAGGACAATAATTGTCATGAACATATCTTCCTTGTTTTGTTATAAGTATGTTTGTATATGTACATAAAATGAATATCTTTGTTTTATTCCCTAATCTTTCCCCTTATTATATGTCATAAGTTCTATTAGTTTCATGTTTCACTATTTAAGGATGTCAAGTTTAAGATTGAATATTACCCATGGACTTGTACCCCATTCTGGAGGGATTTCATGTGTTCCTGATTTTACGCAGGACAGTTGAGAATAATAATTCTCAACTGTTATTTTTTTATTTAGAGATTAAGTATGGTTTAAGGTGATATGTATGGCTGCCAAGTTGACAACAAGAAAGGAGGGGTGGTTTATGATGGTTAGGCAAATGTGTAAACTTGGCCAGGTAATGGTGCTCAGTTGTTAACTCAAACAAGCACTGGGCTAATTGCAATCTAAGGGCATTTCATGGACTTTAATCATCAGTGAGTTGATTGCATAGATGGCTGCTTACATCTATAATCAACTGAGGAGATTGCCATCAGCAGTGTTGATGTCTCATCCTATCTGTTGAAGGCCTTAAAAGGGGAAGTGATTCCAGCATTCAGAGAGAAAAATCACCATCTCTACCTTGGACAGCCAGCTTCTCCTGGGGAACTCATCAAGAACCTTCATTGGAACCCCTGGTTTGCAGCATACCTTACAGAATTTGGACTTCTGCATCCACACAGTCACATGAGACAATTTTATAAAATCTCATATTATTTACAGATATCTCCTGTTGGTTTTGTTTCCCTAGAAAACCCTCACTAATACAGAAGGCAAAACTAGGCCTGAGGACTCTAAAAGGAAATTATGGAAATGATCTGGGTTTTCTGGCCTAAGAGTTGTGGGGAAGGAGAAATGTGCAATATTAGAGAAATGTTTATGAAATAAACTAAGAATACTGGTAATTAACTGGAAGCAAGAGTTATAGAGGGGTGGATCAAAGAAGATAACCAAATTTTTTATTTTGCCACTGAAATCCAGAAAATATTAAATATTTTAAAATATTCTTAATATATTAAAGAATATTTTTGGGAAAAAAAAGACGATAAGCTTCAGGCATGTTGAATTATCTATGGAATATCAGAATCAAAATTCCAACAACTTTATTTTGATTTGCCTTGTTTCCATCTAAATTAGACCTCTAATGATGGAATAAACTTGCCTTCTACAGAGATTATCCAGTTTTATTAGCATAGTGTGATCAGAGTTCATAATTGAAGGAGCATATACTTATTTTTAGTATATTATTAAATTGAAATGCAAGTGTCTTAAGGAGTTTTTAGTATTCAAACAATCAGTATTCATTATTTAAAATTATCTCTAGACCATGTACAAGGTAAAATGAGTGACTCAACAAATTAGTTCTCTTCAACCTATCTAAATGTTATAAATTCATCTTCCATATTTTTCAAATGAAAAATCTTAATTTCTAGTTTTTTACTTATATATGTTTTAATTATGTCGTTTAAAATCATGAGCAAGTATATTAGTGTCCTATTGCCATCATAACAATTTGCCATAAATTTACTGGCTTAAAAAAACACAAATTTATTATCTTATAGTTCTTAGGTCAGAAGAAGTCTGTTATGGGTCTCACCAGATTAAAATCAAGCAATGCTGCATTCCTTCTGGAAGTTCATGGGGAGGATCCAGGGTCCGGTCTTTTCCAGCTTCTAGATGCTTGCTGCATTCCTTGGTTCTTGTCTCCCTTCAAAGTCAGCAACATAGCATCTCTCTGACCCTATTTCTGGCATCAGTCTCATTGTCTGACCACAGATGGGAAAGATTTCCATTTTTAAGGATGCATGTGATTACATTCAGACCACCTGGTTAATTCCAGGATAATCCTTCTATCTCAAAGCCTTTAATTTAGTCACATCTTTACAATCCCTTTTTGCTGTAAAGTAACAAATTCACAGGTCCTTGGAATTAGGAGGTGGACATCTTGCTGGGGGAAGGCATTATTCTGTCTACCACAGCAGGGAAACAATAATCATTCTCTTTCATGGAAACAATAAGAGAAAGATTATAAATTGGGCTTTTAACATATTATCTTTGATTATGGATATGACTTTAGTCTCAAAATATAAGATTTTATATACTAAAAATAATTTGTAAATAGTCATAAATGTTACTCAACTTTTTTCTTGAGTCATGTGAAAATGAAAGGAGAAAAGAAATACAAGATTCATTAAATTTCAAGCCACTAAGGACTGATCAAAATTTTGAATAGCACTAAGCTCTATATAACATAATTTGTGGGATACTCTGCCTCAGCAATTCTTAGTGCAACAGTAAAAATAACTAAATTATTGAAGAAGGTAATTGAGGTCAGCACTGCCTACTGGTGGAGATTTTAACACTGATAAATTGGTTTTGTTTTGGAATCATTTTTAAAACTATAGGCATGGATATATCAGTGTGTGTGTGTGTGTGAGACAGCAAATATATGACACATTTTATACATGTTCATGGAGAGTATTTTTAATGCATGAGAATGAGAGTGAAAAGTCATATAGTACTTTAGAATCATTTTGAAATCTATTTGGGCCTCAAGGACCACACTTTGAGAACTGGAGGGTTGGCATATAAAAAGTTCTTGACTCCCTGGGATGCTGCATGGAGTGGATGATATGTGTGTGGATGTGTTTAGGTAGAGTTGCTATAGTAGGACATAATTTTTAAGATACGTAGCTCATGATGGTTAGTGCTGCCTGCATAAAAGGGAGAAATGTATAGAAGGACCCAAGATAGAGGGACAAAGTCATAAGGACAAAAAGGGTGAAAAACTTCATCTGGAGTTGAAAAGTGAGAGCATTTACAGGGCATAATAATGTTTGCGAAGAGGAAAGAACTAAAGGTTTTAATCATGATTTCCAACTTCTAACTACTTGGTGTACCAAAATCTAGAAAATAAAATTAGGTCATATATCAAAATTCATGTTGGGACAGCAATTCTTTATAAATAAATGAAGTTCCCTTTTTTGGAATGTGTGAGAATAAGATCTTACAGAAATCCTTTTATATATCCATTTTTCCCAACTCAGTATATTTTGTGTATCTTCACCTTTCTAGTCATATCTTGGCTTTGCTTTTAATAAGGTGAACAACCCTCATGGTGAGGGATTATTCTAATCCTTGTCATTAGAACCTAAGCATTGGATTTGGAGTTATGAAACACGAGTTCATAACTCATGTCTCTGAAACTTAATGGATGATCTTGGACAAGTGGATTAATTGCAATGATTTTCCTTTCATTGTCTGTAAACTAGGGAGATTGACATGGAGCCTACAAAATTATAATTATGCATTTATTAAACTAAAACACTAAGTAGAGATTTCATCAATGATCTAGATCTGGAGAGACAATTTAGAATGCAAGTCCTGTAAGTTTGGTCAAAATCTTAAAACTTCTGTAGAACCCAAGATAAGGCATGCCTTAAAACAATACTATGTCCCATAATGAATGATCCTGCTTAAGAAGAAAGGCAAAAACTGAAATAAACCCATCAAACAAAGCCTAAAATTAACCCGCCAAAATATCAGTGTAATCTGCTTATAGTATAACTTCTTGCTAGAACAAAATTCAACATTCTTCAAAGTAATAATAAAAGAAATAAATCTAGAGTGTCTACAATGTACCACCTAGGATATGTGGTATACAAACAGAAATTACCAAGCATGTAAAGAAGCAGGAAAAAGGGACCCATAATTTTTAAAGCAAGTTTATAGAAACATAACCATAGACAACCCAAGTGCTTGATTTAGCAGTAAACTAATACAAAATAACTATTATAATATGTCAAATAATGTGCATGAAAATATGTATGCAATTGGGTAAGTAAGATAAAGGAAATTTCAAGTGGTAGATTGAATTAACAATAAAAAGACCAAAGAGAGATCCAAGAAAAAGGAAATTCTAAATCTGAAGTCAATAATTCATTGAATTGGCTAAATAGCAGATTGGACCTTGCAGAGTAAAGGATTGGTGAACATGAAATAAGGTCAATTTAAAATAACCCATATTGAAGTACAGAAAGAATGAATAATCAAAAAGACTATTTGGTAGAATGAATAATCAAAAAGACTATTTGGTATACGCCAAATAATCTATTATGTGTTTAACTGAAGTCCCAGGAGATGGGAGAATGGGACAGAAACTCTATTTGAAGACATAAGGATCCATTTAAAAAAAATATTGATCAAAAAAATCAAACCCAAAATTCAAGAAGCTGTATACCAAGCAAGCTTGAAAACAAAGAACACCAATCCTAAGTACATTACATTAAAGTTGCCAAAAAAAAAAAAAAAAAAAAAGGATGAAAGGAAAATTCTCAAATTCAGCCAGAGGGAAAAAAATTAACATTAAATAATGGAAAATGACATAAAGAACTATGGCTGATTTCTCAGCAATAACAAAGGAAATAAAGAAGACAGTGAAATAACATTTTCTTGTGTTGAAGGTTTTAAGAAAACATAGAATTTATAGCCAACAAAGGTAATTATAAAAAATGACAAAAAAAATAAACAAAAGCTGCTATCTGAGAAAATCTATTGCCAATATATACAGTACAAGAAATGTTAACTTAAATTCTTCAGAACGGAGAGAAATGATACACTAGAAATTCAGATCTCCATGAGGAAGAATATAATAATTTAAGAAACGACATCATAATTCCTAGTGTAATGACATGTATGCAAATATACAAGTAATAGCTAAAAACTGAAGAGAAAAGATAAAGTGAAACACTAAAAACACCCAATTACTCCAAATAAAACTGGCAAGAAAAAAAAATAAGCAATGATGGACAAATGGGATATAAATATGAAACAAAGAGCAAATATATCAAGAGTAACATTATATATAAATGAATTAAACATCCATATTTAAGACAAATATTCAGAGTCTATATCAAAATTATAACCCAAATAGCATACAAAATAGACATTAAAACAAGGAGTTTTGATTACCAGAGATAAAGAAGGGGCATTTCATAATAATAAAGTGTCAATGTTTAAGACAATATAACCAAATAAGAATTCAACTGTATTAGTCAGCCAAAGGGGTGCTGATGCAAAATACCAGAAATAGGTTGGACTTTATAAAGGGTATTTATTTGGGGTAGAAGTCCACAGTTACCAGACCATAAAGCTTAAGTTTCTTCCCTTACCAAAGTCCATTGTCACGTGTTGGAGCAAGACAGCTGCTGATGTTTGCCAGGGTTCAGGCTTCTTGGGTTCCTCTCTTCCCGGGGCTGCATTTCTTTCTGGGCTCAGTGCCTCTGTTTCTTCTACAAGGTCAGCTCTAGACTACGAGGCTTTCTAGGCTTTGCTTCTCTCCACAAGGCCAGCTGTAAATTCTCAGGCCAACGGCTCATCTCTATCCCGGGGCCTTCTCTCCTTCCTCACGACCAAGCTTCTCCATCTCCTTGCCTCCCTGGCTCCAGCATCAAAACTCCAATATCAGAACTGCTCCCTCTGTCCTTTGCCTTGCCTTTTATATTTGATTCCCCCACCCACCAAAGGGTGGGGCTCAAAGCCCTACTGATGTGGCCCAATCAAAGCCCCAATTATAACTTAATCATGCCCAGATGAACAGATCAGTTTACAAGCATAATCTAATATAGATTTTTGGCATTCATAATTACATCAAACTGCCAAATGGCTACATCAACTAATAAAAGAACTTGGTCAGGGGAGTGGATGTGGCTCAATCAATTGAATACCTGCTTCCCACATGGGAGGTCTCAGGTTCAATCCCTGGCCCCCAGAATCTCAAAAAAAAAAAAAAAAAAAAAAAACTTGATCATATAGGAAGCAACAATTAACAAAATTAAATAGAAAAATAGACAACTCCATAAGCATAGTTGGATATTCTATCATGCTTTTTACATTAATTGATAAAACACAGAAAACAAACCAATAAGTACAGAAGATTTAAACATTATCAGTCAAGTTGACATAATTGACATTTATAGACTACTACAATCAATAAATGCAAAATGCCATTATTTCTCTAGCTCACACATAGAACATTAACAAAGATAAATAACATGCTGGGTGAAAAAGAAAGTCTCAACATACTTTAAAGAACAGAAGACATATATGGTATGTTCTCTTACTAAAATAGAAATAAATTAGAAATAAAAACCAAAAGAATACCTAAGAAATTGAACATTTCTTGGCAAAGCAATAAATCAAAACAAAGTTGAAAATTATTTTAATGACTAATAATAAAAACACAAAATATGTGAATATGTGGGATGCATTGAAGTGATGTGTAAAGGGGACTTTATAACTTAAATTATTTTACTATTAATTAAGAAAGACATAAAATCAATTATATAGGTTCATCCTTTAAGCCAAGATAGAAACTCAGAAAAAGGGATTTATCATCCTACCAGATACATCTAAAATAAAATGGGCAAAATATATGAGAAAATAATATTTCCAAGACACTGGATATCAGATAACAAAGGCAGTGATCCATGGGATCTGGGAAAGAAAGAAGAGTACCATGCTTACTAACTTGACAGAATTTCCAGGCTGTAGATCCCAAAAGGATCCCAAATAACTTAATTATGTCAAAGAATCAAAATCAATAATATTTATAGAAAAGCAAAACTATCCAGCAACCAACATGGTAATATTTATGTCTGGCACATAACCAAAAATTGTCATGCTTACAAAAAAAGCAAGAAAATTCAATCCATAATGAAAAAATAGTCCATCAATAGAAAACAACCAATAAGTGTCACATGTTAGAAATAGCAGAAAAAAATGATATTACAACATATTTATTTTAAATCATTCCATATGTTCAAAACAGGGATCTGTGACATGGAAAATATAAAAAAGACCCAAATTGAACATCTACAGATGAAAAATAAAATATCTGGGATGAAAACACATTCAGTGGGATAAAAGGCAGATTCGACATTGCATAAGAAATGGTAAAAGATCTTGAAGACATAGCAACAGAAATTATCCAAAACTAAACACAGAGAGAAAAGAAAGAAAAACAAATGGAACATCAGTGTATTATGGAGCAACACATAGCTAATTATGTGTGTAATTGGAGTCCTCACCTGAGTTGAGGAGGGACAATGGAATCTGGAAAAATATTTGAAGAAAAAATGGTCAAATATTTTTTTCCAAATATGATAAAAATGATAAGCCTGTAGATCAAAAAAAAAACTCAAAGACTCCCCAAGAACAAGAAACACAGGGAAAACTACATAAAGGGAAGTCACATAATTTTCTCATATCATGATAAAGGGAAAATCTTAAAAATAGCCAACGGGGGAAAAAAAGATATGCAGAGGAGCAAAGATAGGTACAGCAGCAGATTTCTCCTCAGATACTATGTAAGCACAAAAGCAGTGGAATGTCACATTTAAAATTCTGAAAGAAAAAAGAAATGTCTTTCAAAAGCAAAAGCAAAATATGCATTTTCAATCATAAAACTCTCAGAGAATTTAGCACTCACAATAAGAAAAGTTAAAGACTTTTTAAAACTATAAGGTGGTGTTTATAATTTTTGTGAAAGTAAAATGAAATACAAAGCTTGGAAGCAAGAAAAGAAAGTATACTGTTACCAGTTTCATATACTATATGTAATATAATATATCACTTGAAGCAAAACCAGTAAGTTAAAGATATTTATAACAAACCCTAGCAAAGACTGAAATAATAAAAATATAAAACTTGTTTTAGCATATAAGCCTATAAATGAAGTTGGATCATAAAAATACTCAATTAATCTAAAAGGAGATTGGAAAATTAAAAAAAAAAAAAAATGAACAAACTCAGATAAGACAAATAGAAAACCAAATGAAATTTTTAAGATTTAAACCAAACCATATCAAAGCTCAAATTAAATATGAATGCAATCTTCAAGAAACACATTTTTAATATAAAGAAACAAACAGATTAAAAGTAAATGAAAGGGGGAAGCAGCTGTGGCTCAAGCAATTGAGCTACTGTTTACCATATGGAGGACCAGGTTCCATCCCTGGGAACTCCTGGTAATAAAAGAAAAAAGGTGTCCCCGACCTAAACAGCACAGAGAGGTGCAGGCCCCAAGCGGCGAAGCGACGCACCAAAAAGATGACTCAACCAGATAGAAAAAAAAAAGAAAGGAAATGAATAATATATATGCTATCACTAATCCAGAGAAACCTGGAGTAGCTGTATTAATACCATAAACATGTATTTCAGAGCAAAATATATTACTAGCATAAAGCAGGTCATTTCATAATAATGAAAGAGACAATTCATCAAGATGACATAATCCTAAATTTTTATTAATTAACCTAACAAAGAGATTAAATATACATAAAGCAAAAATGATAGGACTGCAAGGAAAAATTAACATCATAATTATTTTTAGATTTTTCAATATCATTCTCAATAATGAATAGAAAAAATACAAAAGCAATAATTGTACAGAATACTTGACCACTATCAACCAACTTGTACTAATTGATTTTCATAGAAAACTTCACACAAGAATGGCATGGTACAAATTTGTTTTCAAATGCACACAAACATTTACCAAGACAGATCATAACACGATCCATAAAACAAGTCTCCATACATTTAAAAGGATTCAAATCATAAGATATATGTAATCTGATCACAATGGAAGTAAATTAGAAACAAATTGGAAAGATTAGAAAATCAGAAGGGAAAGATTTATGGAACATCCTCCATATATTTTGAAACTAAGTAACACATTTAAAGTAACCCATGTATTAAAGAAGAAATCAAAAGAAAAATAAGAGAGTATTTTGAACTGAATGAAAATTAAAACTCAATAAATTTTTTAAAAGGCAATGTGGCTAAAATACAATTTAAGGGGAAATTGACAACAATAAACACCTATATCAGAAAGGAAGGTTTCAAATCACTAACCCAGTTTCCACCACAAAATAAGAAGAGCAAATTAAACCCAAATTAATAGAAGAAAGAGAATAATAAAGATCACAACAAAAAAATGAGTGCAGTAAAAACAGAAAATGAAAGGTGAAAAATCACTGGAAGCAAAAGCCGATTCTTTGACTTTATTAATAAAAGTGAAAAACTTCTAGCCAGACTAATCAGAGAATAAAGAGAAGAGACACAAATTACCAATATCAGGAATAAAAGACATGTATTCACTGAAGAGTCTAAATATTTTAAAACATAATAAAGGAATACTATGAAAACCTTTGTGCCAATAAATTTAGCTACTAGGAAAAAAATGGGAAAATTCCTTAGAATAAACAGTCTACAAAGTATACTCAAGAAGAAATAATAACCTAAATATCCCTATGTCTAATAAATTATTGAATTTGTAATTTAAAACGTTTCTAGTAGGAAATATTAACACCCAAATAATTGCATTAGTGTATTATACCAAACATTTAAGAAAATAATAACACTAATTCTATAAACACTCTTCCAGAAACATCTATAAATTCAGCATTACTCTGATATCAAAACCAGAAAAAAAAAATTAAGAGGAAAGAAAACTATAGGCTGATATCCTTCATGAGCATACAAGCCAAAATTCTCAATAAAATTTTGGCAAATAGTATCCAAAAGTATATAAAAAGGATAATACCTATCAATAAACTAATGTTTATTCCAGAAATACAAAGTTAGATTAATATTTGCATATCATAGTAAAATAAAGAATGGCCCTCAAGAATATCATGGAACCTATGCTTGCTACTTTATATGGAAAAAGAGACCTAATAGATGTGACTAAGTTAATGATATTGAGTTGGTATACTACCTTAAATATTCCAGGTGGGTACTAAATGCAATCACCTTATAAGAAGGGTACAGAGGGAGCTTTGAAACAGAAGAGAGAAGACAATATGGTGACGTCAGCAGAGAGAGAGTTAAAGGTGCTATGCAGAAAGGTTTGAAGATGGAGGTAAAGGCCATAAGCTGCTAAATACAGGCAGTCACTAGAAGTTGAAAAAGGCAAGGAAGGTAATGTTAGAGGCTGGAAAGTAAAGAAATGGATACTTCTTTAGGAGGAAGTGTGGTCCTGCGGAGACCTTGGTCTCAGCCCAGTGAAACAAATTTTGGACTTCTGGCTATCAGAACAGTAAGAGAATAAATTTGTGTTACTTTAAGTTTCTAAGGTTATGGTAATTTGTTACAGTGTCTATAGGAAACTAATAGAATATAATCAAACAATTCCACATATTAACAAACTCCAAAAAATAGACAATAATCTCAATAATAGCATTTGAAAAACTCCAGCATCTATTCCTAAGTAAAACCCTCAGAAAACTAGGAAAGAAGGGAACTTTCTCAATCTAATAAGAGAATTTCATGAAAAAAAAAAAAAAAAAAACACTATAGTTAACATATTTAATTGTGAAAGACTGAATGTGTTTCTTCTAAGATCAGGAACAAACAAACAAAAACGGTTCTCACTTTCATCACACTACCCTACGTTGTACTGAAGATTCTACCCAGTGAAATAGGCAAGAAAATCAAACAAAATGCATCTGGATAAGAAAAGAAGTAAAATTCTCTTTTTTGTGCAGAAAATATAATCATTTCTGTAGAAAATTCAACAGAATTTACAACTACTTGAACTAGTACGTGAGTTTAGTAAGTTTGCAGTATGCAATATCAATTTTAAAAAACAATTATATTTCAATATATTAGCAATAAACAATCAGAAATGAAAATTATAAAAATAAATTTCTAATAGCTATAAAATTATGAAATATTTAGGGGTAAATCTGAGAAAAATGTACAAGACTTGTCCATTTGAAATTTACAGAACATTGTGCAATGACTCAGCATCTCCCCAAATTATTCAACGGACTCTATGTAATCTTAATAAAATGTGGTGGGAGGTGTGGGAGGTGGGCAACATAGGAATCCCAGTGGGTTCCGTGTAATATTTTGGGTATCAAAGCACCTCTTAAAATATATTTATATATATACATAAATAACATTTTTGTAAGCAAATGCACATATATGCATATATATTTATATATAATTTTGCAAATGTTGGTATGTATTGTGAAAATTTTGATTTTTACCCACAATAAAAAAATTTAAAAAAAGACGAAAAAAAAAAAAAAGTTCAAGTAAGGTTTTATCTGTAGAAATTGATAAAATGATTCTAAAATTTATATCAAAATGCAAAGGATCTAGAACTGCCAAAACAACTTTGAAAAAGATGAACAAATTTGGAAGACATATTATCTGATTTCAAGACTAATATGAAACTATAGAAAAAGATAGGGTTCTATTGGCATCAAGACTAAAAAATAGATCAATGTAACAGAGTCCAGAAGAACCCACATCTTTATAGACACACGATTTCAACGAAGGTGCAAAGTAGAGGAAGGATAGTCTTTTCCACAAATGTTGTGAGAGCAATTGGATTCCCATACTAAAAAAAAAAAAAAAATTCCATCCACACATCCATACCTCATACAATATATAAAATTCATTTCAAAATGGTTCATAGAACAAATTTAAAAAATAAAACCAAAAGCATCTAAAAAAATATGTGGCAAAATATTCACACAATTCACACCAATCAAATTAGCAAATATTAGTTCGTTAAGATTAAAAACGTCTTCTCTTCCAAAGATGCTGGCAAGGGAATATAAAAACCAGCTACAGTTTGGAAGAAAATATTTGCCAATTATATTGCTGAAAAAAACTTTTATGCTGGATATATAATATGGTCTTAGATCCTAGTAATAAGGAAACAGAGATCAAATAAAAATATGCAAAAATTAAAATTTAACACTTAAAACCAATAAAATCAATAAATGCATGTCAATAAGTAATAAATAGAGAAAACAGTTTTTTTCTAAAAAACTGTTTAAATTTCCAGTTTCTGGAAAGAACAGGTTTTGCTATAGTTTCAAAAGACAAAAAATATAAAAGTGTCCATCAGAAAATTAATACATAAAAAAATTTCGTATCTATATGATGGAATATTACTCAGAAATAAAAAGAATGAATTATTGATACACAAACAACATGGATAAATTTCAGAATAATTGTGCTGAGTGTAAAAAGGCAAACAAAAAAGAATGCATGTAATATGCAATATTATGCAGATTATGTATATAATGTATGATATAATGTACAATATATCAAATTTTAGAAAATTCAGACTAAACTATAGTGACCATGGAAGTGTGCTTGCTTTGGAAAGGGGTGCAGGGAAGGGCTGGAAGGAAGTATCATAATGGAGTTGAAGAACATTTTTGGAAGTAAAGGATATGTTCACAGTATGGATTGTGGTGATGGTTTCATGGGTGTATATATAAATTAAAATGCATAAAACAATATTGTGGGAAGATGGCAGAGTAGGGAGCTCCAGGACCCAGTCTTTCCAATAGGACAGGCAGGAACAACTATTTTGCAACTCTGGAGGCCAGAAGAACACTGTACAGCATCCAGAGAGAAGCGGAAGGAAGAGACAGTAAAGAAGATTGAATTGCTCTCTCCACGGGATGGCTACCAGTACCCACCCCCCACTCTCATATCAGGCCACCATAGGGTCCAGCCCCTGGCTAGCTCACTGGTGAAAGATATGGACATAAAAATCCTTTTTTTTTTTTTTTTAAATGATAATGGCTTTTGTTTAGCAATTTTGGATTGCAGGGGCCCCAGTTCTGATGGCACCCAATGTTTCAACCCACCTCAGCAAGGGCTGAGGCCACTTTGTTTGAAACTGCCTGATCAGAGGCATCAGGGTTGGAGATTTAAGGATGCTACACTTCCTCAGGGCTGTGGGGAACTGTTAGTTGAAGGGCTACATTTACTGGGCAGACCAAGAAAGCTATGCTTGGGGGAGCTATGTAGTCATATATTGTTATGGCCGAACACAAATTCAATCAGTTAAATTTCCTAATGCCTAAAGAGAAAGATGGTGATACAAAAATAAAAATGAGCATCATTTTTTTAAAAGGCAAGAAAAATCATGAATGCAAATTCTTAAAGGAATTATTGAAAAGGGTAATTGTAGAACATAGTGGATATTCTCTTAAAACCACTTTACAGAAAATTAAAAAGGTTTCCTCATATACTTTTTGTTTTGATTCTTATATTATCAAAAGCATTGAAGACCTAACATTAAATATATCACTGTAAAGATGTGTCTGTGAATGAACAAGGAGTTTCAAGTATATAGCTCCTTCATAATATCACTTGATTTTTTATTTCAGCAATTCTTTTTTTTTTCATATTTATCATGACAAAATTTACATAAAATAAAATGCACCCATTCAAACTATATTGTTATATCAGTTTTGAGAAATGTAAACATCTGTGTAGCCGCTATGACAATCAAGATGCAAGGCATTTTCATCACCTGAAAATATTTCCTCTTGCACTTTTGTGGTCAAGCCTTCTTGTCCCTGGCCCCAGGCAATGGCAGATCTGCTTTCTAGCACAGCAGGGAAGATGTGTCTTCCACAATTTACAGTTTAAGGTATTATTGCAGTATATTCTCTTTTGTGTCCAGTTTCTTTTGGTCAATATGATACTTTTAGAATTATCCCTAGTGTTGCATGTATCTGTAATTCACTCTTTTTATATTACGGAATAATTTTACATTGCACAGATATATTATGGTGTGTTTATCTACTCGCCTTTAGGTAAACATTTGTATTTATTTTGGTTATTATATTAAAGGTGCTATTTATATATGTTTAAAATGGACATATGTTCTAATTTCCCTTGTACAAATACTTAGTAATGAAATGGTTGAATCATATATTAAGTGTATTTGTAGCTTTTTAAGAAACTGTCAAACAATTTCCAATGTGAATATATTATTTTACATCCTTCTCAGAATATGTGTTTTCAACAGTAATGTATGACAGTTCTGGTTGCTCCACATCCTCACCAACACTTGGTATAGTCTGTTTTGTTTGTTTGTTTAAACTTTAGTCATTCGAGTGGGTGTGCATTGGTATGGTTTTAATTTGCACTTAATTTGCATTTCCCACTTGATATTTTCCTGAAGTGCATATTTTTGGCATTTTTTTTTTTTTTTTTTTACCAGAGAAGGTCACTGTCAACTCAGATATAATGTTTCCTGCAAGATTTCATTTGAAAAATAAAGGGTTAAAGTAAGATTTCATTGGGGAAATAAAGTTAAAGTTTCTACTTTGATCTGTTTTGAATTCCTCACAGCTTTTATATCTTTTCATTTCAAAACTCTTAAATAGTTGAGGCAACTATATCAAGTATTAATAACAATACAGGAGTAACTAGCAACCAAAATTTAGGATAGTACTTCTTTTTAACTTGATATAAGAGGTCCATTACAGAGTGTTTTATTTTCCTTGGCATCTTGAGCAAATACTATGCAATGGGGTGGCTTAAACAATAGGAATTGATTAGTTCAAGGTTTTGAGGCTAGGAAAAAGTCCAAATCAAAGTGTCATCAAGGCAATGTTTTCTTCTGGAAGATTGTCCTTTTGGAGCTGGCTTGGTCCTGGGCTCCTCTGTCACATGACAGTGCACATGGCAACCTCTCCTGACCTCTCCCTTCTCTTCCAGGTTCTGTTGACCTTCAACTTCTTGCTTCCCCTGGCTTTTCCTCTGTCTGAATTTCATTCCTCTTATAAAGGACTCCAGTAGTAGGATTAAGACCCATCCTGATGGAATTGGGCCACACCTTAACTAAAGTAACCTCATCTCAAGTCTTACTCACAATGGGCACACACCCACAGGAATGGATTAAGTTTAAGAACATGTTTTTCTGGAGTGCATTGCTCCAAACCACCATACAGAGAAAGGAAAAAATAAAAAGTAAGAATAATCCACCATAAGTAGAGATGTGACAAAGAATGAAATGTCACTTAAAACTCACCTCTTTATATGTACCTCATTATTTATATTTTTATTACTGATTTTAAAATAGTAAAATCTTTACACTTTCAATCTGCGTATAACTTCAGATTTTAGAGCAATGGTAACCCTTCATGGTAGTCTCATTCTTGTAACTCTCTTATATTAGGGAAATGTGTTCAAAGGTCCATTAATGTCAGGAGGATGTTTAAAAGTATTTAAAATGATATAGTTAACAGAACTATTTAGGAACAAGCAGGCCTATGATAATTGTTTGCGAAACTCTTCTATGGGTTGAATATGAAGAACAAATAATTCTAAGAATATATTGTCAGATTATTTTCAATAAATAGCACAAGAAAAAATAAGCAATGATGATTTCTCGTTAAGAATCTTGTCTCTCCTAGTCAGACTAGCTTTTCCCATCTTTAATACTAAGAATTAGACCCCAAAAGCAAGAGTTTCCTGTTTATAAGCTAGAAACAAATGACATTGCATTGAGTCCTCTGATATGGCCTGACACTACTTTGAGGATCTAGTTGAAGATTATGCATTAAGCATACTTCCAAAGAAGATATTTTTTATCAGCCACATTCAATGTTTTCTGCATTGGAGGAACCACTTGGTCTGAGGGCAAGGAAAAGAAAAATTACAAGGTGCTGTCTACTTTGACCTACATAGTTCAAATAAATAGACCTAAAGTCTGTTGGGTTAAAGCTGTTTAATTAGCATCATCCCAAGATGATTAATGGACTATTGGAAAAACCATTCTTTCCATTTATACGGTTAGACCCTCTTCTTGGAGAATATGAATTAAGTCTGTCATTAGATATAATGGTAATGCCTAGGGGTCCAAGAACAGGACAAATTGTTCCCAAGATAAGTAATGCATGAAGGTTGGCACTTTGGAAAGGCTTCCATGGGCAGGTTTCCTAAGTGTGTCAGGTGGCTTGCCCAAAGTCTCCTTTGGCTGAACCTTACTTCATTCAAATCAGTGTTTAACTATATAATTCTAGAAAAAAATAGTAAGCAAAAATCCATTTCTACATGCCACTTAGCAATTCTTAGTAGGATTTACTGATAGATTTAACAAAGTGTTTTTCTCCATAAGGGAGTTGGCCATCAAAACACTATCTCCCCAGTCTAGATATCCTCTGTATTAGTCAGCCAAAGGGATGCTGGTGCAAAATACCAGAAATCGGTTGGTTTTTATAAAGGGTATTCATTTGGGGTAGAAGCTTACAGTTACCAGGCCATAAAACACAAGTTACCTCCCTCACCAAAGTTTATTGCCATGTGTTGGAGCAAGATGGCTGCTGACGTTTGCCAGGGTTCAGGCTTCCTGGGTTCCACTCTTCCTGGGTTCTTCAGGCTCAGCTCCTCTGCTATCTCCACAAGGCCAGCTGTAGACTATCAGGTGAATGGCTTGTTTCTCTTCCTGGGGCCTTTTCTCTTTCCTCACGACCAAACTCCTCTGTGTACTTACTTCCTGGGCTTTCAGCTCAAGACTCCAACATCAAAACTCCAACTCTGCCCTTTGCCATGTCTTTTATCTGTGAGGCTCCACCCACCAAGGGGCAGGGACTCAACATCTACTGATGTGACCCATCCGATATCTATTTTTGGGAATTCATAAATAATGCCAAACTGTTACATCCTCTATGTGGAAAATGTTATGGATAACTCTTGGCATGCAATCTTCCCAAGATTTTATGTCATCTGAGAGGTATGGCTCTAGAGACTTTAAAAATAAGAGTAGAGGTATTAATAATCTGTATATTACTTAGAAGAACATGAATATAATCAGCAATAGAAAGGAGTTAAAGAAAAATTGGGAAATACAAAATATTTCAAAAAATGTCCCCCTGCCTTTAAATGACATGCATAACAACAACCACTCCTCCCTCAATTCTAGTAAGTTATTTAGTGGGACCATCACTCTAGGAGCCTAGCATGGTAGGTGAAATATAACCATTGTTGTTTATCTTTGAGGCCTTAGAGATATATATTTCCATAAGTGCATCTTTAGAAACATTATTGATTTTAGGCAGGCTCAGGGCATCTCAAATTTGATTTTACTTAGCTAATTAAAATTATTGGTACGTGTAAGGAAAAAGCTTTATCCGAATGAAGACCACTGGACTCAGGGGATGTATTAAAACAGAGAGATATGGATTAAATGAGGTGAGAAAAAGTCCTCAAAAGAATATTAAGAAGACTCTTAGTTCTTAGGTGCTGGAAATGTTAGAGCTCCCAACTTGCCAAATTTTTATGGCAAAATGAATGGCAAGTTATGTCCATAAGAATGATATTATGTTGATTAAATTAATGTTTGTGTCCAAGAATTTGGTCTTTTTTCTTTTCAGGTTCTCAACTTACCCATATCAAATAAAGCAAGACAGGGAGGTGGATGTGGCTCAAATGGTTGGGTGTCTGTCTCCCATGTGGAGGGACCTGGGTTCGATCCCTGGGAACTCCCAGTAAAAATTTAAATAAATAAATAAATAAATAAATAAATAAATAAATAAATAAATAAATA